>JANHMN010000002.1:166467295-166532541 GCA_030674055.1 Rhabdomys pumilio
TTTTGCTGCAGCCTCACACAATGTAACCTAGTTGGCATCAGACTAGCAGATCCTCCTTCTCCTGCTTCCCAAGGGCTGAAATCAAAGGTGTGTACCATCATGTTCAATCAAAGTTCAGGATATTATAAATCATAGTTCTCTGAGAATTCTCATATATTTTACGATGCTAATTCAAATATCATTCCTTAAGGAACATAAGATTTGTGGAATTTCTGGATTTAATATATATCTCTCCAATGATTGTAGAAGTCTTAGCAGTGGAAAAAAAGAACTCTGTGAGGGGGACTGGCAGAGGGCAACATTTGGGATGTAAGTAAATAAAATAATTGATTTTTTTTAAAAGTCATGCATTAGGCTTTTTGTTTTTGTTTATCATAGAACAAATGCTGTGTTAAAATGCTCACAAGTTCAACATCATGGCATATAGCAAAGAAGTGAGACAACTAAGCAAAGTACCGAGTTACAAAGGAATATTTAAAAGATATTCTGATTGCTTCTACAGCATTGCAAACTAACGCAGTCAGTCAAAGCTACCAGAAGATCCTATTGACATTTCATTAGACACAGGTTGTTATCAAGAAAGTGCTGGGGTGGAAGACTCATGTGAAAAAAAAAATCTATTCCTGAAAGCATGTCAAATCCCAAAAAGATCAAGAGCTGAGATCTCTTCATTCACACACATCCTTTATGGAAGTAGCAAAGTAAATTTTTTAGTCTAGAACAGAGATCTGGCTCATGGTATCAAATGTTCACTAAAGAATATAGTACCAACTGGATTTCCAAAGTGACTGTTCATTCAAACCTTTCAAGGATATCTCAAAGGGTATCAAAGGGAAAAAAGGGAAAGCACATCTTCAACTTTCTCTCAACCTTGTGATGTTCCCTCAGACAGGAGATCTTTAGGAAAACAAAACAAAACAAAACAAACAAACAAACAAAAAAAACACCAAACTCTTGAGGAGAGATTTCTTCATCAATAGGAAGTTTGGAGTCAATGAAGGAGTCAGCAGGTAAAGATTCAAGAAATGGAGAGCTGTTTACAGCTATCTAAGGAGAGTCCACTGTGAGAGAAATGATTCTGTGTGTGTTCTCTACCTATCCCTTGGCATGGTTTATTTTCCCCCCTTCACACCTTCACTCAGATCTGTACAAATATCTCAAAGGCTTTTAGCACCTCACCTCTTAAAGTGCTTTTGTACCACATTTTATCCAAATGACTCACCCTTGAAATAGGTTAGGAGCCATATATCTTACAGAATAATACAGCAATCAGGCTATGCAGTTTGGAAAGAGAAATCTGATTTTAATGTGCTTTACAAGGACTTCTGAGTTGTGGAAGAAATGAAAGAAGCTCCCCCTTTTGGCCTTAGCTTATACTCTGTTGTCTTAGAAATGTTGGAATTTTTTTTTTTTTTTTGGTTTTTTTTTTGGGGGGGGGGGTTGAGACAGGGTTTCTCTGTGTAGTCCTGGCTGTCCTGGAACTCACTCTGTAGACCAGGCAGGCCTCGAACTCAGTAATCCGCCTGCTTCTGCCTCCCAAGTTCTGGGATTAAAGGTGTGTGCCACCACAGCCCAGCTGGAGTTTCTTATACTATAACCTAATCATTTTTGATACCAAAAAAAATGCTATTTATTCCTTGTAAAGACAAAGAGAATTATGTAACTGAAGTTCAGTCACAAGCAAGGCATTTCCAACAGCTGTTTTGCAGGAGTCAAGCTTGGTATGTTCCCTTAATGAACTATTAATTAAGGAATTACTATACCTCTGACATTCCCATCATTTGTTCATGAGGCTTGTAGGAAGCTGGAATTCATTTCTTTGTTTCCCTCTTCAAATAAAAAGGATAGTAAATGAGACCTTATAGATGGTCTGGGGTTACAGAGCAAGTCAGTGGTGAACCGTAAGTCTATTAATGCCAGTCAGGGTGCACTGAGCTTTGCTAGGAGGCTCTGCTCACTCAGTGACCACTGAAGGGACAGAAAGTCAGATACTCGCTGCAGAGATTTCCTCAGGGTGAGACCCACTGACCTGTAGAGGATTGATTGAGCTCTCTGCATTGCCAAGCTTGACGGGGACAGTACACTAGCAAATTAAACCATGGTTTGTGGTTTCTCCTTCAGCTCTAAGCAAAGTTGTGAACTAGACCAGAAAAAAAACATGTTATGTTCAGTGAGTACTGCACATATTTTATCACTCACATTTTATTTAATTTGCACAACCAAGAAGTAGGCTTAGACATACTTAAGGATTTATTAAAGTGCCTTCAACATTCATAGAACCCTGGTGATGCTATAGACATTTTTTCAATTGGTCCATTCAGATTCTTAGAAACAAGTTAGATATTACATTATTCATTACAGAGTAATGACTAAACACAAGTGTATTTTAAATAGGCCTATCCACATGGAAGGATTTAAAGTACAAGAATATACATTATTTTTAATTTTCCTGTGTTTATGCTCCTTGGAGAGAAATGATGTAATCAAAGGAGTGTACATAATTTCAGACATTGACTATAAGAGGTCACTCCTGTACCTGCTCTTGACATAAAGATGAGATGGTTTGATGCTCACCTCCCATCTTCTTCCATATGTCCCTGATCTTCACCCTTCATGGAGCGCAATCCTTGTGCTCAAAGAGTTTTTGACACCATTCTTTTTTCTTTTCAAATCCACACTAGTCCACAAGCAAAGTAGGTGCTGTTTGAAATACATCTAGAAAAATCTTCATGTTCCTACACTTGTGTTTTACCTGATTATCATTATAGCCTCTCAAATTCTATTCAGTTGGTTATCTTTTCCCACTTCAGTCAGTTCCCAAAGTAGCAAGTGCAAAATTCCTGGTAGAAAATAAAACAGTCTCTGTCTCCTTGTACACAAAACTGTCACATCTACTAAAACTATAACCAAGGAGCGCAAGTCTTCTAAATACATGTAGGGGTTTTACTATCAACTAGCACACATAACTCATGTATTTGGATGTTTCATCATTAGAGAATGGTGCTACTTGACAAGGATTAGGAGGTGTGGCCTTCTTGGAGAAGGTATAGCCTTGTTGGAGGAAATGTTTCACTGAGTGTAATCACTGAGGTTTCAAAAAAATCAAACACAAGCCCAGTATCCATCTTTTTGCTACCTTCCAACCCAGAGGTAGAACTCTCAGCTTCCTCTCCAGCACCATGTTTTTATGCATTCAGGTAGGCTTTCTGCCATGATGATGATGAACTAAATCTCTGAAATGTAAGCCAGCCCCTAGTAAATACTTTAATTATAAGAGTTGTCATGGCCATACTGTCGCTTCACAGGAATAGAAACCTTAACTAAGAAAACACACATCGTTGTTATCACTGCCCCATCTTCATCTCCTGCTCTTCAGTTTTCTACTCTGATCCAGTCTCAAAACCTTCACTTCTGTCTCTGGAACACAACAGACAAGCATCTACCTCAGCTGCTACCCTTGCTGAACTTTCTCCGTGGTTACTTTCTGTCAATTAGCTGCATCATCCTTAAAAATCTCCAATTTGAGTTCATAATAAAGTCTCACTTAGCTGCTGTGAGTAAAATTTCTACATCTACTGGTAAGTCAATACCCTTCCACACTTCATTCTCTTTCTCTTTAGTGCCTTTCACTTCTTAATATGTTATATATTAGTGTAACATTATTTGATTATTTCCTTTAAGAGAATGTAAGCCATAACAGAAACTGTTCTAATGTTTTTTCCATTTTAATGAGCAGGAGAACAATTAGAGTTTTAAAGGAATTAAAAGTTAAAGCAATAAATACACTTTTTATTTTTACTGAAAAAAATTATTTCAGGTATATCTCTCTAGGAGATGAAATATAGAACACATGTGGGCCACATAGTATTTCACCTAATGAGTAAACCAATTTAATTGATATTTTTCTAGAATTTTGATATTTTACTATCCTTTTAAAAACTTTGTGTATGTGCTTGATGTATGCATATGTATATGTGTATGGTATGTGTATGTGTGCTCATGTGTTTATGGGAAGTGCATGTGTCATTGAAGGTGTATAGGAGACAGACGGCATTTTCAAATGTCAGTTTTCATGTTTCCCCTTGTGTGAGGCAGAGTGACTTGTTGCTTGTCACTACATACACCCGCCTAGCTAGTCTGTGATGTCATAGAGAGTCTCCTGTGTCTGCCTCCCATGTTTCTGTAGGAGTATTGGGATTAAAATGAATTTAACAGTATCTGGATTTATTAGGGTGCCAGGAATCTAAACTCAGGTCCTTTTGCTCATGCATCAAAGGTTTTGCTCATTGAGAAATCTCCCCAGTCCAGTAACTTCTCTTTTTGTTATTTTCTTCTCATATTTTGTTACTAGGGATAGTAACACATTTTGACATATATGTTCCCATCCAAATTTTTATATCATCTCACTTGTACTTAACAGGGAAAGAGATTAATAAGCTAAGTGTGCTGGGTTTGAAGCTCATGATTAGAGTGAAGAAATGGAAAAGCAGGTATATGTCTTCAAACACAAAACCAGCATGTGTTCACTCCGAAATCTCACCAGCACTGTGAGAAGATGTCTGATAATGCACTATAGGAATTTTTTTTTTTTTTTTAAAAATTGATTGTTAGAAGCTTTATTGATGACCAGTGGCAAAGCAGAAGATTCATGTAGCCCGCACAATCGTCTCACCAGCAAGAACACACATGGGCACCAGGATCCTTCTGCAGCAAGCGTTTATTGCGATGAAAGGAGGAAGAGAGAGCAAGACCCAAGATGGCGCTGCTTTATATACACCCTAGGGTGGCGTGGACATATCTGATTGACTGCTTGCTCAAAACCCCTTATGAAGCCCCGGACTGGGCGCTGACTTGGCGCACTTTCACCACTTGCACATGCGCAATTTACTTGTTTACCCACGAGTGTTGGGTGCCAGCACCATCTTGTAATGGCGAATGCTGTCACCGCTCGCCGTGGCTTTCTACAGATTCATAACATGAGCCAGAAAATAAGATACAAAATGAAGCCACCAAAGATAAATAAGGGAAAACCAGCCTTAAAACTCACGAAAGAAGGGAAGATTGTAGAAACTTCATAGAAATACATCAGTGCATTGAATATAAGAAGGAAGGCACAAGAGTGAGAGGCCATTAAGGAAGCACATGAAAGAAAATGGTTTAAGAAGGGACAAGTTTGATGCATGAAAAGTATATTGATAAGGGTTTACACATCTAGAGAAAAGTGTATTAACATTGAAAGGAGAGATGACTCAGCAGGCAAAGGTAGCCTTGTTCTTGCAGAGGGCGAAGGTTTGGTACCCAGCACCCACACCAAGGCCATCAACTATCTGTAACTCCAACAACCTCTTCATCTTTCCATGGGAATTGCACAGATTGTACACAGATAACCATGCAAGTAAAATATCCAAATTCATAAAATAAGAAGAAATAAATCCTTTTTACAAAAGAATATTTACAAAAATTTGTGTGCTTAACTCTGTCACATTATGCTTATGTCATTTGTGTGTCTATAAAGGTCCCAAAGTACTCATGAAATACTATAAAATATTTGAATGCACCAAATTTTCACTTTACTTACCAAACTGTGGAAGTTGAGTCTTAGTCTGCATGTGATGAGCCAAGTGTTCTCATTGTGTTAAATCAAGCAAATATGTTTATTCATAACCATAAACCAGCAGGCAATTTTATTGTTAATAGCAAAAAAATTTTTTACTGTATGTGTACAATATACTTCAATCATACTCCCATTAAGTTTTCCTATTTAATTCATCCTCTTGCCAACTGTGGCCTTTCCCCTTTCCTAACAATGTCCTTTCAAAACAGTACACCTTTACCTAAAGGTGTGGCAATAAGATTATTGTGTGCCACTCCTATGTGATAGTACACAATTCATAATTCAGGGATATCAGACTGCTACATGGTTTGATTACAAGTCTCTCTCTCTCTCTCTCTCTCTCTCTCTCTCTCTCTCTCTCTTTGCAATCTGCTTTTATACCATTTTAATTACATGCAAGTATTAAGGTCAGTTCTAGGTTGAGAAACTAGCAATAAAATAGATGCAAATAGTCAAGAAACAAGCAAGGCAATAAAGACCCTTGATCACTGTTTCTAAGGGTTATCAGGATGATCAATATAGCTGAGCCTACTTCCCTGTCCTAGCCCAAAGTCATGTAGGCTTCATGCCTAAACCCTATTTCTTTGTTCTAGCCTAAGATTAGATTCTTGACTGAAATTACTTCTTTGTTCTAGCCTAATGTCAGATTCTTGCCAAATAGCCCATTTCCTTGTCCTTGGCCAATGTCAGATTCCTGCCAAGCAGCTCCAAAGCTCTCTACCTCTCTCCCTTTTTTATTTCATAAACAAGACTGAGGATGTCTTAGGTCATTCTGACAAGATTGCCTTCCTTATGGTCTGTGGGTTGAATCATAGCTATTTCAAGTTTTCTGGCTAATACTCACTTATCAGTGAGTAAATACCATGTGTGTTCTTTTGTGGTTGGCTTACCTCACTCAGGATGATACTTTCTGGTTCTATCCATTTACCTAAGAATTTCTCAAACTCATTATTTTTAATAGCTGAGTAATAGTCCATTGTGTAAATGTACCACATTTTTTGTATCCATTCCTCCATTGAAGAACATATGGGTTCTTTCCAGCTTCTGACTATTATAAACAAGGCTGCTATGAACATAGTGGAGCATGTGTCCTTGTTATACATTGGAGCATCTTCTGGGTATATGCCCAGGAGTGGTATAGCTGGATCCTCAGGTAACACTATGTCCAATTTTCTGAGGAATCGCCAGACTGATTTCCGCAGTGGTTGTACCAGCTTGCAATCTCACTAACAATGGAGGAGTGTTCCTCTTTCTCCACATCCTTGCTAGCATCTACTATCACCTGAATTTTTGATCTTAGCCATTCTGACTGATGTGAGGTGGTATCTCAAGGTTGTTTTGATTTGCATTTCCCTGATGACTAAGGATGTTGAGCATTTCTTAATGTGCTTCTCGGCTATTCAGGTTTCCTCAGTTGAGAATTATTTGTTTAGCTCTGTACCCTATTTTTTAATAGAGTTATTTGGTTGTCTGGAGTATAATTTCTTGAGTTCTTTGTATATATTGGATATTAGCCCTCTATCGAATGTAGGATTGGTAATGATCTTTTCCCAATCTGTTAGTTTCCATTTTGTCTTATTGACAATGTTCCTTGTCTTACAGAAGCTTTGCAATTTTATGAGGTCCCATTTGTCAATTCTTGATCTTAGAGCATAAGCCATTGGTGTTCTGTTCAGAAACTTTTCCCCTGTGCCTAGGTATTTGAGGGTCTTCCCCACCTTCTCTTCTATTAGTTTCAGTGAAGCTCATGAAGAAGGAAGACCAAGTGTGGATGCCTCAGTCCTACTTAGAATAAGCAACAAAAATACTCAAGAATCAAATATGGAGACAAAGTGTGAGACAGGAACTGAAGAAGGGGCTATCTGGAGATCATTCCACCTGGCTATCCATCCCATATGCAGTCACCAAAGGTAGACACTGATGTGGATGTCAGGAAGTCCATGCTGACAAGAGCCTGATATAGCTTTCTCCTTAGAGGTGTGCCAGAGTCTGACATATTCAGAGGACTATGCTCACAGTAACCACTGATCTGATCAAGGATTTCCCAATGGAGAAGTTAAAGAGAAGACTAAAGGAGCTGAAAGGGTTTGTGGCACCATGAGGAGAGCAGGAGAGCAACAATACCAACCAACCAGAGCTCCCCAGGGTCTAAACCACCAGCCTGGGAGCACATAGGGAATTTCCCATGACTCCATCTGTACATGTAGGGGAGGATGGCCTTGTCGGGCATAGGTTGAAGAAGAAATCCTTGGTCCCATGAAGGCTGAACACTGAGTGGAAGGGAATTAGATGGTGAGGAGGTAGGAGTGGGGGGGGTAGTGTGGGGACAACCTCATAGAAGCATGAGGAGGGGGGATGGGATAGGAGGTTCCTGGGTGGTAGGGGTCAGTGGGGAAGGGGATAAAAATCTGAAATGTAAATATAATATCCAATAAAAAAAAGCCTTCCTTATCCATCATGGAATATACATTATCAAAAACAAAGTACTTCTGTCTTAAGTTGATAAAGCTCTGTGCAGAATCTTACCTGTTCTTTGCTTGACAGCCTGTTAAATTAATAGCTCTGTCCATTTTCAGTTTCAAGCCATGTACTTTGGCTGCCAACATGCTGATGTTGTTAAAGACAAGCTTTAACATGATGGGCAGGAATAAAAGTATTCCAAGTACAAAAATGGCTAGCATGATCAAGCTATATATACCATTCTTGAAGCTTGACCAAAATGGAAATACTGACCTCAGGCCATGGATAAATAAAATTATCCATGGACTACAAGTTTCTTTAATGTCTAATCACTTTTTATTACAAGTCATTTGTATGAGAGCTGTTATATGTAGTACTTTCCTTAGTTCTGCAACTAGAAGTTAGGCCTTAGGGAAGAAAAGGGAGGTACCCTGGAAGATTTTAAAAGAACCCCTGAGATCCAGATTCTACCAACTCTTCTGTGTTCTTTGATTTTTTTCTAGACTAAGGTTTCTTGACTCTCCTAATTTCCCAAAATTAGAAATGATAACAGAAAAATTCACACAACTACTTTAAAGAATACAAATCGCCTTTGTAGACACAGGATCTCACCAGGTACAATAATGAGGGAGACCTTAGGGTTTTGACATCATTCTTTTGCATTTTAAAACTTGGCTTAGTCACAGACTTTTCTGTTTAGTGTCATATCCCAGGCCTTGACATGTTAACATCTCAGGTATATTGTATATGTATGTTTCTGGACTATGGCTAAATAAATAATAGCTTCTTTTTTTTCTCCAATGTCCCCAAGGATAAATGATTGATCCCCTCTGGGTTGGGGGCATATTAAATCCATTAATAATGCATGCTCAAAACAAAATGCAATGTATATCACACGCATTCAGAGCAAGTAAAGTAATAAATTTGATCCAGAATGTAATATAGACTGTATATTATCCTGAAGTTGCATAAGAGAAATTTCTTAATGTTTGTCACATCCATTTATTAATAGGATAACAAGCTGTGATTTTCCCAAACTCATTCATTTTTGTGGACTCCAGTCATAAAGACTAAAATGTCTTCATCTCTGAAATGAGGTCAACAATATTAGATTAGTAATCAGTGATCATTTTTAATTTTTCACACTTCAGTAATTTTCCACAATGATCAAAGGCAAGAGATAGAAGAACAGCCCCACTTAAATATTTTGCACTCATCTTGATAAGGATCTTGTTAACCTACAAGATCTAGAAGTGTTTGCTGCATTGAGAAGTACTCAGGATATATTCATCTACCAAATTCCATCATTGTGAGATGTATTGTGATAACACACTATGAGAAATTACTTCTACCCCATTGGTGGGTAGGAAGAAGGCAGATGCAGAGCACCAATACTGTGTTTTCCTGTATCTTTCCTAAAGGAAAGATAAATTATGATTGGTTACTCATTCTAACTGAATAGTGTGATTGTTATTCTTTTTTTTATTATTAAAGCTCCTATTTTTATTTTTTTCTTTCTTTTTTCCCTTTTTTCTCCTTTTTTTTCTTTTTTTAATCTCTTTTTTTTTAGATTGGGTATTATATTTACCTTTCAGATTTTTTTCTGCCCCATAGAAGCATGAAGAGGGGGGATGGGACAGGAGGTTTCTGGGTGGTGGGAGGAAGTAGAGTAAGGGGTAATTGTTATTCTTTATTGCAAACTTAATGGAATTTAGAATTATTGTGGATAAAAACCTCAGAACATAACTATGAAGGGGCCTCTAGCTAAGGTTAATTGACACCACACTAAAGGTGGCACCATTCCATAGGCTTAGGACCTACATAAATTCAAAGAAGATAGTAAGCTAACTACATATGACTCTCTGCTTCCTGTCTGGACACAAGGTGCCACATGCCCCTGCTGCCATGATAGACAATATTCACTGTGAATCAAAAAAACCCCTTCCTTCCCTAAGTTGTCTCCTTCAAGTATTTTGTCACAACAACAAGAAAAGTGACAAAAAGGATATGTTACAGCACTTTGCTAATTGAACACTCTCCTCTGTAACTTGAATGGGTTTAGTGAAATCAGAACATCAGAACAGTAGCATGTATTCACCTCACTGGCCAAGGAAACAGTGTATGACTGCAGCCTAGAACAGCAGCTGACAGAAGCACTCTCTGCTTTCCAACTTAATCTGAGCTTTACTTACTTCACAGGCCCAAGGAAGACTTCTTTTACAAATTCCATTAGACCAGTAATTGGCTATAATCCACAGTTTACATTAAATAATTTTTTATTTAGGATTAGTTTCTTCCTCACAAAACCAAGGAGTTTTAAAAAGACATTGGACATTTGATTGAAGATGAAGTACTTGGGTTACCTTGGTATGTCTCAAAAAATTTATCAGCTACATTCTCTAGTATGAAACCACTTAACACATGTGGCTGTCTAAATTAAAGCCAATAAAAATTAAACCCAAATTAATAAAAGGGAGAAAGACAGCAGTGGTGTAAATGAGGAGTGGACATAACAGCAGAGTGGGTATGGAAGAGGAGTGAATATGGAGAGGAAGAATAAATACTAAATACCTTTAAAAGTCCCATATGGAAACTTAATAATGTAGAAGCTTCCTAAAATCTATATGAGCATTAAAGCGATTAAATGGAATTACCCTAGGGCAGAGGGACAATGCTTGTCCCTGACACTATAGGTTGTCAAAGGGAAAACCTACTGCCATGTATGTGTTGGTCTATGGGATGCTATAAACCTCCCAAAATGTTATAGGCTGTGGTTGCTTTTGATTACCCTTCATAACTTGATAGTAAGACTGTATAGATGAAGACACTGCACCCTTGAGTCATAGACCATGAATAAATCAAACTGATACTGACCTGCCTTATCTGTTTATCCCTACTTTATCCCTACTGGCTATCTTTCATTGTGTTGGAAGGTACGGTGTATCTTAATAGGAGAGAAAAGCAATCAACAATCTAGCCAGCTGTAAACCATTTGAGAAATAACAACTGGACTGGCATAATATGTCCCCTTGTCCAATACCAATGTGAAGGCTTTTTGAGTAAGGAATCACTGTCTTGTTGGAATTAAAGCCCACTCCACAAGATAGAACCCAAGCTTGATTCTGTTAAATGGACACACATGGGTAACTAGATTATCACCCTTGCAGAAGACCTACTATTATTATTTTGCTAAAAGTAAGTAGTAATGAAATACTACATAAATTCTGATCTCTATACTCACAGACTCATCTATCTCTCAACTCTGAGAAGCTTAATTTTTCCATAGATAGATATAAATTCAGAAAGTCATAACTGTTCAACATGCAGAAGTCTGTGAAATGCTTATCCTTAAATGGGAGATCAATATTATAGCCCCTCTTTCAAAAAGGCCTAGGAATCATCATGGAAGTGAGTCCAGAATTCTTATAATAGTCAGCAGGATTGGACCTTAGTAAAAACAATATATGCAAATCATGGCAGTTCCTTTGCACTCATGAACTCACAGATCAAGTGAGCCAAAATCCCAGTGCAGATAAGAGAAGAGCTTAGGAAGTCCCATTCCCTAACTGAGGTCCTATTGTAATTGAAGGCTTCTAGAGGAGCAAAAGTCAGTTTTGTTCATGGATGTGGCCCCTGAGAAGCTACTATACTTTATTTACTAGAGGCTAGTAGATGAACCCATATCCATGCATACGCTTGAATACCTTGTAGTCATCTTTAATTAAAACTATCTTAAATGGAATAAAATAATACTAAATGGACTCAGTGGGCTTAAAAAACATAATGCTGAAGTTGTGAAGAAAAACTGGTATTAGAGGGAAAAAAGAAGAGAGAATGGTGGTTAGATTTGTTCAAAATACATTATTTGCATTTATGAAATTATCTAACAATTAAAAAACTTTCAAACTATTTACTTTTAAATTGTATGGGTATGTGTGTGGGTCCAAGTTTATGTATATACATAATATTCACATGGTACCTGTGGAGGCTAGAAAAGATGTTGCTTGCCCTGCTACTGGAGTTACAGGCAGCTGTATGATACTCATTTTAAGTGCTGGGAACCCAGTACCTTTGTGAGAGCACCAAGCGCCCTTAACTTCTGAATCATCTCTTTCAGCTCCTCCCACCAAATCAAACTTTTCCTTCTTAATTATACTGCCTACATTTTAAGTGCTGAATGTTTGTATACAGCCAACCTACTATTCAGCAAAGAGATTCCTGTCATCACTGCAGGACGTTCTATCAGATAGTAGTGTTCTGAAGTGTGCATGGCCCATTGTAGAAAACAAGAGTATCAAGAAATCCTCAGAGAAAAGTAAAACACTGGGTTTGAGAATGGTAGTCACTGTGTCAAAATTATTATGATATACATCTTTACTATAAATGAGTAGCAGTCTAGTTCAGTATCTGATTCATGACAATAGTTAATCAATGTGTATGAAAAGAATAGCTATATAATCATAACTCTACCTTGGTCATGAAGGTTAATAAACCTTTTATCTATGTTATATCTAAACTGTTGATCATGAACTTTTACCTTCCATGATTATCTTCTAAGGCATCAAGGAAACACTTCAATACCTTGTAGGCTTCTTTGACTGAAATTATCCTGAAATAGAATTACAAACAAGAATTTTTTATAATTCTTAATAATCTAAGATCACAATTCTCAGAGTGTGTGACAAAGAGTTCAAGTTTGTTCATTAAGTTTAATAGGTTAAAAGTTTGATAGAAAGTAAATTAGAAAAGGAAAATATATTTTTCACTGGTGTAGGCAGACAGTATTTTGTTTTTAGATAGAAACTAAAATCTTCTCAAAATAGTTTGCTTTGTTACCCAGACTCCACTGTCCCAATTAAAGCCAGTTCTCTATAGTGTGAAATGTCTTGGGGAGAGATGTGACTCAGTGGAAAGCAGAGAAAATTGCTGCCATCCCACAGCTGGTTTCCAGAAGTCTAAGCCCTTAGGGTGAAAATAGTTCTGGAGACAGACACAAATGATTTGGAAGAAATATTACTAGTAAGAGCAATGCCTACAATCACTCCTTTACCCACCCACCAAAAGATAGCTTTCTGACCAAGGGAGAGAGAAATGGGGAGAAAAATGACACTAAACTGCTGAGAAAATAGTCACTGGAGGTTTCTGGAGAGAAAGGCACTGAGCATTAGCCTGCAAGTCCAGTCCCTGCAGATAAAACATCTGTGTTTTAAGGAGGAGACCTGACTCTGGAGAAGAGTATCAGATGGAAGTCCTGAAGAAAGGAATTGTACCTGCATTATGCCCATGTAACCACATTCAGCCTAACAGTAGAAGAGGAAGCTGTGAAAACGAAGGGACCACGCACCAAGAAGTCAATATTATTCACATGAGTATTCAATTGTGCTCTGCCTTGACTGACAGAGTGCAAAGGCAAACATGATGAAGGATGCATCAAAGGATGCTCTGCACAGATGGATCCCCAGTAGAGCAGATAGATATCCTTGCCCTTGGGTCCAGGGACTCTCAAGCACAACAGAGCCCATGCTGAGTGTCACTTTCCAGTGAATGATTGAAGAAAACATCCTGTGATGAAATCTGAATATAACAGACATTTTGCAGCTGCTGGAGACATTGACTGCTCCAATTTTCTCAGCAGCATGGGAAAACTTGTGCTTGGGCAGGCACAGTTGGACATGCCAGTAGGTCATGCTCCAGAGAAAAACCTTGCTCTCACTGCTGACCTTTAATGTAGAATTTACACAGGAGCAGATATACAGCTTGAGAGCTAGCTGATTGAAGGAAGAAACACTATAGTGCTGAAACTGTTTCCTTGAACCATCTTGGAGCACACAAAGATGCTTGTTCAGTAAATGGTTCTATCAGAAGGTGAATAACAGTTATTCATAGAAAGTGATGAGGACTGGTGTGTTAGTCCATCCCTTCAGAGCTCTCAAGTTTTCTGCAGTAGCTATGCATTGCTTTTATAATGCAAAATGAACTCGACTAGAAACACTATCTGTAACCTTAACAGTTTTGGAATTAAGTAATTAATTAAGCACAACTTAACTAGGTCTGATGATTAAATTTTAATTTTTGAATAATGATGCATTTATTATCAAGGTCATATACTATTAATTACATTTAATTCATTCACTCATTTATTCAGTAATCCCATTTCTCTCTTGCTTATTCTTTTACTTGACTTTTTTTTAATACTGTTTTATATAACAGAGGTCATCCAACTTCAGAAACCAAGGTACAAATTGAACACCCCTCATTGTATGGCTGAGTAGCCAATAAGTTTTACATTTTTGAACAATGTAAGACTAAGACAAAAAGAAAAATATACCATTTCCTGAAAAATATACTATTTCCTGAAAATTAGATGACATTTGTGTTGCCTTCCAGATCCACTCATATAATAAGAAGAAATTTTTATTTATGTGTTAAGACCCAATCAGTCTTTAAATTTATTTCATTCATTTATAGTATCTGGCTATTACAAATGAAGCTGCTGGGAACATAACTGAGCAAGTAGCTTTGTGATATGGTATAGAATCTTGTAGGTATATGCCAAGGAATGCTATTAATGGATCTTGAGGTAAAACTATTCCCATTTTTCTGAGAAACCACCAGATTGATTTCAGAGTTGTTGTACATGTTTTCACTCCCACCAGCAATGGAGAAAATTTCTCTTTGAACCACATCCTTGCCAGCATGCCTGTCATTTTGAGTTTTTTATCTTAGTCATTCTGACCAGTGTAAGATGGAAGCCCAGAGTCATTTTGATTTGTATTTCTCTTATGACTAAGGATGGTAAACATTTAAGTGCTCCTCTGCTATTAGAGGTTCATCTATAAAGAATTCTCTGTTTAGCTCTGTAACCCACCTTTAATTGGGTTATATTGTTTGTTGGTATCTAATATCATGGGCTACTTATATATTTTGGTTATTTGTCCTCTGTTTTTATTATGTAAATCCTACCAATCCATGAGCATGGGAGATCTTTCCATCTTCTGTTATCTTCCTTGATTTCTTTCTTCAGATACTTAAATTTCTTGTTATATAGGTCTTTCACTTGCTTGGTTAGAGTTACATGAAGTTATTTCATACTGTTTATGGATATTGTAAAGGGTGTTTGTACTGGTTGGTTTTATGTGTCAACTTGACATAAGCTGGAGTTATCACAAAAAAAGCCTCCCTTGAGGAAATGCCTCCATGAGATTCAGCTGTAAAGCATTCTCTCAATTAGTGATCAAGGGTGGGAGGTTCCACTGTGCATGGTGCCATCTCTGGGTTGATAGGCCTGGGTTCTATAAGAAAGCAAGCTGAACAAGTCAGAAAAAGCAAGTCAGTAAGTAACATCCCTTGATGGCCTCTCTATCAGCTCCTGCTTCCTGACCTGCTTGAGTTCCAGCCCTGACTTCCTTTGGTGATGAGCAGCAATGTGGAACTGTAAGTTGAATAAACCCTTTCCTCCCAAACTTGCTTCTTGGTCATGATGTTTGTGCAGGAATAGAAACTAAGACTAAGACAGCATTGTTTAATGGGGTGGCAGTGGATACAAACTTATTTAGCTAGGTTTATTGGACATGGACATGTATATTGAAATGTGCTTTTATACAAAATACTTAACCACATGGATCTAGTAGAAAGCATTTAGTATTGATGCTTAGGTAACTAATTACATTCATTTGTACACCATTAAAAAAGAAGTCAAGATGAGAGGAGGTGAAATACCTTGGAAGAGTAGAGAATTATGAGGAGTGAAAGAGGGTCATTAGAAAGAGTAGAATACAACATTATGCCATCCAGACACAGATATTTTGATTTCTTCCTTTGACATTTGTATCACTTTATTCCCTAATGAAATATTCCTCACCTTCCGCCCCTTGCCCGGACCCTGGTGGACTGAGCAGCCAGACAGCTGATCTGCTCCCCTGAGGAAACTGCATCCAGCAGCATCCTAGCCAGGTCAGGGACCACTGAGTTGCAGGTAGAAGCAGACGCTTACCACCCTAGGCCCCAGAAGCACAACTGGCAGTAGGGAGATGCCAGAGTGCACCTGGCACCCAGAACCCTCTCCGGCAGAAACCCACACCGCTTCCGTCCCTTGCCCGAACCCCAGTGGACTGAGCAGCCCCACAGCCGATCTGCTCCCCTGAGGAAACTGCGTCTGGTGGCATCCTAGCCAAGTCAAGAACCGCAGAGCTGCAGAGCAGGGGACACAATATCCTAAAGCATCCTAGAGGAGCAACTACACTCAGAGCAGCAAACACCTAGCTGGTCTACTAATGTGGAGACACCATATCCCGAGATAACCTAGAGGAGCCACTGTACCCAGAACAGCTGGAGCTCAGGATCATAGAGTCATCTGGAGCCCAGGAGTTCTAACACAATCAAGATAACTGGAAAGGCAGACTCTAGTCAGAACCAGTGAGTGTGAGTAGCACTACAGCTAACCAAATGGCAAAAGGCAAACGTAAGAATGTAAACAACAGAAACCAAAGTTACTTGGCATCACCAGAACCCAGTTCTCCCATAATAGCAAGTCAGGAACACCACATCACACCTGAAAAGCAGGATTCAGAATTAAAATCACTTCTTATAATGATGATAGAGGAATTTAAAAAGGACATAAAAAACACTCTCAAAGAATTTGAGGAGAACGCAGGTAAACAGCTAGAAGCCCTTAAAGAAATACAACAAAACACAACTAAACAGGTGAAGGAATTACACAAAACCATCCAGGATCTAAAAAGGGAAGTAAAAACAATAAAGAAATCACAAAGGGAGACTACCGTAGAGATAGAAAACATAGGAAAAAGATCAGGAGTTATAGACGCAAGCATCACCAACAGAATACAAGAGATAGAAGAGAGAATCTCATGTGCAAAAGATACCATGGAAAATATAGACACAACGGTCAAAGAAAATGTGAAATGCAAAAAAGCTCCTAACACAAAACATCCAGGAAATCCAGGACACAATGAGAAGACTAAACCTAAGGAGAATAGGTATAGATGAGGGTGAAGACTCTCAACTTAAAGGACCAGTAAATATCTTCAACAAAATTATAGAGGAAAACTTCCCTAACCTAAAGAAAGAGATGTCCTTAAATATACAAGAAGCCTACAGAACCCCAAATAGACCAGACCAAAAAAGAAATACCTCCCGTCACATAATAATCAAAACATCAAATATACAAAACAAAGAGAAGATATTAAAAGCAGTAAGGAAAAAAGGTAAAGTAACATATAAAGGCAGACCTAAAAGAATTACACCAGATTTCTCACCAGAAACTATAAAAGCCAGAATATCCTGGACTGATATCATACAGGCCCCAAGAGAACACAAATGCCAGCCCAAACTACTATATCCAGCAAAACTCTCAATAAATATTGATGGGGAAACCAAAATATTCCATGACGAATCCAAATTTACACACTATCTTACCACAAATACAGCACTTCAAAGGATAATTGGAGGAAAACTCCAACACAAGGAGGGAAACTGCAACCTAGAAAAAACAAGAAAGTAATCATCCAACAACCCAAAAGACGGTAGCTATACAAACATAACTCCACTGCCAATAACAAAAATAACAGGAAACAACATTCATCTTTCCTTAATATCTCTTAATATCAATGGACTCAATTCTCCAATAAAAAGACATAGACTATCAGACTGGATACATAAACAGGACCCAACAATCTGCTGCATACAAGAAACACACCTTTGTGAAAAAGACAGACACCACCTCAGAGTAAAAGGTTGGAAAACAATCTTCCAAGCAAATTGCCCCAAGAAACTAGCTGGAGTAGCCTTTCTAATATCAAATAAAATCAATTCTCAACCAAAAGTAACCAAAAAAGACAAAGAAGGTCACTTCATAATCATCAAAGGAAAAATGTACCAAGAGGAACTTGCAATTCTGAACATTTTGCCCCAAATGCAAGGGCACCCACATACATAAAAGAAACTTTACTAAAGCTTAAAACATACATTGCACCTCACACAATAATAGTGGGAGATTTCAACACCCCACTCTAAACTATAGACAGATAGTGGAAACAGAAACTAAACCAAGACACAATGAAACTAACAGAAGTTATGAACCAATTGGACTTAACTGACATCTAAAGAACTTTTCATCCTAAAACAAAAGAATATACCTTTTTCTCAGCACCTCATGCTACCTTCTCCAAAATAGACCACATAATTGGTCACAAAACAGGCCTCAACAGATACAAAAAGATTGAAATAATCCCTTGTACCCTATCAGACCACCATGGACTAAGACTCGTCTTTGACATGGACAAAAACAACAGAAAGCCCACATACATGTGGAAACTGAACAATGCTCTACTCAATGATAACTTGGTCAAGGAAGAAATAAAGAAAGAAATTAAAGACTTTTTGGATTTAAATGAAAATGAGGAAACTTCATATCAAAATATGTGGGACTCCATGAAAGCAGTACTGAGAGGAAAAATCATAGCTCTAAGTGCCCACAAAAAGAAAATGAAAAGAGCGGACATTAGCAACTTGACAGCACACCTGAAAGCGTTAGAACAAAAAGAAGCTAATATACCCAAGAGGAGTAGACAGCAGGAAATAATCAAACTCAGGGCCGAAATCAACCAAGTTGAAACAGAAAGAACTATACAAAATATCAACAAAACTAGGAGCTGGTTCTTTGAGAAAATCAACAAGATAGACAAACCCTTAGCCAGACTAACCAAAGGGTGCAGAGACAGCACTCAAATTAATAAAATCAGAACTGAAAAGAAAGACATAACAACAGAAACAGAGGAAATTAAAAAAAATCATTAGATCCTACTACAAAGGCCTATACTCAACAAAATTGGAAAATCTGGATGAAATGGACAGTTTTCTAGATAGATACCAAGTACCAAAGTTAAACGAGGAGCAGATAAACCATCTAAACAGTCGCATAACCCCTAAAGAAATAGAAGCAGTCATTAAAAATCTCCCCACCAAAAAATGTCTGGGGCAAGATGGTTTTAGGGCAGAATTCTACCAGACCTTCCAGGAAGACCTAATACCAATTCTCTTCAAACTATTCCACAGAATAGGAACAGAAGGAACAATACCCAGTTCGTTCTACGAAGCTACATTTATTCTCAAACCAAAGCTTCACAAAGATCCAACAAGGAAAGTGTACTACAGACCAAACTCTCTTATGAATATTGATGCAAAAATACTCAATAAAATTCTCGCAAACCAAATCCAAGAACACATCAAAGCAATCATCCATCATGATCAAGTAGGCTTTATCCCAGGAATGCAGGGTTGGTTCAATATTCAAAAATGCATCAATGTGATCAACTACATAAATAAACTCAAAGAAAAAATCCACATGATCATCTCACTAGATGCTGAGAAATCATTTGACAAAATTCAACATCCCTTCATGTTAAAAGTCTTGGAAAGAGCAGGAATTAAAGGTCCATACCTAAACATAGTAAAAGCAATATACAGCAAGCCAGTAGCCAACATCAAACTAAATGGAGAGAAACTTGAAGCAATCCCACTAAGATCAGGGACTAGACAAGGCTGTTCACTCTCACCCTACCTATTCAATATAGTACTGGAAGTCCTAGATAGAGTGATTAGACAACAAAAGGAAATCAAAGGGATACAAATAGGAAAAGAAGAAGTCAAAATTTCTCTATTTGCAGATGATATAGTATACCTAAGTGATGCTACAATTTCCATCAGAGAACTCCTAAACCTAATAAACAACTTTAGTAAAGTGGCTGGGTATAAAATTAATTCAAACAAATCAGTAGCCTTCCTCTAATCAAAAGATAAACTGGCTGAGAAAGAAATTATGGAAGCAACGCCCTTTACTATAGTCACAAACAATATAAAATATCTTGGAGTGAACCGAATCAAGCAAGTGAAAGATCTGTATGACAAGAACTTCAAGTCTCTTAAGAAAGAAATACAAGAAGACCTCAGAAGATGGAAAGATCTCCCATGCTCCTGGATTGGCAGGATTAATTTAGTAAAAATGGCCATCTTGCCAACAGCAATCTATAGATTCAATGCAATCCCCATCAAAATTCCAAATAAATTCTTCATAGATAATGAAAGAGCAATTTGAAAATTTATTTGAAACAACAAAAAACCCAGGATAGCGAGAACTATTCTCAACAACAAAAGAACTTTGGGGAAATCACCATCCCTGACCTTAAACTGCACTACAGGGCAATAGTAATAAAAACTGCATGGTATTGGTACAGATACAGACAGGAAGATCAATGGAATAGAATTGAAGACCCAGAAATGAGCCCACATACCTATGGTCACTTGATCTTTGACAAAGAAACTAAAACCCATCCAGTGGAAAAAGGACAGCATTTTCAGCAAATGGTGCTGGTTCAACTGGAGGTCAACATGTAGAAAAATGCAAATCTATCCATTCATATCTCCTTGTACAAAACTCACATCCAAGTGGATGAAAGACCTTCACTTAAAACCAGATACACTGAAACTAATAGAAGAGAAGGTGGGGAAGACCCTGGAATACCTAGGCACAGGGGAAAAGTTTCTGAACAGAACAGCACTGGCTTATGCTCTAAGATCAAGTATTGACAAATGGGACCTCATAAAATTGTAAAGCTTCTGTAAGGCAAAGGATATTGTCAACAAGACAAAACAGCAACCAACAGATTGGGAAAAGATCTTAACAAATCCCACATCTGATAGAGGGCTAATATCCAATATATACAAAGAACTCAAGAAATTATACTTCAGAAACCATATAACCCTATTTAAAAATGGGGAACATAGCTAAACAAAGAATTCTCAACAGAGGAACTCGAATGGCTGAGAAGCACCTTAAGAAATGCTCAACATCCTTAGTCATCAGGGAAATGCAAATCAAAACAACCCTGAGATATCACCTCACACCAGTCAGAATGGCTAAGATCAAAAACTCAGGTGATAGTAGATGCTGGTGAGGATGTGGAGAAAGATGAACACTCCTCTATTATTGGTGGGATTGCAAGCTGGTATAACCATTCTGGAAATCAGTCTGGCGATTCCTCAGAAAACTGGACATAGCATTACTTGAGGATCCAGCTATACCACTCCTTGGCATATACCCAGAAGATGTTCCAACATATAATAAGGACATATGCTCCACTATGTTCATAGAAGCCTTATTTATAACAGCCAGAAGCTGGAAAGAACCAAGATGTCCCTCAACAGAGGAATGGATACAAAAAATGTGGTACATCTACACAATGGAGTATTACTCAGCTATTAAAAATAATGAATTCGAGAAATTTATATAGTCAAATGGATGGATCTAGAAATTACCATCCTGAGTGAGTTAACCCAATCACAAAAGAACACACATGGTATTTACTCACTGTTAAGCAGATGTTAGCCCAAAAACTTAGAATAGTGAAGACTAAACCCACAGACCATGTGAAGCTCATGAAGAAGAAAGACCAAGAGGGGATGCCTCAGTTCTACTTAGAACCAGTAACAAAAATACTCAAGGGAGCAATTATGGACACAAAACATGGGACAGAAACTGAAGGAGGAGCCATCAGGAGACCATTCCACCTGGACATCCATCCCATGTACTGTCACCTAAGCTAGACATTGATGTAGAAGACTGGAAATGCATGCTGTCAAGAACATATTATAGCTGTCTCCTTAGAGATCTGCCAGAGACTGACACATTCAGAGGACGATGCTCACAGCTAACCACTGATATGATCAAGGGTTTCCCAATGGAGAACTTAGAAGACTGAAGGAGCAGGAAGGGATTGTGACCCCAAGAGGAAAGCAACAATACCAAACAACCAAAGCCCCCAAGGAGCCTGGGAGCACATAGGGAGGGACCTACGACTCTAGCCGTATACGCAGGGGAGGACGGCCTTGTTGGGCGTAGGTGGGAGAAGAGATACTTGGTCCCATGAAAAACGAACACAGAATGGGGGGGGGGAATGTGAGGGTGATGAGGGGGTAGTATATTTGGGGTGGTAGGTGCAGGCACAGCCTCATAGAAGGGATATAAGGAGGGGGGATGGGATAAGGGGTTCCTGGGTGGTGGGGGAAATGGGATAAGAGGATAAAACTTGAAATGTAAATATTATAACCAACTACATATTAGGGGAAAAAAAGTTGTTAGAACCAACATCTTTAAAAAAAAATGTTGGCCCTCTAAGAAAAAAAATTTATTTCTTGATACTAAAACTTGTTTTGAGAATTGTATATTGCAGAACACACAGCCTTGGTGTATCTACTCATCAAGCAAAACGAGCAGATCTATTCAATCCTCCAGTGTCCTGGAATTCCATCTGGATGCAGTGAAGACACAGTGTCAGAAGCTTATCAATTTACTCTTCCCCCCACCCCTCTTCTAATATCTCAATGCCTGTAATCTGCTTGAAGAAGTTAAAGAAGAGTCAGTGCCCCTATTCCCTGGGCTTGGGGACTAAGGTGGTTAATATTGGGCTGTCTTTCTGGGGGAAAGTAGTGGTTTTGTTGGAACAGGGAGGATTAGCTAGGATTTATGGCATAGCCCTAAATTTCTACCCTATTGGTAGAAATCTGTATAATTTCTTAAATGGCACAAAATTCACTTGGATTTCAAATTTAAGGTTTTCATTGGAATGAGCTTCTTATTGATATGAAAGTGAAATGAATATTGATACTCTCATAGACATTGTGCCTGTATAACACATTTAGAAATACAAGGCTTAGACCCAGTCATTCTTTAACTTTTTAAAACTGATTTGGGATGATTAGCCTGTGAGTTAAGGGACTATAGCAAATTCATGACTTTGAGTTTATTGTTAGGGTGTTTTCTATATTTTATTTAGAAATAGCTGAGACTAGTTAACAGACAACAGTCCAGGTTACCTTACATGGATAGTTGGATTTCAAAACGTCAGAAATCCATAGAATTGACATCACAAATATTTCTATATTAATGTTCATTTTGATTAGAGACCTGTCTGCTCCTGACAGCTTCCTGTCTTGGATTCTAAAAAGAAAATGAGCAACCTTGGAGTTACTCCAGTTGTGGTGAGACAGTGACTAGGCAAGCATTGCCTCTCCATCAACAGACAAATTACTGTCCAGAAAAGGACACACTTGCAGAATAGTCGACTGACTATATCTGCCTAGACAGAGTAATCAGCCCTTAATAATTCTGCATCACTACAGTCTATCAGATGAGTTTGGGACAGAGGGCTGAAGATTTGATGCTCCAACGTTCAGTAGTATAGGGGCTGTCCAGGTGTTCAGCAGTCTCTAAAAATTGGCTAAGTTTTAGAAGCTATGCTTAGTGCTTCCCATAACTTCAGTTAATTTAGTCATCCTGGATTTCTGACGGCATTGAAGACCTATAGTCTCATAGCCAATCCTGGCTATTTACCTTGAGAGAAAAGATCTGAGTGGATGGTTTTCAGCTGACATTCATTCTAAAGCCAAGAAAAAGCCAGGTTCAAAACTAAGAGTTTTAGTCAAGGGAGACGACAGAGGTTCTGGTTAGTCAACAAAAGGATGGACTGGGTATTAAGACTATCTTGTACCTCACTGGTACAAATAGGAATAATTATGCTCTAATTGTATTTTGAGAGAAAAGTTTTAGTTTAATAGGAAGGGTAATATGTAGGAGAGCTAAGGGGGAAGGAGCACCCATAGGAAAAGATGGAGTAAGGAGAGGAGAAGATGAAGTAGATTAGAAGCTAGGTAATGAGAGAGAAGAAGAGAGAGAAAGAGACAGGAGGCATGGAGGCAGAAGTTCAAGTGTCTTCACCAGTCAAAAATAGTTTACATAGCTAGGTTGGGTATTGGGTTACACTTCTGATTTAGCATTACCATACTTATAAAGCATTTGATTAACTTTTAAATAAATTGTATAAAAGCAAAATGGAAAATGGGGCATGGGATAGGGGTTTTCTAGGGAGGGGAAATGGAGAAAGAGGATGGCATCTGAAATGTAAATAAAATATCCAATAAAAATGGAATATAAAATAGAAAAAAAAGGAATATTTCTCTATCTAAAATGTTTTCTCCCTCATCTTCAAGCTCTGATATTCTGTCCTTCATTCTATTCTCGGGGCTTCCCACTGAAGATTTATTTGAATTATTGAATTTTCAATTCCAGTAAAATATCCAGAAAATTCTCAGTTTTTATTCACTCTAAACTTTTCCTTGAATTTCATTTCCATATCCAGAATTCAAATCCTTAGCTTGTTCAGATGCTTGTATTTTCTTGGAATTCAACCAGGTAGTTATTCATATTTTCTTTGATTTGTCCATCTTGAGATCTTGGAATACATTTATTTTTTTCCTTTCTTTTTTTTTCTTTTTTTTTTAATTGGGTATTGTATTTATTTACATTTCAGATGTTATTCCATTTCCCATCCCCCCACAGAAACCCCATATTTCATCCCCCCTCCTTTTACTACTATGTTAATGTGCCCCCACCCACCCACTCCCACCTCCCCACCCACCATTTCCCCCACACTGGGGCATCCAGTCTTCACAGGATCAAGGACCTCCTATCTCACCTATGCCTAACTAGGCCATCCTCCCCTACATATATACAGCTAGTGCCATTGGTCCCTCCTTACGTGCTCTCACGCTGGTGGTTTAGTCCCTGGGAGCTCTGGTTGGTTGATATTGTTGCTCTCCCCATGGAACTGCAAACCCCTTCAGCTCCTTCAGTCTTCTCTCTAACTCTTCCATTGGGAACCCCGTGATCAATTCCATAGTTAGCTGAGAGCATCCACCTCTGTATATGTCAGGCTCTGGCATACCCTCTAAGGAGACAGCTATATCAGGCTCTTGTCGGCTTGCACTTCCTGGCATGCACATTGGTGTCTGACATGGGTACTGCACATGGGATGGATACCCAGGTGGAACAGTCTACAGATGGCCCCTCCTTCAGTTTCTGTTCCAAACTTTGTCTCCATATTTCCTCCTGTGAGTATTTTGTTCTCCCTTCTAAGAAGGATGGAAGTATCCACACTTTGGTCTTCCTTCTTCATGAGCTTCATGTAATGTATGAGTTGTGTCTTGGGTATTTCAAGCTTTTAGGCTAATATCTGCTTATCAGTGAGTGCATACCATTGTGTGTTCTTTTGTGATTGGGTTACCTCACTCAGGATGATATTTTCTAGTTCCATCCATTTACCTAAGAATTTCATGAATTCATTGTTTTTAATATATCATTGTGTAAATTTACCACATTTTCTGTATCCATTCCTCTGTTGAAAAACATCTGGGTTCTTCCCAGCTTCTGGTTATTATAAATAAGGATGCTATGGACATAGTGGAACATCGACCTCAAGCCAGTCAGAATGACTAAGATCGAAAACTCAGGTGATAGCAGGTGCTGGTGAGGATGTGAAGAAAGAAGAAAACTCCATTGTTGGTGGGACTGTAAGCTGATACAACTACTCTGGATATCAGTCTGGTGGTTTCTCAAAAAATTGGACATAGCATTACCTGAGGACCCAGTTATACCACTCCTGGGCATATAGCCAGAAGATGCTCCAACCTATAAAAAGAAACACATTTATAATCACTCAAAATAGACAGGGTTTATAAAGTGTATGAATATGCATCAGACCTGAGATTCTCACAATCTCTAACTTCATGAGCAAGAGCACACACAGAGATCAGAGTATCTTGTGTGTGTTGCAGGTAAAGGATGGTCACATCCTCTTCTGGGCAGTATGTGCAGCTACAGAGATTTATTTTGGAACCAAAGGAGGTTGGGTTACTTAACTTCAACAGCTGAGGCCATGTACTACTTGAAATCAGTAAATGTTCTGAATGGAAAAAGTGTGGGAAGGACTTAGTGACATTTCACCTTTCTAGTCTAGGTGCTGGTAGGTTGGTAGAAATGTAGTGTAAGGGGAAAGGTGCAGAGAGCTCTTAACTGTATAGACCAGGCCCTGCCAGAGCAGAGACTATCTGTACACATTAAAATTTATTTTAACCATGGGCTTTGTATTTTAATTTTGCACTGGGCTCTGACAACTATACCAAGAGCCATAGTTTCTTATCATCAGGACGTTATGGACTTGCTTTACTGCTTATATTATGTTAATTGGGTTCCCAAACTACTAAAATTTTGGTTGCAAGATTCATATGTTATAGAATGTACAGCTCTGACAAGATTCATCCAAGAGTACACTGAAGTGACAGCATCAGGAATAGCTACTGATTCCCAGTGGACTCTGTTCATCCAGCCTTTCAGACAGATCCAGTCAGAACTTTAGTCAAGTCCTGAGCCTTCTATGCATACAGAGACTGAATAACAGATGGTAAAGCTAGCTTTCATAAGTCTAACACATTTTTCTAATTTTTCTTCCCCTCCCTATTCCTTTAAAAAAATGTTATCTGTATTCAGCAGGAAGAAATTATAGAGAGTTGTCATCTCGATTCCTTGGGTTTGGGTGTCTGGTTATGGTTATTTTATAAATTATTGATAGGTTGTCATTTTAAGATATAATTTGGAAATGGCCATAATTTTGAACAGGGAGGAAATCAATGGGATTGATTACTCAATTTATTCTTGAGTAAAGCATAGTATAGCCGTAATTGATAGAAATCTTTATAATTGATTCAAAATTGAATTTATAATTTCTTACATTGCTCTAGAATTTACATATTGATACAGATTTAAGGTCTTCATTGGAATAAGTCTTTGTATATTAATACTCAATTTGAAATTAATATTGTTACTCTTTGATAGGCATTGTGTTTATACAACTCATTTGGCAATATAAGGCTTTGGTTCAGTCCTTCTACAGTTGCTATTACAAGTGTTTAGGATGATTAAGTAATGGAGATTATGGGACAGATAGTTAATTCATGGTTATATTAGATTCTGACTTAATTATAATAATTTTTCAATATTATTTGAGTAGAAATATCTAAGAGTAGACAAGATTTAACAATACATATATACTTTATATAGTCTTCAAAAGCATTAGAAATACACAAAATATGGCATTTATAATCTTTCATTATTATTAGATTTTTTACTAATAAACATGTATGCTCTTGACAGTGTTCCACTCAGATTTTGAAGAAGATATTGGGCATCATAACCTCCATATGGAGTTTCTCCAGTTATGACAAGGTAGCCACTGAATAAGAATTGCCCAAATTCATATACATACAAAAAATACTTCCAGGAAAAGACACATGATGTGGAATGGTCAAGAGATTAGCCTTGCCAAGACAAAGTAAGGTAGTCCTTCATAGTTCCTGCTTCACCAACCAAAGAGTACACATGGAGAGACCCATAGCTCCAGCTGCATATGTAGCACAGGATGGCCTTGTCAGGCATCAATATATCATTTTTTATAGTTTACATAACTGTTATAATTATGTTCAATGTATATTAATAGATAAAAAGGGTGAGATGTTGTAAATTTGGTTTATTGCTTATATTATGCTAATTGGGTTCCCAAATTACACAGGAACTTGCACTTCTGTGTGTGAGATTCTGATGGTCCCAAACCCCAGCTGCTTCAAATTTGTAAATAAAGTTGCTAGTGGCCAATGGTTGGGCAGGGAGGCAGAGGTGAGGCTTTAAGGTTCCTGCAGAAGGAACTCAAGGAGGGGAATTGTCATTGCTGGGGTTGACAATGTCTGAGAAATGTAGGACAGAGAGAGAGTCAGAGACACTGCCAAGATGTAAGAGTCGGGGTCCTGACCTATAAGGGCTGCAGGCCTGAGACAATCCATGGTGACCGGGATGAAAATTAGGTTTTAGTAAGTAGTAATTCCCACTTGGAGTGGAGAGTATGTTAGCTGCAGGGAGGTTTCGAAGTGTCCACCTGTTGAGCTGATTAGGGCATATTAAAAATAAGTTTCTCTGTGTGTGTGTGTGTGTGTGTGTGTGTGTGTGTGTTTCTTTCATTCTTTAGTCCAAAACATGTGGGTGGGTAGTAGTGAGGGGCATACCTGTACCGACCAATTAGTTTAGAGTAGATTAACTTTACTGCTACATCATGAAACTTATGAACTAAGATCATATTAACTGATGTTTATTGTGAAGATTATTAATACATTTGCTGGCTTTTATTTACTTGTCCTTCTACCCCGAGGCAGATTGTTTCTCTACCTTGGTCTGGGCTTCAGGAGGTATATAAATGGAGGAAGGGAAAAATTTCAGAAAGTATTAAATATAAAGTTTTTCATTTCTAATTCAACATTTTCACATTCTTATATATAATTAAATGTTCTTTGAGACCATTTTTTTAATAAATGTATAAAATTAACATATTTGGAGAACATGCTATAATGTAAACATTTCCCTAAAGCTGGTTCTCTCAGATGTTTCTAATACTTTCCCTGTATAGATATAAATACACTTATTTATATATCGCTTTCTTTCATTTTTTATAGATTAAATCCAGACAAGCTAAATTGTAAAGACAAATAGTACAAAATTTTAACAATAATGAGTATAAATTTTGAAATGTTAAAAAAAATGGAGCTGTGATAATTTATGCTCCCATTTACTGGAGATCAGCTTTATAACTTTTATAAATAGTTATCAGTTGATGAGCAAAAAATAGAATTTCACATGTGTGCGTGGGGAGGAGGTGTTGAATCTAATGTCAACTTCTTGTAGTATTTCTTAAAAGCCATTCACCTGATTTTTTTTTACACAGTTTCTCTTGACATCTCTGGCTCAGCTATTAGGCTAGCCTGTCTGACAGATGAACTTCCACCTGTCTCTCCCTCTCCAGAGCTGAGATTGCAACCACCTCCCACCAACCCAGCTTTCTATGTGAATGTTATGGATTGAACTCAGGTCCTCAAGTTTGTAAGGCATGCACTTTGCAGACTGAACTATCTCTTCAAATGGTTTCTTCTACATAGACTTGGAATAATCTTGAAACTAAATGATTTCTATGTATATTGTCATATAATTTTATTCTCTGTGAACCATTTTTTCATATAATTTGTTTTCTTATGCAAAAAGTTGTATACTTTTATACGAATACCCAGTTTTGCATGTAAGAACAGAAATTCTTGTTTCAGGCTGTCACTTTGGTAAGCATTTTTAGGTGTTGTGATGAAGCATATGGTATATTAAGTGGTTATTTATTCTCCGTGGAAGCAAAATTGTTTGCAGACCAGTCCTTTTGCTGGTCTAAAAGTTTCCTCTTTTGATCAGTATCTTACAGACACTCTGAAAAAGCAGTAGTGGGAAAATACTAACTAATACAAACATATCCCAAGCATCAGAAAAATAATAATTTGGATGAATTTGTTTGACAACAGAATGAGTGACTTTCTTAGTTTACCACCTTTTTCTTAACCTGGAAATCTTTGTTTTCTAACAATTTCTAAAAACTGTTAAATAAATTAAAAACAAACAAACAACAACAACAAAAAACAACCTCAACTCTTTTTAAAAACCCTGACTCAGGGACTAAAGAGATAATTTGAGAGTTGTAAGTACTGGCCACACTTTCAGATGGCACATGTTCTTTCCCAGCACACACATAACTATTCACAGCTATCTCTATCTCCATTTCCACATGATCTGATTCCTTATCCTTGCCTCTGTGGGCATCAGACATGCACATGGTACACAGTTATACATTAATTCAAAATATTCATATACATAAATACAAATAACTTTTATGAAAGTCAACTCATAAGACTTGTATTTATATCTCGATAATTGCACATGCTCTTTGATTCAAACTTACCATCTTTTTAACATGAGAACTATATAAAAAATGGAGTGTTTTGGGTCACTGAAGAAAGGGACCACCAATATCCAATGACCCAACATCCACCACACATATTGTGCATATAGTCACATGAAAAATATATGAAATGTTACCAGAAGTAAAAATAAAATTTAATGACAATTTCTCAAGTATAGTAATTTTGATTAGTAACATGGCTTATGTGCTCAGGTGTAAAATGGGACTATTACAGATGCATATGACAAAATCATATGTCAGAAAAATAAACTTGCTTTATTTCTTCATTTCAAAAATAATGATGGTTTAAAGTAGCAACTTATTCCTGTCTCAAAATATACTTTGGTACTTGGTCCCACAAATGCATTTGGTATTTTCTGTGGTGGCCTCTGCCTGTTTCCTGGATGATCAATAAAGACTACATTTATTTGTGGGTATAAGGACAGATGTTTATAAATTGTTGTTTAGGATTATGCTAGTAGATCAGTTGTTGCACATTCTCCTCCAAGATTTATGATTTCACTAGCACAGAATAGTTAGGTAGGTTTTCAGAACTAGGCATGGTTTCCCTCTTGTTGAACAATCATAAGACAAATTAGAGACCTGTTGGTTGCCATAGAGCGCCTTGAGGGTCATCATGCCATCCTGTTCATTGATATGATTTATATTCCTCATAACTGGGTGGGACTGTTCCTTGCCTCCATCCTTTGGAATCTTGCCTGGCTGCATTCATGGTACCATGAACGCTAGTCCTCAGGGAAGAGGGCATCCAAGTCTGTTCCATCTTAGGAGTTTATGGAATTCTATCTGAAGTGCATGGTATCTTGAGCAACAATGATTTCTTTTCACCTCTGGGAGGAAATCTAGACACCAGCAATAGGCTGTACATATGAGAAGTCTCTTGTACAACCCTGGCCAGCAACTAAAAAGAGGGCTTCTAATGTCTGGTATTTAAGATTTTGTTAAGTGGTTTTTAATACTGGAGAGAGCACTGTTAACCAAGATAAGGAAAGTTCATTCAGCTATATGTGTAAATATATGTGTATATTTACACATGGAATTCTGTGCATTAAATAATTTTAAAAGCAATAGTTAATAGTATTATTCCTTCTCACTTTTTCAGATATCCTTATTTTATCCAACTCTCTCTTTCTTCTGTATTTACCTTCATCATGCCTAAAACACCTCCTTTTCCTATTTCTACTTTCAGATTATTTATATTCCTGTTATTTCCCCTTCTTTCTCCTGCCACCATCTTCAATATTTATCCCCTCCCCTCCCTAAAGAGTCCACCCCTTTTTCCATTTTCCTGATCAGGTTACATGCATCTTGCTATTCTCCCCTCTATAACAAACACTCCTGCACCTGAGACTCAGAGAACTTAATAGAAGAGAAGACAGAAATATCATAATAGCCATAGGATTAAGGAACTTAATTATGACTACTAGAAATATCAGAAGTCTAACAAATATGACTTTCCAGATGTGAGGTACACAGATGACAACAATGGACATGCCAAAGTGAGTGGAGGGTGAGGAAAGCTCAGGAGGCTTCAACCCTGCTGAAATTTTTATCAGTAACTATGGGAAGCTGAGAGCAGAAGTGATCTTCCCACAGAAAATCATAAAAACCAGTTGCCTAATGCCAAATATTTAGCCCAAAAAGCATACATATAAGTAACACTATATGGACAGAATAGGTTACATTTAGGAATATATATGTATATACATAGACATAGACACACATACATATATATACACATATATACACATACATATACATATGCACATACACATACATAGACATGGAGCATGCAATAACAATTAGTGAAGGGGCTACATAGGTTGGAAGATCAGTGAAGAGGGGAGTGTGGGAAAAAATTTGTATATTATATAATAATCTCAAAAGGTTTTTAAAAACAAAAATGTGTATTTCTGAATAGCATGACCAATTGAATGTCAATTGAAAGCAAGCTTTTTTTTAGAGGGCCACTTAACACAGAAGGAAGATCAAGAATAAAGTCTGAGTTTTTTTCCAAGTAGTTGTCCAATGGCTTGTCAAGTGGTTAACAATGTCTAATATTTGAAAAATCTCAAGTTAAAAATCACTTCAGATACATTTACACCTAACCTAGTCAAATAATTTTATCTCTGAAATTGTCCTATTATGTTAGCAAAAATAAACATATTTTACAACAAGAACCATTGTTAATTATGTAAAAATTCATAGTTTTAAGCTGAGTACATAAACTGATATCTTGTGCCTAATGTTATTTTTTTGTTGTTGTTTCTTTAAATATAAAGTAGAAAAATGCCAGAAGGCATAGGTTAAAATGACTTTTAAACATTATTCTTGATGGAAACACAACTCAACAGAATGTATTCATAGAAACCTAATAACTCTATTATCATACCATTTAGACACAGGAAATTACATAGTCACAGTATTTGGACGTCAACAGTGATCTTACCAATGATCTGGTTCAGTTTCTTCAAGTAATGAATATGAAAAAAAATATAGTGGCCACATATACTTAAAGAACCAGGCATGATTCTACTAAGCTAATTAGTAGCAAAATTTCATACTCTAAAACAGGAGTTGTCAACCTGTGGATCGCTACAACATTAGGAACTGTGTTAAAGAGTCACAGCATTAAAAAGGTTGAGAAAAACTGCTCTACAGACACATGTAAACATGTAAAAGTGTTTCTAACATAATGTTGAAACACAGAAAGCCTTATACATAGTACTTCCTGAAATTTCAGTTTTCATCCTTCCTTCCTTTTATATGTAACAAACACTGAAGATAATTTTGAGTCTTCTGATAATATCTTCAATTTCTCCACAGTGTAGTCTTGAATCCTCCAGAAGCATAGATAGGTTTATATTATTCTGCACCTTCAAGATCTATTTTGTGAGAGTAATTCTAATGTTAAGTAAAAGAGATAAATGAATAAAAAGTATAGATACGTAGTATAATATCAACATAATATATAACCCAATACTTATGTATACAAATAGAATGATGAGATGATCGACTATCCTTTAATAGTATTATTCTGTAATTTATAACCAGAAAATGTCAGTTACATATTTAAAAAGGGAATACTAGTAAAAAGATTTATCTATTGAGAAAAGATAAAGTTCTGTACACCATTAGATAATGCATTGCCATTAATCCATTATATAATTTATTATAGATATTTCTATTTATTTTAAGAAGTGAATTACCAAAAGAAATATTTAAAAAAAATAACAGTTGAAAAATCAGCTTTGGAATCAATATTCTCATTTTCCCAAGTTCCACCAGCATTAGCATAGTTTTTAACTACTCTGCAAAGTTTGCTAGAGCTAGCATTCTTTCATTTTCAATCACAGCACTGTTTAAGAGACACGGGGTACACTTTCTAAGCAAGATTTCCAGAACACACATAGAGAAGCCTCCAATCTACTTACGACTCCAAGCCACATACTCAGAAGGAAGCCATTAATTCAAGATTTGTACCTGAAATCCACTCTTCAATATGTTTAGGGGTTCTTTAAAAAAAAAAAACTCTGTTTGTAAGATATAAACAATTGGCCCATACCTAAGAGGTATCTTTTTTAACCTGTGAAATAAGTGTGGTGAAGTAAGCACTAAGAAGGTGATTTCTATGACTTACTACTGCAAGTCTTCTAATGGTTATTTTCCCATTGATTTTAATGTTCAAAATGATTAATTTTAATTTTGCATTTGCCCCAGGGTTTTCTTACAGAAGATCGATAATTTTAAATTAAGATCATCAATTGTAGTGAGGCCATTGCCCTATCACAGCTTCTATCTTGACCTAGATACTACTGCTAAAAATGAGGTTTGAACTAATGGCTTGATTTTCATACCTAGGACCTCAGGTGATCAAGTCATCTTATTAATTTCAGAAATCTATGCAAATAGCTCGAATGTACAGTATAAATTCATTCCTTGTTTTTTCCCCCATGGGGGAGGGGGTAATTGTTTGCTTGCTTTGGTTTGTTTTTTGTTTGTTTGTTTGTTTTTCCATGTGTTCCTTGGTCTTAATTTTACGTTTGTAATTTCTTTTTCTGGTGTTGATGTCTGAACCCAAGATCTTGAGCTTCTTAGGCAAGCACCCTACCCCTGAGCTCAGACCTCAATATCTGCAAATTAGATACATACTTCTTTCCCATTTTTTTTCCTTGACATGGACTTGTAAGTTTCAAGACTGTCCATTTTTCTCAACAGCACATAACTTAGTTGTGTGTGTGTCTAAGATTTTCATATTTCAGCTATACAATAAGAAGAATTAAAACTGCCATCAGATGTATGCCCAAAATAAATAACAAAAATCTGCTTACCAACAGTGCCTCACTCTGTAATCTTAAGTATGATGTAGAAATGAGGCACAGAATTTCTCCCTCTGTCCTCTTATTGGAAATATTGTTTTCTTTCAATCACACCAATGAAAATCACAACGTTTCCTTTGCTTTCAATTTTATTTTTATTCTCTGGACTTTAAAAGAAAATTCGTAGCCATTATACTAAAAGTATACTTCTTTCCTACCCCAGATACATCACATATAGACAACATACCCAAACGAAATGTGTCATTCATCTCAAAGGTCTCTGAGTTTTCCTTTGACAGCCTTGTTAAAGTGAACCTTCAATTCCACTTTTTTTATTTAGCATCATAACAGCAATCACTCTGTTACAAATAAGCAAAAATGGTAGCACAGGACTTAGTCTCCATTCTTAAAAGCAGTTTTGCCCTCATCCTGTCTTGCAGAGAATATGCCCTAAATTTCTGCTTAAATATAGTCAGTCGTTAGTTCATATGCTCTCAACAATTGCTGTTCCTTACAGAATAAGACTCTAAAGATGACTCCTTGCATTCACTAGACCAACCATCTCTTCCCTATACTTTACAAAATCTGTTTCAATTTATAGTGATGCCAAGCCACCCACATGAAAGAATAATTTGGTTTCTTACTTTGGATCTTCCAAGTCAAGACACCCAATCTAAAGAACCACACAAATTACATTTTTCATAATTCTTTACTAACATTTCATTTTTTCCAACTTTAGTTTTTTGGTTACTTCAAAAGGACTCTAATTATTCAAGTACAATGTTATCGAGTTTAAGAAAAAGACAGGCATGAAGTCACTCTGTCATGTGTAGGGGACTAAGCACTGAACTATTACTTGCTTTCTAAATTATAGGTAAGTAGGAAAGATGGCAATGCCATAAAGAAATAAATTTGGCCCTCAAACACAGAAACCAGTGACCATACGAAACTTCCATTTCACACCAAAGCCATTTTGTGAGTGATTTTATTAAACTAGGAAAGAGGGGGGCTGAAAACTAACTTGGTGTCCAAAGAGCAGCTTATGAGATCCTTTTGACTCGTGAGGTGACAATCTAATAAAGTCACTCATCGCCAGGCATTCACATAAGCACACATATTCAAAGAGCTTCATTTCTTTGTTTAATTTTCTTTATCACCAATTTTCCAGACATGTTTCCTGAATGTCCCTGTCTATCCCACAAAGCCATTAACCACAATTAATGAATAGCCATAGACATATATGTCTAGCTATTTGATTTTTCTAGAGAATGAATAAACCAGGTGAAATGCTTGAATTTCAGCCTTCTGAGATTTCTTCACTGCACTTTAAGGATGCCGCAGAAAGGGATTATAGATGTATGGCACCTTTTTGTGCACTGTCTATATCATGTAGAACCACGAATAAACCAGGACTAAATTTTGTCTTCATCATTCAATTGGAGAGAGAAAAATTTCTTTCTGACATTGAAAGTAAAAGCTCGAAAGACAAAGTGAAAGAATAAGGACCATGGCATTTGACCTACTTTTTTATATAACTTGTATACTTCCATGCTACTGATTGAATTGTATTTCACTTATAGCACTTCCAGTTGTTAAAGAAGAGCTGTTGTATGCACCAGATGTTGTAGCTTGATGAGGCAGGCACCCCAATGCATAGTGAGCATCTAGAGTCACATACTACCTTGATAGGTAAGCAGGTGTTACAAGATAAATTCATTGCAACAGCTGAGTCTTTCTAAGCCTTCATATACCTTCCTCTCTAGGACACAAAGATAGTTAATCTTCCATTTTCTCTCTCAACCCTTCTGCAAAGAGGAGGGAATGAAAACTACTAGCATCAAATCACTATTTATAAATTCAGTTTAATTATTATATCTACGTATGGACCACCTTCAAAGCATTCTCTATGTAGGTACTATATTAGACACCATGGCCAAAACATAATCAAAATAGTGTGACTCAATACCTACAGTGCTGGCTACTTGATATTGTTGCTGGTAAAGAAAAAGATGAGCAGTCAATTTAATCTACTTATGTTATATTGTTGGTATGCTGGATAGAAATGCAACCTGTATCATGAAAATGGAAATAACCTTGTCACTTTCCATGTTTATAGACTTTAATTCCTTGACTAATGGGTAGACAGTGTCTGTTTGAGGAAGGACTCTTTTATACTTTCCAATGGAGCATGCAAACCAGAAAAAGCCAAGATGACTCATACTAAATGTCTTTGAAGTAAAAATGAATGACCTATATGCATTTCTATTTCTGTATTCATTCTGTTTAATTAATACTATTATTTATCTTAAAAGTCACTGCAGGGATTCATTGATACTAATATACCAGGAATCCATGATAATCCATTAAAATGCCTCTGAATTGTTGTATGTATGACATTAGGAAACAAAGAGGAGTAATGGTTGATTCACCTTAACTTTGCCAAGAATTCATTATGAACTAGAGGGGCAAGGTAAAAAGTTGAAGATGAATTTAAAGGGTTGATGATGCTCTTACTACTTAAGCTTGATAAGGAAGGAGATAAAACGATCTCTGCTGGACAGTTCATGCAACCCCACACTTTGTGGCTAATGCCACAAAGCACACTTGGATAAAGCTGAAGAACATACTCTTTCATATAAGACAAGTTTCTCCTCAATTTCAGGACAGCACCTTCTACTGCCAATCTCCCCTACTTTTCTTCCCTGTTATATTCAAGTCTTTCTTAAAACCATCAGCAACTCTAACCTCATTCTCAACTGATGATCTTGCTTTCTATTTGTAAAAAGAAACTAGAATGTTTGCCCCATATTACCACTGCTGTATACTCACCATATTTTTTTTGGATGCCCCTATTCATATCCCCTCCTTTCCCGATCAATGAGCCTACATGGTATTCAAAGAAATTTTTCTTGTATTTATTTATTGAAGAGTTAGCTGGTGGACGGACTGACTGATAATGTGTATGTGGATGGGTGTGCCTGTTTTACAATGCACATGTGGTGGTCAGGAACCAACTTGCATGAGTTGGTTCTCTTCCTCCACCACTGGGTACTAGACACTGAACGCCAATCATAAGATTTAGTGGCAAATACCTTTAAGTCACTAAACCATTCCACTAGCCCCTTCCTGTTATTATCAAACCCTACATTGCTATTTCTCCTCAAGCTCCACTCTTCTCATTCACAGGCAGGTCTCCAGCTGTTCATCAACACATATTCTCTGCTAGGTAGTAACCATAACCTAAAAAAACCATGACATTGCTTCTGTTTTAAGTTTCTCTCTACCTCTCAGGTCTCTACCATGTTTATCAGCAACTGTTTTAGAAAGAGAAACTGAAAGAAATCTCAAAATTGCTCTTCCAATCATTTTCTCCTTTTCTTACAATCCTAGTTTTTTTTTTTTTTTTTTTTTTTAGAATCTTCACCCCATGTATCATAGCACCCAAACTGCTCAAGCCCTAGTCCCCAAGTGGCCCTCATCTTGATGGGCATACATGACATCATTACGTCCTTACTCTTCATGTGCACTGCATACTGACTTCTACAATACCATATCAGACTGGTCTTCATTTTCCTCATTCACTGTTTTCTCATTCTCAGCCTCATGTTCTTATTTTCATTCTTTCATTCTTGCCTCAGTTTATTTGTTTTGGAATGTCAAAGAGTTTAGTATTTGGTCGCTTCCCCTTCTGTATAATACCTTTCTGGATGACCCCTGGCTTAAAGTTCTTTGAGTCACCTTAACGTGTCAATGTATTTTCATTGGGTGAATCAGAAGTCTCTTGACTCTGGTTTTAAAATAGCTTTACAATCTGCCTCCTACTCTTTCCCTTGTAACTATCATTGCCTGAGCCATCATTATCTCTTTCCTGGATCGCTGTCAGAAACTCCTAGCTTGACACCCTTCCTTTCCTTCTGTCTCTAGAGTGTATTCTCCTAAGTAGCCCAGGGGATCCTATTAGAGTAGAAGTCAGGTAAGGCTTTTTCTTTACTTAAAACTTCTCTATGAGTCATGGCTTCAAACTGAGGGGGGAAAATTGATGCAATGGCCTCAAACACTAACTATGATTTTAAAGCTCTACATTCATCGTTACTAACTTGCCACTTTGTCTCATACCCTCTTAGCTTTTCTCAACCACACTTCATACGCTTATACTGGCAGATATTTGAGTTGACTTCTCTCTGAACTCCAGTAACAACACTCCAGGTATTTATCTGCATTGGTCTGTTTCTCAGCATCTTCAAATCTTAGTTCATATATATCTTTCTCACTGGGACCTGTTCTGATCTCTTTACTTAAATCACAATTTAACTACTCATTGTTTCCAAGCCCTCTGTGTTTCTGACCTCCCTTGCTTTTCATTACACTTCTGTTCCCATAGTAGGAACTCCATTTTTTTCTTGTATATCACTTCATGTTTTATTTATATTCTGTCCTCCCCACTGGATTTTAAAGTCTTAGAGGGCAGAAATCTTAATCTGTTTTGCTCACTGTCAAATATTTCATACCAGAAAAAGACTGGGCATGCTAATCCCTAAATATATATTTCCCAGTTTTAAAATGAGATAAGAAACAACATTCTTGGTTTCTTATCATCCAGCAAAACATTCCCCATTTTAGAAAACAAAAAGCTTAATTTGCATATGTTCCACTGATATATTGTATTTAGTTAGATTACATAACTACCTGACTTTTCTTCCACACTGTAAGCTCCACAGAGCAAAACGTACACCCCATCTCTCTATACCTCAGCCAAGATGTGCACTAAGCTAATAATTTCCAAACCACATTTTAAGGAAAACCTTCCATTTTATTATTGCACATTAATTGTTCAGAGTAAGAGACTTCACTATGACACTTCTTTGCATGGTAAAGAATGTGCTTTAACCATATGATATGTTATCCTTTACTTCTTTTTCTTTTTCTTTTTTTTTTTTGAGATAATGGTGATTTATTATCTTGATTGTGGTGATGATAACACACATGGGTACACAAGTTCCAACTAATCAAATTGTATACATTAATTATTTTCTTCTCCTCTTTTAACTTAATTATTTTCTATATTCAGAGTTCAAATGTTGCCCCACTTTCTGGTCTCCCCTCCGTGAGCCCTCTACCCCATGCTCTCTCCTGTTCACTTCTAAGATGGTGCTCCTCCCCCCACCAACCTACTGCCACCTCATCCCTCTAGCATCCCCCTCCCTTTAGCATTCCCGTTCTCTGGGACATCAAGCCCCCAGAGGACCAAGCACATCTCCTCCCACTTAGGCTAGACATGGCAGTCCTCTGCTACATATATAGCAGGGGCCACAGACCAGAACATGTATGCTTTTTGGTTGGTGGTTTAGTCCCTGGGAGGTCTGAGGGGTCCAGTTAGTTGATAATATTGTTCTTCCTATACTGTTGCAATCCCCTTCAGCTCCTTCAGTCATTCCCCTAACTTTTCCATAGGGCTCCCTGAGCTCAGTCCAATGATTGACTGTAAGTATCTGTATGTCTCTCAGTCAGGTGCCGGTAGAGCCTCTCAGAGGACAACCATGCCAGACTCCTGTCTGCAAGGACATCTTGGCATCAGCAACAGTGTCAGGATTTGCTGTCTGTGCATGGGATGGATCGCAAGTTGGGGCAGTCTATAAATGGCCTTTCCTTCAGTCTCTGCTCCAATTTTGTTTCTGTATTTTGTTTAGACAGGAACAATTCTGGGTCAAAAATTTTGAGATGGGTGGGTGGCCTCTCAACTGGGGGCCGTAAAATATCTGACAGTGTGGAGATAGAGCCTGAAGAGACCACCTTCTGTTATGCTTTCTTATCTCTGTATTGCTTCCAACCTTTCTACATCCTTAGCTCCTCCTCTGTGAGATCTGACTCATTTGGCCAAATCATTATTTTAAAGAAGAGATATTTAGTCAAACTCATGCTTGTACCAACTTCAATAGCTTTCCTTTGGTCTAATAATCAATGTGGACATTTAACATTATTTTAAATTTTTATTACTTTCTTATTTATTGTGTGTCTGTGCATACACATCAGAGGAAATCTGCAGGAATTAGTTCTTCCCATCCACAACATGCAGCCCAAGGATCAAACATAGTAGCAGTATCTCAACCAGCTCAGACATCCTGCCAGCTTCATCCTAACATTATTTTTAATAGTTGTGTTCTTGTGAAACATAATGCTTGTTCATTATACTACAATTGAATGTTTTCTTTGCATTTTTTTTTTGGAAAAAGTGTTTTTAAAGGGCTGCAGTCAAGTCATTCTGTATGGACAAGAAATTTTCTTGACTCTGATGCACTAACCTAGAGAGTTGCCAATTTTTCCAGTTAATTTAATAGATGGCACAATCCCCAGTCTCACAGCATGAGAATATGGATTCAATTTGATATCAAATGAACCAAATAAGAAGGTGCCCCCTTCTCTCAAATGAATAGAAATTCTAGTTTAAAGCTATGGAAGCTATTTTTTAAATGTTCATGTTTCTTTTAGTAAATTTCCATCAGCCATCCAAAAAGACCTCAAATATTTACAAGGGCAGAGATTGCTTTACATGTTAGGAAAATATATTTCTTCCTTGGGCCATTTTTTTTCCTCTGCGAGGACTTTCTATGCCAGGAGGAATATGACTTGTAACCTTTACTTCTTGACACATGGGTCAGATGTGTAAGAGATTCAGACTCCTGAGGTAGCTATGAACTGAAGTTCTTGCTGAATACTGCTGACACACATCAGTGCCTGAGGCTGCTGCATCCACAGGCTTGGGCCAAGATTGAGCTCATGGCATTTCTATTTTCTTCTTTCTCATCTTAAGTTCTATCTGACCGATTTTGCAGCAGGAAGTTCAAATTGAAGTACAGATTTGGAATTGAATTGTGTTCCATTTATTTCCAAGGAAATATGCAAAAATTGAGTATATAATTTCACTTCAATCTACTTAAAACCATTCTTGAAATTAACTAATACAATGAAAAAATTTAATGATGGAATGAAAACATACATACTGCATTATCTACCAAACTACAAGGCTGTTTTCACATATTAAGCATTGGGAAAGTTATTTATTTTCTACAAATGGCCTGTGTATGATCTTTTATCCTCATCTCAGAGTAACTGTAAGAGCTAATTGTTTTACTTATGCCTAGAATTTCAGGAAAGTGAACCACAGTTTAAGACATTTATATATAATATCCACAATAGCACAAAGCACAGGATGTTAGGCAATGAAATTTGGCTTTAATTTTAACTGACTTATGATCATTTTCTTTTTTATGTATAGCAGTATAGTAATAGTAGCTAAAACTTATTTCATACTATATCCTATACACTGCATGTAATTTATAATAATTACTAAGAAGCTGGTGACTTAAATATTATTTTACCTACTTTACTCATCAAAAACTTAAGACAAACAATGCAACCCATCTAAACCACAGAATAAAAATAGTCTGAAGTTATGATCTTCCTACCCACAGGTTTTTGCCTTAGTTTCATTTGTCTTTTTGGTTCTACCATTTTCTAGTTATACAAAATGAATTTAATTGTACTTTTAATTTCTGTCAATTAGCTTTATGTTTTAAAATCTCCCATTTTAAAATGAAATACAAATGCTGTACTTTGGTATGTTGAAATCATACCAAAACTTGGTATGAAAACTTGGTTGGTAAAACTTGAAATCAGTGTATCTGCCCTTCTCTTGCTTCCATAGATTCTGATGAAAAGTCCAATACTGTTATTATCTTTGTAGATATTTTTCTCAAGACCTTACAAACCATGTCTCATTTCCTTTGTCTTGGTGCCCTGTTCTCATAGCAGTCAGATTAGGTAAGTTTTTCACTGTAATCTACTGTGGTAGCAGAGCCTAGAGAAAACATGTTCTTCATTCTATAATCTCAAGAAGAGCCAACAATCTTTTTGTAGGTTGGTACCTTCAATGTAGGTCTCATAAATCATTCTTACTGGTATAACTTTCTTTTACCACTGTGTGATAAGACAAGGAAACTAAAGGGGATTGGAGGGGAATCAGTGTCCATGAACAAGGTACCATTTTCCTCTGGCAAAGGTTTTATGGTAAGTCAATCCTTGTTGTGGAAAAACAGCATTAGTTTACTAATTTAGTCCTTTCTGCTTCCCATTTTTTGCCAAAACATGGAAGAGAAAATTCTCAAATGCTTCTGGTGGTAGCTCCTCAAGGCAGAATTCCTGAAAGTGTGTTCTTACTTATGCTGTGGCAATATACATTTTTTTCCTTCGTGACAGTACATGCTTTACCTCAGCAACTCATCAGAATTTTCATTTATACATTCTCACCAGCTTGTGCCCCTGATAAGCAGATGTCAGGTGCAGTTTGGCTTCATTTGTTCCTTAGGTAGTGTGACCTAAAAACACTGTTCTCTAATGAGTTGAAAATTTTATCAGTTTTCAGTTTGTCCACATTTTTTTTCTGAAGAAAGATGAGAAAAATTGCTTCCAGGTGCCTTAAATGTCAGAACTGAGATGAGTAATTTTTGTAGCCTGATTTTGTAAAAGTGTATTTTAAAATATCTGCTACAATATATTCTGTACAAATGGGCTAATGATTAATAAAATGTTGAATTACATTTTTGTTATATTCAGCTATTTTTGAGCTTTTGACAATTTTCAGTATGTATTACAAGGGGTCAATAAGATGGCTTATTGGGTAATAACACTTACTGCCAAGCCAAATAACCTCAGTTCAATCCCCAAAACACTCACAGTAAAAGGAGAAAAGTCACTTCTGCAAGACATCTTCTGACCTCCGTATATGTAATTGTAGAATTTGCATGACCCTCTTAAGATGTGATAAGTAAGTAAATTAAATTTGAATATTTTATGTAATATATTACAAATAAATTAATTCTCTAAGAAGGGTATCCTCTACCTCACCAGATATCTTGCAGCCATTGGTAAAGGCAAAGTTTCTTTGACTTTATAAAATATGAATTTACTACTACTTCTGTTAAATGACAATCATCTTATAGACCTTTGTGCTTTTTCTGATAGACGAGCTCATGTATTGAATTGGAAACTATAGTACTGATTCATCTGAAGTGAACCTCAATGGGCTATGGTCCATCTAAACCTTCCTACCAACAATCCATCTAGGGATGTTAATTAATTACTCTTCATTACTGAAAAGCAGGAAATTATTTTTAAAAACAGGATGATCTGGAAACGTCTTAATTTTATATATACATAATTTACATTCTATAACATGTTATAACAGATATGGCATTGCATGGCACTAATACCTGAGGGCAGGAAGATTAGGAGTACAAGTTTAGCTCTGGCTGTAGGACAAGATAAATGCCAGCTTATAGTTAATTAAGTAGTTTATCTGACACAATATTTAGTATGGAGGTTGATGATATAGTAGACTTGGGACACTTTTTAAATTTAATTTTTTTTTTTACATATTCACTTTACATTCCACTGCTTCCCACTCACTGTCACCTGAATGGTTTTATTTATTTTAGGTATAAGTACACTGAAACTCTCTTCAGACACACCAGAAGAGGGCATCAGATTCCATTACAGATGGTTGTGAGCCACAATGTGGTTGCGGGGAATTGAACTCAGGACCTCTGGAAGAGCAGTCAGTGATCTAACCACTGAGTCATTTCTCCAACCCCAACTTGAGAAATATTAAGACAGCTTGTATGCAACTAGAAAAATAGCACTAGGATTATGAAAGGACTTGACTTCATGATTTCTGAAAAACAAATGTTTCATCCTTTACTGTGTGTCTCATTTAAGAAACTTGTACTGAAGTGAAGACCGACTCTCAGCATAGACCCAGTAAAATTGTTGCACACTTCTTGGATAAAGCATGGGCATCCCTGATTGTTCCACAGTGTCGTAAGCTCTTCCCCTACTTACTCTTTCACCTTTGGCTCGTCTTTTCCAAAATTGAAACAAATTCATAAATATTTTACAAAAAATAATTTGGTTCACTGTGCATACTCAATTAAGTATTATGTTACTTCATTACCGTTATGGTCTGTGTCTAAGTCTAGGTAATGACAAATAAATCATTGTCTTGCCACCACAACTGATGATGAGAATGACAACATAACACAGAGATAATAGGAATGGTGCAAATACCTTGGAAAGCACATCTTTCTGGTTTTTCCCCTGCACTCAAGCTGAGAAAACCCCCTCTAAAATTAAAATTCAATAAAAAAAATTGTTGTCAACACTTCTCTTCTAACCAGAAGAAGTTAGAGCCAGGTGGGCCTCGCATAAAGACTAAACCCTCACGCAATATGTATATACTAGCAATGGCCTTAACAAAGATTATTGAAGAAATGACCTTGTAGAGTTTATTTCCACTTACTTCACACACACACACACACACACACACACACACACACACCAGACAAAAAACATTTGTAGAGAGCAAAAAGCCACAGGTGAGGATGGCTTTCTTCTCTTATTTTTATAATGACTGGAGAATAGAGTTCCTATTATGAAAGGGAAAGGAATTTAAACATTAGTACCATAGGTTTATGTCAATAAATCAATTAGTTCTGTCCTTTCCAAAAAATCCATAATGGTTATTATTTTAATATAATTGAGTATGAATGGAATATTATTTCTGTCTTTCTTTTTTTTTTTTTTTTTTTGATTTTTCGAGACAGGGTTTCTCTGTGTAGTCCTGGCTGTCCTGGAACTCACTCTGTAGACCAGGCTGGCCTCGAACTCAGAAATCCGCCTGCCTCTGCCTCCCAAGTGCTGGGATTAAAGGCGTGCACCACCACAGTCCAGCGGAATATTATTTCAATATTGTATGTAGTACTAAATTATTATAAATTTCAATTTCTAGTTTCTAATATTAGAGGCAGAATTTCTCTTAGTTTTTCTGTATTTGATTTAGGTTTGCTAATTAGCCAATGTTATTCCTGTAGCCTGGCCTATAAATATTACTAAAAACACACAACAATGCATCTATCCTAACAGGCAGTGAAAGGAGTAAGCCTAACAATAAAGAAGAAAATTTATCTGAGTTAGAACTTGTGTAATAAAATAAATATTGGGAGCCTAAGGTAGATTACTATAAAATACTACTAAAATGTAAAGAACATGATGAATACATAGTCTCAATCTAAAGCAAAAAAAAATTTTATTAGTCATCATCCATCCCTGCTGTTCCTCTGCTCCTATTAACATTACACCATTTGCTATCTTGTAAAATCTGATAAGACACAATCATTCCTCATAATTCTTTTGGCCTCTCCTGTGGGTTTAATTGGGGCCTTATCATAGTTCTTCCACCTTCCTAAGTTTTCAATTATAATAGTTCTATATTATTCTTATTTCACTGCTCCTTCATTAATTATTGTAATACTTTAGAATTTTAGAACATTTACACTAAAATGGTGTTTAAGATCTTTCTGTATGCATTTTGATGTCTTGGGAACATAGAAGCTATCAAAATTGACTTTCTAATTCATATGACTTTTCATTTAATGGTCTTTTCACTACAGTGTAATATATAGCACTCAAGATAAACATGGATTATTTGCAGTTCTTCTTTCTTCTCTGGGTGACACTAAGAAGATATTACTTTTCTAACCTTTTCCATCCTTCCCACTTTCATAACTTTCTCACACTGTTCTATGAGATTGTAATTGTAGTGTCTTAGGTCCGCTTTCTCATTTTTAACTGAACAGAAACAACTCAGCCTTAAAGTTTCCATCAGAGGCTATGGAGATAATTCAGCTGGTAAAGGCACCTTGTTGCCAAGCCTGATGACTTGAATCCTATCTGTAGGAGGACACAGCTGACTCCTCAAATCTTGCTCTAACCTCCACATATGTGCTGTCACATTTACATAGAATACAGAAACACATATATACATATATACACACATATGCCCATAAAATATTTTTTTAAAGATCTAGTCAAATACTATCTCACCCATGATGCTTTCTGTGATTGTCCTAGCTGAAAAATAACTTTTGAGCTAGTTTAGCAGTTTCCCTTATCTATCTGGCAGGACGTTTATTTCCACCTGGAATGAGGCTGTTTCATATCTATTCTCTACATCATTATGATGGTGTATAACTAATCTCATACACTCCAAGGTTCCTTATAAGCAATGAAGCATTACGAAGCATACAAATTCAATTTTAAGGCTTAAACACTCAAGTCACTTTAGAATAAGCTTCTGGGATATAAAATAGTTGTCAGTACCATCTTCATCCTGACTACTTTAAAATGTTTTCATTTAACTTTTTGGGAATTTATACATAAGTGTATATAACATTTTCATGCTTCTCTCCCCTTCCCTAACTTTTCAATGAATAAAAAACATTCAGATACATAGGAAAAAGAAGGGTAATTCAGAAGAGAATGCATAGAGAAGGCCTTGTAAACACTGACTGCCAGTCAATCCATCATGCTCAGGCCACTTTTACACTGTGAAATGTGACGAGAAGCACAGTTATCTTTCATTTTTTTTGCTACTATAATTGACATCTTTCTGCAAGTTTCACAAATTCCAACCAAAATAATTTGAAAATGACTGGTGCCTTTGCTTTTTGTTTAAGGAATTTGGTGATTATCACTTATGGCCATGGAGATGCAGAACTCTTCATAGGCATAATCTATGCTTTACAAATATAAACTCTATTTTTATCATTCAAAGATGAATCCAAACCTAGGACATCACAAATGCAAAGCACATGCACCAATTTTATTGTTTTTTATTGTCCCGGTCCTTGAAATAATCAAGTGTGAGAAAAATTCTGCATTTTACACAGAAAAGGTTTTATGCATCAAGCAATAAACTCAGCCAATAGTATTCTGATCAAAGCTCTATAATTTTATCTACCCACAAACAAGAAATAATGAATGTCCACTGTAATTACTAAGATCTATAATGTGAAGAAATCCTTGATTGTAGGAGCTTGAGATAGATAATAATATTTTATAGATAGATGACAGACGGTAGATTAGATAGATAGATAGATAGATAGATAGATAGATAGATAGATAGATAGATGAGATGAGGAGAGCTCAAACACCTTAAGCTATCTATATGAAGGTGGAAAGTTCTGATAATAGCAGATGCAAAGTATAATGCAAGATGTATGAGTCTGTCAATTTGCTGAGGTGAAATAGTGAATGTGTTCTGACTTAGCTGGTTCAAGAGATTAAGTTTACAATGAAATGTCATTCTGCATGTAGATTCCTTGCCTAGAGGATTTATCCTAGTGTCTAGCAGGTGCCACTTAAAGTCTCTTTAGGAAGCCATGAAGAAAGAATAGGCTGCTTCTGTTCTTCACCGCCTGTGTTCTCATTGTTTTTCCCCTGAAGTTTCACAATGCAGAATTCTTGACATAAAACACCACATCACCTACATGAATGTTGATATTAGCATGTGGGGATAAATAGGAAGTTTTGTACACAGAGGATTATGATGTCTTCTACTGTTCCCAGACTTGAAATGTGTTTGAGTTGGCACTGATCACACTGATTAACCCTTACTTTCCTTACTGGTATATCCACACCCCCATGTGTGTGTGTGTGTGTGTGCGTATGTGTGTGCGTGTGTGTGTGTGTGTGTGTGCGTATGTGTGTGTGTGTGTGTGTGTGTGTGCGTGTGTGTGTGTGTGTGTGTGTTTGTTTTGTTTGTTCATTTGTTTGTTTGTTTTTTAAGACAGGATTTCGCTTTGCAGCAGTCCTGCAACTCACTTTGCATACCAGGTTGGCCTCAAACTCACAGAAATCTTTTTGTTTCTACTTCTCAAATGCTAGGTTTAAAGGCATGGGATACCATGCCCAGCCCTAGTGTTATCTCTGATCTCTGACAGAAATTTTAAGGCTTGAGTTTGCACGTTATACATCATTAGTATTCAGTTAATGTAATTCAAATATAATCCAGTGGATGAATTATTCACTCCACTTCTTCTGCATGTCTGTAAAAAACAAAAACAAACAAACGAACAAAAACATCTCTTTTTGACATTTCTGTGCATGATTGGAAATCAAAAACTGGGTGGGGTAGAGCTATGAGGTCTAAAGGAACAAGGTTTAGTTTTCTATAATATAGGATTGTAGCATTAAATATTCTACTTTTGAGCAAGGTGGTAGTGGCACACATTTTAAATACCAGCACTCAAGATACAGAGATAGGAGAATTTCTGAGTTCCAGGCCAACCTGGTCTACAGAGTGAGTTTCAAGACAGGTAGAGCTGCAAAGAGAAACCGTTTCCTGAAAAATATTCTATTTTTGTAGCAAGATAGTATTTCTGATACTTAAAGATTTTGAATGTGCAGCATAATTTAATTTATCAGAGCAATGATAAGTGTCAGAACTAAGAGAAGAGTCAATTATGAATTTGAGGGAACTTGTGTGAATCAGCAGGCCTGGGGATGGTTTTCTTCTAGACATTTCCATAGCATTATATATTCAGGACTATTATTTTAAGGAAGAACCAGATACCAATGTTAAAACCTTATTTTTCGTTGCTTTCAATCTTAAGGTGTCAAACTCCTTTACTGTTTTAAACTTCTATTAGAGAAGACTAATTTGCTTGCTCTCTCATCTAAATTTCAATTTCTAGGATTTGATCTATAGTTTTGAGCACAGCAAGATTTTTTTCTTTTGTTTTATTATAAAATAAATTAACTAAGATTAAAGCAGTGCTTAGGGGGAATTTGTACAAAACCCTATTTGTGAATTGAAACTGTTCAAGTTTGTTTTGTTGTTGTTGTCTGAGGAGACACTTCTCTAAGGTGGGATACTTTGAGTCTGCTTACTAATCACATTGATTATCAAAATCTATTAAATTATATATTCTGGCCTTAAATTCATGAGTTTTCTTCAGGTAAATCTCTAAGTTGTACTTAACCAAAAAATAACCAAGAGAATTGTCTAATGAGCAGCTTTTTACACTAAAATAATTTTTTATTCATAGTTGATTCTTCTCATGCTGTATTACATTGAAACTGTCCAATGGAAGCATCCAGAGTCACCAAAGGATACACAACAAAAGGCAATGGATCCCTACCTACAGGAATCTGTCAGTAACAAATACTTCAATTGTGAGATACTTCTTGAGATACAGATTATGCTTCTGTGAACCAGATTTCTTATATCGATATATTTTCTTATTATTCTCTTCTTCATTATTAGGAAGTTTAGTCTTTGAAAGCATGAGAAGCTACATTTCCAGTGGGTCCAAGGTCTGCTAGATAATTCTCTGGAACTGATGAAGATATAATATAGTCACTGGCATAAACAATACAAAGATTTTTATCACAAAGATTTTCATTTCAAATCTAATGCTTACATTAAACTTGATCCTTCATTCTCGTTAGACATGAATTTAAATAAGGTACAAAGTAGAACCTGAATGTTAGATTCCATTCTTACTACACTTTATAAAATGAGGAGGTAATATGGCATAAAAATTAACTTTTTGCTGTTCCAGTTTGAAGAAAATAATGTGCATGAAAGTCAAGAAAGTCCAGGGTTTTTTTTAAAGAAAGTTCTATGATTGTATCATTACAATCCTAAAATACATAAAGCAATAGGATTCTAAAATGTCATTTTGTATTGCCAGTCATGTTGAATTTGATACCAGAAAAATGAGAATGCAGAGGTCAGACATTGTATCTCTCTGACAGAAGAGGCATAGTCTCAATAGCAGTGTATGTCAAGCAAAAGGCCAGGGGGCTTCATAACACACTGCTCAACAGGGGGATTTCTGCATCTTTCTAACATTCTCATTCATAATTCACTCTGAGAATGTTCTTCGGAGAAACTGCTTCCTCCTTTCAGGTCTTCATGGAGCTAACGTTACTTAGGTGCTGCCTTCCATTGACATTTTCCTGTTGTTGTTCAACAATACCAGGGCCTCACTCAATAAACATTTATTCTGCCTTTGAGTTATTATATCTCCTGCCACTCCATCAAAATGACATTCATTAATATGCTGTGTGCCTATGTCTTTCTCACACATATACTAAGAGAGAAGTCCTAATATCTGGAATCCTAGACTGCAAAGAAGTGACATTTTCTTAATACCCTGTAGTGAATCACTATAACTCTGAAGTCTTGGTATTTATCGTTACACAACACTGAGTCTGTGATTGATCAAATGGATGTTAAAACAGGAACCCAACCAGCAAAGCACTCTTCAAAGAAACTGATTGCATTCTTAGATTCCTTCAGTGTGTGTGTGTGTGTGTGTGTGTGTGTGTGTATGCATATGCATGGACAAAGGTCTAAGTCAAAGGTCAGCTTCTAGGGTCATTTCTCAGATTCCATCTTCCTTCCTTTTTAAAACAAACATTCTTACATTAAAATATAATAACATCAGTTTCTTTCATTCCCTTTCCTCCCCCAATTTTTGATATGATATCCACCATTCTCTTCCAAACACCTGGAATCTTCCTCCCTAATTGTAAATAGATAGATAGATAGATAGATAGATAGATAGATAGATAGATAGATAGATAGATGCTATATGGATAGATAACCTGCTAAGTTTGTTCAGTGCTGTATGTGCATGACAGGCTAACCGGTTACAAGGCTCCTCCATGGGATAGAATAAAACTATTTCTTTCATTCTCAGTATCCCATAGTTGTCTATAGTTTTTGTCTGGGACTGATACTCTCTCTTACATTGCAGTGTGTTTGCTTATATTGTATCTGCTCAGGTCTTCGTTGGCAGCCATAATTTTGAGGTATCATGAATGAGGCATTCCTATCATTTTTATAAAACATGATATCACAGATTTTCTGGGCTTCTGCTTCTTATACCCTTTCTAGCCCCTCCCCCATGACATTCACTAGGCCTGAACCTTCAGGAATTCTCTTGTAGATGTATCTGTTGGATCCGGGCACCCCAGCATCGCTTGTTTTCTACATTTGACCAGTTGTGGGTTTCTATGATGTTCTTTGTCTGTCACAAAAAGAACTTTTTTCTTGTGAGAATTATGAGCTACACTTATCTGTGAGCATAAGAGTAGGTATGTGGAATACAGTTAGGAATTATACTGTTTGAGAAAAATGGTAGCAGTCAATTCTCCTCTAAGATACATGAACTCACTAAGCTGGGTAATTGGCTAGGTTTCCAGTACCATGCATACTATCCACCTGCTAGGTGAGCTTTAAATCAAATTAGACAGGTGCTGGTTAGCACCGAGCTATGAGTTCTACTGTTGTCCCTCTGTGGACAGCTTGCCATGTTAGTTATTGTTGTAGTTCACAGACCTCGTAGCATGACTAGTACTATCAGTTCTTGGGAATACTTTCCAGTTCTCCAAAAGCTAGTCCTCAGGAGAAGGCTTTCAGGACAGAGCAGCTCGTATCCTCTGTCCAAGGCCCATGTAGTCTTCAGCAATAGCAACTTACCTTCAATCTCTAGGAGGCAACTAAAAATGTTCTATATTGTTTTAGAAATCTTTTGGGCTCTCCTGAACAATAACTCACATTGATGTTTTCCATGCTTACTTCTGAGGTTTATATTAGTCTATGACACTTGGGGTAGCATTGCAAGCCCAAGGAATTTAGCTTCATTTAAATTACATACATATGCATCTCAAATATATATATGTATATTTATATGTGTACATATATATGTACAATTCTCCTTAATCCTTGAGACAGGATTGCTCACTGGTTTGAAACTCCTCTATTAGGTTATACTGGCTTCCTAGAGAGTACAAAGTACACACCTATCTAAACTTCTACAATGCTGGCAGATATTTTTAATGTATGTTGTGAGGCTAGAACTCAGGTTCTTATTCCGTGTAGCAAGTATTTTACTGAGCTATTTCCAGAGCCTTTCATGTTTATATAAGGAAAAATGATACGATGCTAGCAGTCCTTGCTTCTAGTTAACATGGTATGTGAGTGCTGATCAATACATCATGACAAGGAAAAATGAGAAATAGGGGTGTTATTTGGGAAGGAAGAAACAAAACTTTAATTTCCCTCGGACCATAATTTGTCTACATAAACATCCCAAAATACAAATTATTAATCATACTCACCACACGCTAGTAAAATTGCTAAATATAAATTCAATGCACACACCATTTAGAATGTGTAATATTGGGATGCCATTCATGGAAACAACAAAAAATATGTAACATCTTTTACACAATTAAGTATACTTAAGATATGTAGACAAATTAGATGATATAGACAGAGAGACAGACAGACAGACAGACAGACAGACAGACAGACAGACAGACAGATATCAGTGGTGAATTGGTTCCAGGAATCTGTAAGACACAAAGTTCAAGTGTGCTCCCTAAAATGGAACCTACATACTTTTTGTGTATTTTAAACCATTTTTGCATTACAAAAAAATGTGCTATGTAAAATTTGCTTACTTTGTTGTTTAGAATATAGTCCAAGGGCAAAAATCTATCTATACCTATTTATACTTTTTCTAAATATTTTTAAATATTTTGTGTGTGTGTGTGTGTGTGTGTGTGTGTGTGTGTGTGTGTGTGTGTGTGTGTGTATGAATGTTAATAGAAGTGTGGCAGGGAAGCCCATGGAGCCTATAAGAAGGCATCCTATAGTCATATACCCTGGATTTATAGGCAATAATAAGCTGCTGAATACAGGTGCTTGGAACTGAACTCAGGTCTCCAAAAGAAAAACAAGTATTTTTAAGCACTAAATAATCAAGCTGACACCTTTTTCTTGTATATTGTGATGAACAGTTGGTTTACTCAAGAACTCACAGCAGAACTCACGACTGAGAGGAAACATACATAGCTAGATAGCTAGATCTGTATGTATATACATAAAACATCCATGGAGCTTTCTTTATGAAAAATACTAAATATGGCAGAAATAATCAGACACATGTACATGTACCATGTCCATTAGACTAAAGAAAAGTGGTATCACAAATTCATGCTGACTCTTGGCTAACTCTCCAAAAATATTTCAAAGGAATTAATTGAAAATGCTGTTAAAATTTCTTCACAGTAACAATGCAGGATTCTAAAGTTTTTAGTGGTAAGTAAATTTTAGACTTCAGTTGAAACATCTGAAGGCAAATCAGTGTAGAAAGCTTCATTTTATATATATATATATATATATATATATATATATATATATATGTATGTATATACACATATATATACATATATACATATATATAAACATATATATACATATATATACATATATACACACATATATATACATATACATATATATATACATATACATCATATACATATACATATACATATATGTGTGTGTGTGTGTGTGTGTGTGTGTGTGTGTGTGTGTGTGTGTAGAAAATGACCAGGGACAATAAAGGAGAGAGGCAAATGAAAATATCAGGTAACTTGCACATTCTGCAAGTGAGACAAATTGTAACTTATGAAAAACAACCCCAATAATCAGTGTGAGCATTGAGCACCACAGTAACAGAGCTTGATTGCCAGTTGGTACTGGAGTTGTCTTCAAACCTAGCTCCTGCCCCATCTCATTCTCTATTCCTCAGCAAACAACACCCATGCAATTAAAATACTTAACACTCCCTGATTGCTGCTCCTTCCGATTCTAGAGATGACATGGTGGCACTGCAAAATTACTTAAGTTTTAAATAGAACAGAAGTTTGGGGTTTTGTTTTGTTTATTATTGAAATTTAGATCTTTCTCACAGATTGGGTTTCTTGGAGTCAGATGGTGAAAGTGTGTGATGTGTAGAATATATAAAAGAGGTTGACACCTGGAGAGGAAAAGAGGAGGGAGCAGGGCTGGGAAATAAGGAGAAACAGATCTGTGATAGAGCAATCAGTCTAGGGTATTGGAGACACTAGCTTTTCAGTTGCCGGTTATGTCAGTTGGAAGCACTTTGCCTAGTCTCTACCACTCTGAAGTGGAACAAATTAGATGTAGGAAGCTTGGAAAACACTGTGGACAAATCTTTGGAAGGAGCTGTCTGAAGCTCAAGAACCTTCGAGGAGTTGAAAGAGAGTCTCTCCTCACCTCATCCCAGAGAAAGGGGAAGTACATCCCTTCTTGAAAGAGTCCTGGAGAGCACCTGTCACATGGCACATCTTCATCTAAGTTCTACTAAAAAGAACTTCAGGTTCCTATTTTAAAAATCACTTAATATGTTAATAATATGTCTGTTTCTTGAATCACCTAGGCTGGATGAATTGGGTCCATCAGCCTTCAAATGGATTTGCTCTCTGCTTTGTGAAATAGGGAAACCATGTTACCTGACTTTGACCACTACCATTTCCTAAAGGAAGGTATTCTAGATTCAGATTTCTATGGGGATTCATCACCCCTCACCTTTAAAGCTACAGAATGTGAAAGTCATCTACAGACTATGACTAGGCATAGTGACTGGCACTTGTTGAGCTTTTCCTACACCAGGGCATTGTGCTAAACTAATTGCATCATCTCATTTCATCCATATGACTCTGCTATACTGTCTTATAGTCACTTACAGCCAGTAGTGGGAGATTTACAATGATAAGACAGTTGTCAAAGGTCATCATATATCTAATATATTAAAGAGACATAACTTAAACATACATATTCCTGATTCCTTAGCCCGCACACGGGTGTTATCTATACCCAGTGAAGTTCTTTTCTTTCTAGTTAGCAGCATATTTCACAGGAAGGTGTCTGGGTTATCTTTAAAGACTTCCACAAAACTGCTGTCTCAAACCATAACAAATATCTACATTTGAAAATCATTATGTTAGAACTGCAGTAAATCACTAATTCCCCTCTCTTGGATGTTTTCCTCATGTTTGAGGTAACCTGCTATGCCAAGTGGGCAACGTCTATATATCCTCTTTTTAAAATCTCATCCATAGCAGCCACTATCAATATGAACTCATAAAGTGAGGTTGGGTTTTGAGCTCATCCACATACAGATCATTGATTCTGAAGACTGAACATTAAAACCCTTGCGGCTGAACTAAAACTCAAAGCTCTCTCAGCATCAGATAAAACTGTTGGCAGAAAATGAGGTTATCCTCTTTTGGCTTGCTTCCAAACTCCTCTCTCTGCTCTCTCTCTTTCTACTGTAGTGTCTTGTTACATTTATTTTCTCTACTCACAGATGTTAGCTCCTAGTTCTCCTGTGGACCACCACAACTGTTGACACTGCTCTCCTGGGTTGATCCAGGGTGGATATAGATTCAAGTTGAACTAAAGGACTCAGGTTGGGTCCTCTAAATCTAAAGTTGAAAGGAAACAGTCACATAGACTGTTAAGTATTTTTGCAATTAAGTCATTTTAATGGGATAATTTGTGGAAAAATGACCAAAAATTCACACTACAAAAGCCAGAAAAACAACTTGGTTTAATTCATTCTGAGCCTTCCAAGCAGTTTTTTCTATTTTATTTAATATATTTGAAACAATTATGTAACAGTTTTTCTTTCCATCCTTCATCTCTCCTCAAGAGTACCTTACATGTATTAACATATTTTGTTTACACTGTATTACCCAGTCCTTAGAAAAAGTTCAGTAGGTCAGAACACTGGGTGGGACTCACCTTATCATAAGCACAAGTAAATTGAGGCTAGGTTGTTTTTCATTTCTACAGATGCAATGATAATATTAAAAATTCCTTATGGATCATATATAACTGAGTGTTGGCTATCCTTTCAGATAAGCAAGCTCAACTTCTCTTGAAAAGATTGACACCAACAATGTCTCAACAAGAATTATGATTTATCTTTTTAAAATTTTTTTATTGGATAGTTTATTTGTTTACATTTCAAACATTATCCCCTTTCCAGGTTTTGCCTGCACTAACCCCTTATCCCATCCCCACAACCCCTGCTTCTATGAAGGTGTTCTCCCACCCACTCACTCCCACCTACCTACTCACTCCCATCTCACCATCCTGGCATTGCCCTACACTGGGGGCACTGAGTCTTCACAGGACCAATGGCCTCTCCTCCCATTGATGCCTTATGAAGCCATCCTCTGCTATCTCTAAATGAGGTCATGGGTCCCTCCATGTGTACTCTTTGGTTGGTGGTTCTGGGGAGTCTGCTCAGTACAATGGTTGGCTATGAGCATCTGCATCTGTATTTGTCAAGGTCTAGAAGAGCCTCTTAGGAGAAAGCTCTATCAGGCTCCTGTCAGCAAACACTTCTTGGCATGCACAATAGCGTCGGGGTTTGCTGGCTGCATATGGGATGGATCCCCAAGTTGGGCTGTCTCTGGATGGCCTTTCTTTCAGTCTGTGCTCCACATTTTTTCCCTGTATTTCCTTTAGACAGGAGCAATTCTGGGGTAAAAATTTGGAGATGAGTGGGTGGCCCCATTCCCCAACCAGGGGCCTTGTCTAACCTCTGGAGATTTTTTTCTTTATTTTGAGTCCTTTAAGCATTCGTTTTAAATAAATTTATCATGTTTTATCCATGAACATTTACAATCAGTACATAAACATCTTCTCTCTGGTCTTTGCTATACCAACATAAAGTCTCACCCACCACTCTTTCCTACAGACTTTTACCTTTCATGGCGGTCTCTGGAGAAACACACTGTGGGTAGAAGAGAGAGAATAAGTTGCATGATTATCACTAACACTTCTTCAAGTCTGGGCTTATGAGAGAAGGTCTATGGTTGCATGATAAACAGGGCAAGGAAAGAAAAAATAATAGGTCACCCTAAAGAGCTCACTGGTGAGGTTAAGAATATAAACCATTAATATAAGGGCAATAAAAGCCATTAAAAGTCTTTACATCTACAGCCCCAGTGACCTAGCTATCTCAGCTCTAACTGACTCCATCATAGACCTTCTTGGAAGCAATGCCTAACACATAGTAAACATCTAATATGTGTTATATATTATCACAATGACAGGGTTTGTACTGCGATTTGTTTTAAAACCTCATCTCACACAGAGCTGAGGATAAAGTTCAAATTCAAGGAAGTACAGAATAAATTATGGATCTAGTCACCCATGCAAAGCAGTGAGCTTGAGAAAAGAGCAAGTGAAACAATAGTGTGTATGCCAAGAAAACGAGCAATGTTCAGAGACACAGAAGGTTCTATCAGATTAACAGACTTTCTCAGACTCCAAGTACAACCAGAGGAAGACATAGGACCAGAAATGATTTACCACTGAAACTGGCACAGCAGGCACTTTTTAATTAGGAGAATTAGGAGGTGCTTAAAGCTGCCTTTGTGAGAAGAGTTTAATTACTGTCTTTGAAACTACAACCTATACATCAGGACAAGGCAGTTCAGCATAAATGTAGCCTTCAGTGTGGGCCTAATCCTTAGTTGGGTTTGAGTTAAGCCATTATAATACAAGGCTAATCCTTGAATGTATTCCAACATTTCTCATTGTGGCACTTTCCTGGATGAATCCAAGGAGAATGCACCTCAGGACTGCTGGCTATTTGCGTCACCTCAACATGTCAACTGATCACTCTTTTCTCCAAGTACTCGGAGAATGGGACAGAGCACAGTGAGAGCTAAGCAGCAGCATGCAGCCTTTGGCAGCTTTTCCTGGAACCACAATGAAATGATCCAAGCATTAGGCAGAATACTTAGCTTAGAGAGAGCTGGCCTACTCATAGGCATTTATGCATCACAAGGAAATGATTGATACAGTCTGCTTTCTATTGTCGATTTACTTTTTTTACATTTATTCTTTTAGTGTGAGTGTGTGTGTGTGTGTGTGTGTGTGTGTGTGTGTGTGTGTGTGTAAAAATAAGAGTACAAATTTGTCAGCCATGTTCACAAGGATCAAACTCAGTTCATCATGCGTGGAAGCATGATAATAATAAGCATGTTAATAAACTATATTTCTTCTCTTTCTATTATTAATTTTTCCCATCCCCCAGCCCAATACATCTCAATCCTCAAAACTCCCCAGCCAACTCTCCCCAACCTCTATGAAAGATGAACAAGCAAACAAAAAAGAAGGAAAGTAGGGATACAAGCACACACACACACACACACACACACACACACACAAATTACACAGAGATACAAGCACAAACAAAACTCACAAAAACACTAAATCTGAAAAATAATATTCAAGCAAAAGATCAGTGAGACAAAATAAACTGTTCATACAAAGCAATGAGACAAAACATCTACAAAAAACATTTTGATTGCCCATCTATTTTTATTTCAAGGAGTTTTTTGGTTTGGTTTGGTTTGGTTTGGTTTGGTTTGGTTTGGTTTGGTTTGGTTTGGTTTGGTTTGGTTTTCTCTTTAAAATGACAGTGTTATAGATATAAGATAATGAACAGGTGGCAAGCAAGTATTTATTCAAAAGATCTATTTAGTAATTGCAGACTGGTCCAAATATTTATTTTTGAGAGCACCCAGATAATTATAATATTCAGCAAGGATTTATCACCACAGATTAGGTTGTTTGCATGTGACTGTCTTGGTTACAAGTACAGAGAAGTGCTTTTAACACAGGAATGTAACAGTAACAGTCTCAGAATGTTTTACAATTGACACTATTAAAATAAATATATGTTTGGGATTTTGTAAAATCCTATGGTGTGAAGACGCATGCACAGGACTGGAAGACTTCGTCAGTGGGTAAAGAAATTTGCCACCAAATCTGACAACCAAAATCCAGTCCCTAAGAACTACATAGATAGATAAAAGAAAGGGGAAGAACTTCTACAAACTGTCCCCAGCCAACTCACAACCACGGAGGTACAACTGCACATCTCAGGCCCCACACCATACATACACACTAAAAGCAAGTAAATGTAATGAAACTAGTTTTTTATTTTAATAAATCTTATTTTGATAAATAAATGTATTAATCTGTAAATTTTTGACTTACAGATATCACAAAATAAGATGTCAGATCATCTAACACATAGCTGAGATTTTAGCATATAGATAGTTAGACATCTGGTGGATTGATAAACATGCATTAAAAGGTGAAGGGATCACATTCCCTGACCTAACAACTTCACTGTTTCCTAGATAATAAGTTTGCACACAGGGACAATTTACCAAAAAGCCTGAAGCTATTTTTTTTCTGATTGATATTCTTTAAAAATATAATTTTTAAATTAATTCTTCCAGAATTTTATAGGTACTTAAAAAGCATTCTGAACATGCTCATACTCATTTAAAAAAATGAATAAAACTATTTTTAAAAGGTCATGGAGGAGAGTCAGCAGATAGTATAGACAATGGTTAGGATGTAACAAGATTTATCCAGTGCTGTCAGACCATTTAAATTCTAAAGAATTGCTGAAATGTTTGTATCATGTACATATTCTGATTTTTTAAGACAAATTCTTAATTTCAACAAGACTTGGTAGGCTCTTAGGGTTCATACAATCTACTCATGGTCTAATTTAACATTATCAATGTAATATCACATAAAAAATAGCTACCTTCTGCACGAGATGGTTTTAAATTTTATTATATTTTATTTATCCTTTTCATGCATGTGTCTTTTTGTGTCATTGTATGCGTGCTAAAGCTCATGTGTAGAGGTCAGAGAAAAACTTCCAGGAGCCAGTTCACTCTTTCCACCATGAGGGTCTTGGACATGGAACTCAGGTCATCAGGCCTGGTAAAAACTGCCTGTCCCTGCTGAACCATCTCTCTAGCTTTGTCACAGCCAAGTCACCCAAGAGTATCCATTGTAAAAAGTCAGAAAAGCAGAATCGAGAGTCTGGTATGGTGCATTTCTCAAATCAGAAAACTGGATTTTAGTCAGTGAAATTATAAAGTGATATTAATTCATTAATTCTTACCACAATACTGTAGTCTTACTCTGAGATGGTGACTTTTAAGCCACTGGGAAAATCAAGCAATGGCTGAAAAACAAGATACTCCCTATGAGGGCTGATGGTCACTCATGCCTCAGCTGTTCTTATACTCTTTTGCCTCTCTATTCTATTAGGGAGAACTTGGAATGTCCCTGACTGTGACTCTTCTAAAAATGAATGTCTTTCAAAACAATGTGTGAATTACTTTTCCAATCAGGAGACTCATAGGAGAGATAATTATAAATGAGAAACTTGCTAGAATGTGTTCTGACATATTCAAAAGTAATTGTATTTCCAACATAACAGGCTTACCATTTTATTGTGAGCCAATATTTGTTAATATTACTTTTAAACTGTGGTAATTTCCTACATCAAAGGAAATTGTGAATCATCTTTTTAATGGGGAATTTTTGTTTCTATATCTGGCCTTTCCACCAAGTGCACTGAAAAGAGAGAAAATCATCCCTGACTAGTCTGACAGCTTCCAGGTCAGAATAGAACTGTGTTAGTCCTCAAATAAAAGGATGACCAAAATCTCTCTAATAAAAGAATGATCCCCAGAGTCTATCAGGATTACACAAACTGCAAAGGTTCCAGAGAGAAAATATAGCCTGCCAAGTACATCTAGAGCTCTGAGGATAAAATCATAATTAAACTTGTAATAGCACTAATGAGTCAATCCCTCCATGCACTGTCTTATTTAATCTTTGCTCTAGCTCTTGAAAGGGAGCATTGTCATCTCATTCTGTACAATACTAAAGTGAAGTATAGTGAGACCCTAATGTTATGACAGTTTAGAGGCAAAGACTCAAGTCTGTGCCCTGATCCTTCTAAGTAGTAATAAAGATTGTTTTTTCTACAGAGAACATATTTGTGGGCATTGAATTATATAAGGCTATGATGGCACATAAAAAAAAAAAAACTCTTAACTGCTGATAAATGCAAACTTGAAATTTTACTAATGCTTAAGTCAGTTATGTTAGCCTCAGTCTACTGGTTATAGATTCTAACACTATGATCCCTCTACATGGAAATATTCCACTTGCTTCATTGGCTCCATCTGAATGGCTTTAACCCAATCAGTGAACCAGACATGGTGGCTCTTTAGAAGTAATTTACTATTTCTATTTACTTATTGGATTTTGATGACAGCCTTGGTCTGTGACCTGCAAATTGCCTGATCTCATCAAGAGCACCATACTTGTCTGGATCAGATGCCTTGGCTCCCAACATCTAAAGCTACTTGACATTGTGGCCTAGCACTGGGATGTGTGTCCTTACACTATGCTAGATGAATATGCAGTTCTACTATGCTGGGACAAACTTGTTGGCAGGAGGTTCTGACCCTGTGGCCTAATAGCTTGTGCCTATCTTGTTTAGGCAGATTTACTAATGCTGTTTCTGTTATACTTCTGTTATAGCCATTAGAAGGCCAACCTAAGGTTGATTTCTGGCAGATTCTAATGACCAAGAGAAAACAAGGTCACTGAACATCAACTAAGGCCTAAGCTCACAACTGTCACGGTATCAGTTTGATTGCATTCCATTGACCAAAGAAGTGAGAAGGCAAGACAATGTTTTAGTGTTATAAAATAGATTCTATTTTCTGAAGAATGGAAACAATAAGTAACATTGAAAAAGACATTATAATGGTAAACTATCAATTTATTTTGAAACTAGGTTTATTTTATTATTATCACAGTAGAGAGAATGGTGGTAATCAGGCAGGCATGATGATGAAGAAGTAATCGAGAGTTCTACATCCTAATTGACAGAAAGCATGAAGAGAGAGAGACACTGCAATTGGCTTGGACATTTGAAACATTAAAGGCCACCTCCAGTGACACAGTCCCACCAACATGGCCACACTTTTTTATCCTTCTTGACTAGTGCCACTCCCTGAAAACAAAACATTCAAATGTAGGAGCCTATGGGGTACTAAACCACCACAGTATATATTCATCATGTTTGCTTCTGATTTTGTAAGACTATTTTTATACAAGTCTATAATATCCTTTAAGTTTATTCTTCCAATACCTTCTTACAATCCCCAGAATCCTACTAACTACATTCTTTTACTCCCCCAAAAACATTCACTTCAATGTCATGTCGTATACACACATAATTTCATGTATAAATTTAGAAAGCATGGCATGAGAGAGATGGCCCCACACCTTGCCTGGGCAAAGCAGGAGAGCTGATTCTGGTGGTATGGGTGTGGGAGAGCTGTAGGGACGACCAGCTTAGCTACCAGTCAGGACTAGATCCAGGGCTTTGAGATAATTCACCCCAACATCTACCTCATCTATGAACTGTGGGAGTGTTTGAAGGAGCCAGGCCTGCAGAAACATAGTTGTAGGATTTTTGTGACACAGGACAACAGGATATCCGAGAGGAGTTCAGGTGAAGATCCAGTATTGAAAAGTATAGCAGAAACCAGAGACCTTAAACTAGATCAATGACTCATTGTAATATTGTTGTATTTATTTGAAAGAACAGCCGTTTGTATGAAAGGATGTATATACTATGTGAAAAACAATGACATACCACAGCTTCCATAGCAATTATTTTAAGAGAGAGGGGAGGTTGCAAAAACAGGAGCCAGATACTGAAGGACACTGGAGAAGAACAGGATTGGAAAGCATCAAAAAGAATCAATAAAAAGAAAAAAAACAAGGATATACAAAGGATATTCAATAATTATCTTTCTGAGACTGACTTATTTACTTAATATGAAGCATAATTTTCTATTTTGTTGTGGTTTTATCTACTTTGGGTGTCAACACTCCTTATATATCGAGCTATAATTTTAAGTCCTAAAAATCTACAATTTCATACAATTTCATCCATTTCTTTTAAAATTTCAAGTCTTTTAGAATATAAGTGTTTAAGGTAAATCATAGGTATTTTCTGAATTCCTTTGAAAACTATTTTAATTTTTAATTTTATTAAAAGAACATATGAACTTCAAGAAGAAGGGAAACCAAAGTGTTGATGCTTCAGTGCTTCCTAGAAAAGGGAACAAAGCCTAATATTTAGATTCCTGCCAGAAATTACTTCTTTTTTCTAGCCTAAGATTTGGATTCTAAGAAGAAATTGAGCATCCTTGGAGTTACTCCAGTAGTGGTGAGACAGCCACTAGGCAAGAATTACCTCTCTCCATCTACAGACAAATTACTGTCCAGAAAAGGACACACTTGCAGAATAGTCAACTGATTATATCTGCCTAGACAGAATAATCAGCCCTTAATAATTCTGTATCACTAAGGTCTGTCAGATGAGTTTGGGCCAGAAGGCTGAAGATTTGATGCTCCAACGTTCAGTAGTATAGAGGCTGTCCAGGTGTTCAGCAGCCTCTATAAATTGGCTAAGTTTTAGAAGTTATGCTTAGTGCTTCCCATAACTTCAGTTAACTCAGTCATTCTGAATTTCTGATGGCGTTGAAGACCTATAGCCTCATAGCCAATCCTGGCTATTTACTTTGAGAGAAAATATCTGAGTGGATGGTTTTCAGCTTACATTCATTCTAAAGCCAAGAAAAAAGCCAGGTTCAAAATTAAGTGTTTTAGTCAAGAGAGACGACAGAGGTTCTGGTTAGTCAACAAAAGGATGGACTGGGTATTAAGACTATCTTGTACCTCACTGGTACAAGTAGGAATAATTATTCTCTAATTGTATTTTGAGAGAAAAGTTTTATTTTAACAGGAAAGGTGATATGTAGGAGGAGCTAAGGGGGAAGGAACCCGAGAGAAAGAGATGGAGTAAGGAGAGGAGTAGATGAAGTAGAGGAGAAGCTAGGTGATGAGAGAGAAAAAGAGAGAGGGGGCATGGAGGCAGATGTTCATGTGTCTCCACCAGTCAAAGATAATTTATATATCTAGGTTGGTTATTGGGTTACACTTCTGATTGAGCATTACCATACTTATAAAGCCTTTGATTAACATTAAAAAAAATTGTATAAAAGCAAAAAGGAAAAGGGGGCACGGGATAGGAGTTTTCTAGGGAGGGGAAATGGGGAAAGGGGATGGCATCTGAAATGTAAATAAAATATCCAATAAAAAAAGAAGAAGAAGAAAAATGATTTAGATTTCGGCCTGGAATTACTTCTTTGTTCTAGCCTAAGATTTAGATTCCTGCCTGAAATTACTTATAATTTGTTCTAGCCTAATGTCAGATTCCTGCCTGAAGCCCATTTCCTTGTCCTTGGTCAATGTCATATTCCTACCAAGTCCCCATTTCCCTGTCCTTGGCCAATGTCAGATTCTTGCCAAGCACCCCCAAAGGCTTTTTTGGAATTTCCCTCAAAGGAATTCAGAAAAATACCCTTTTTTATTTAATAAACAAGACTGAGCCGGTCTTAGGTCATTCTGCCAAGAATGCCTTCCTTATCTGTCATGTAATATGCATTATTAAAAGCAATGCACTTCTGTCTTAGGTTGGTAAGGCTATGTGTAGAATCTTACCCATCTTTGGCTTGCCAGCCTGTTAAATTAATAATTCTGTCTGGGGGTTCATTTTCAGGTTCAAGCCATGTACTTTGGCTGCCAACATGTTGATGTTGTTAAAGACAAGCATTAACACAATGGGCAGGAATAAAAGTATTCCAAGGACAAAATGGACTAGCAAGTCAAGTTATATATGCCATTCTTGAAGCTTGACCAAAATAGAAATACTGAACTTGAGCCATGGGTAATTTTATCAGCAGTATCTGCAGCATCAACTCACAGCAGAGCAGCATTCTTTAAATTCATAAGCTCAATATGCAAAGATAAATCATCCAGAGAGGTGTTAGAATTATGCCAAATATACTGCAAGTGTCTAAATTTTTTCCTAATTATAATCACTATCATTGTAGATTTTAGAAGTAACACAAATTCAATGGTATTGGGCATAATGCTGGAGATGGCTTCTTACCCTTAAACTCTGAACCTCCTTCCAATAATTTGAATAGGATAAAGAGTATCAATCCATTGTTCCAAATGCCTAAATAAGTCCTCTTGTATATTCAACACATTAGTAACAGTTTTTGCTAAGTGATTAACAAAAGTAGTTGTTTTAACTTCTTGTGTCAAAGTAACTGCAGAAGCAATGGTGCTAGCAATTAATGTAATTAAAACTGTTATACCAGCAATAATCAAACCCATCACCCTCTAAGTCTTAGAGTAGAACATAGAAGTAGGCTTCAGACATGAAAATGACTTTGGGCTAGGACAAAAAAGTGGGCTTAGATATTTTGGTCATCCTGATAAGCTCTTAGACATGCTGATCATGGGAGTAATAACGGAACTTTGTTTATTGTCTTGCTTGTCCCTTGACTATTTGCTTCTATAGTATTGCTAGTTCCTTAACCTAGAACTGA
>JANHMN010000002.1:166532551-166544919 GCA_030674055.1 Rhabdomys pumilio
AAAGTGTGGAGCAGAGACTGAAGGAAAGACCATCCAGAGACTGCCCTACCTGGAGATCCATCCCATTTACAGTCACCAAACCAAACCCAGATGCTATTGAGGATGATGGTAAGTGCTTGCTGACAGAAGTCTGAAATTCCTATCTCCTGAGAGGCTCTTCTAGAGCCTGACAAATACAGAGGCAGATGCTTGCAGCCAACCATTGGACTAAGTGCAGGGTCGCCGATGGAGGATGGAAAAGGGACTGAAGGAGCTGAGGGGGATTGTAGCCCCATGGGAGAAGCAGTAGAGTCAACTGCCCAGACCCCCAAGGAGCTCCTGGGGACTGAACCACCAACCAAAGAGAACACATGGAATGATCTATGGCTCCAGCTGCATATGTGGCAGAGGACATAAGTGTGGACATAAGTGTGAAGAGTGGCCCTTGGGCCTGAGCGGGTTTGATGCCCCAGTATAGGAAAATGCTAGGACAGGAAGGCAGGAGTAGATGAGTGGGTGAGGGAGCACCTTATAGAGGCAGAGGGAGGGGGAGTGGAATAGGGAATTCTGGAGGAGAGACCTGGAAAGAGGATAATATTTGAAAAGTAAATGAAGAAAATATCCAATAAAAGAAAAACATTATTAATTTGGTTCTACTCTCTTTCTTATGGTTAGTTTGGCTTAAAATGTGTTGGTCTTGTTTTATTAATGCTTTGTATTACTCTTTTTCCATTTCATTAATTTCTGCCCTGACAACTATCTCTTTCCAACTACTTATTCTGTGTTTGGCTTCTTCTATTGTTTTGCAAACCCTAAGATGTCTCATTATGCTGTTTTTATAAAATTCTGTAAAATCTGATATAAAAATCTGTGTAAATTTTCCTTTTAGTAACTACTCCCTTGTATACATAGGTTTGGATATACTCTGGTTTTAATTTTCATTTATTCTAGGCATTTTGGATTTTATTCTTAATTTTTTGATGTATTCATTCTTCAAAGTGGGTTGTTGTACCTCCATGTGCATGTTCAGTGATTTCTATTACTGTAGATTTCTGTTATTATTCTAGTGTGGTTAGATAGAATAGAAGAAATTATACCTGCTTTCTATGTATTTATTTAACTTTAATTTTGCTTTCTTTTCTTTTCCTTTTTTACTTTTAAAGTTTTATTTTTAATTCTCTCTCTCTCTCTCTCTCTCTCTCTCTCTCTCTCTCTCTGTGTGTGTGTGTGTGTGTGTGTGTGTGTGTGTGTGTATCTACATGTACCCATTGAGGCCATTAAAGGGCATCATAATCTCTGGTGCTTGAGTCATGGGCCCTTGTCAACTTCCTGAAATAGGTGATAAAAACCAAATCTGGGTCCTTCTTAAGGATTGCTTAAGAATGAGCAATCCTCATCTTAACCACTGAGCCATCTCTATCACTTTGTTTTCTTTATTTTAAACACAGGGATCACTATTTAGTCCAGTGTTGGCCATGAGTTTACAAGTATGCTCCTTTCTCATCAAAATAATATTTGTATTATGAATTTTAAGACACTTTAAATGTTTTATGTGTTTTTTCTGAAGGAATTGTTCTTTTTAAATAAATATGAAGATAGATTTTAGGTTCGATTGAATGCTAAAATCACTGTTACGATTACTTTTAATTAAGGGTCAAAAATGTAAGGAAGTCACAATTACATCTGGTGGTTATTTTTATCCTATCATTATCTTGGACATATTTTCCTTGAAATGGTAATATCAACATTTCCCTGAACCTAGGCATCTCCTTGTCCTAGAATATGATAGTCTCCTGATCCAGAAAGGAGCTACAGAATATTTATGATTTCTTAGAATATCTGCTACAGAAGCACCATTCTTAGGTCAAATATCAACCTTATATTATGATACTTAATGAAAAGTAAACATGTTATATGTCAAACCATAACTTTAATAAATTTCAGTTATGAAAATATAATGCTGTAGTATTATGAGAATGCAATAGGGCTTCCACACAAAAGCCTTCAATATCTTGCATAAGTCAGAAAATCTGTGCTATAAATCTGCCATTAAATTTCAGTAGGAAGTCAGAAAGTGTGCAATTTTTGAAGCTTTATTTGCTAATACTTTATTTTTCATTAGTATTTATTAAGCACAAATATTATTATGGTTAGTTGTCAATTTTATTTGTGTTTATGTAGTTTGATAAAGCATCACAAGTAACCCAGGCTAGCTGACGCTCAAAGATGATCTTGACCTCCTCTTTCCCTTGCCTCCACTTCCAGAGTTCTAGGATTGCAGGTATGAGCAACCAAGCACTGCTATTTGTGGTGATGGAGATAAAGTCAATGGTTTGGTGTAAGCTAGGCAAGCCCTCTACCATGATGAGTTACATACTATGCCCCAATGTAATATTTCAATACAGACACGAACTGTTCCCTAATCAAATCTAGTATTCTTTACATGACTAGTAGAAATTCTACTTAGCAAATATTAACATTATAACACTAAAGTGCTTAAGAGACTACAAAATTCATAGAAGATATGACCACTGTTTTCAGTAATTCAAAGGCTCTGCAGATTTTTATTCTTTTATAATTTATCTTATCTCTTGTCTCTCTAGCCATACCAGTTCATTGTCTAACCATACTTTCATGTGGACAGACGGGAGTACCTAACTCTTATTCATGTCTCGGATCTTGTTTTATTACTATTCTTACTACATTTCACTACCTCTGTGATTATAGGAAATCTGATCATGTTTCTTCTATATATGTAAAATCACAATGGTCCCAGTCACTTGACGAATACTACCAAGCCTCTTTCCATGATGTTTCAATGTTTCCATGATCTTTCTTTATACCAAGCCATCTATTAGTTCTGCTGACTGCTGCTGCATATTACAAACTATGGTTTTCAATCTACTCAAAACTTTGTGCCCTTCCCCGAACACACACCTACACCATGACTATTGTTTATGGTGTCCCTTTTCCCTTTCTCTCTTCCTCACATCTTTATAATCTATCATCTATAAAACAACTTTTAATCTCAAGATTTATTCTATCTGGTCTCTTTTTTCCTATTAGTATTCTTCACTCCTTTTGCACATATAGTAGTGTGATTTTTTTTCTCTTCTCCTGTGGCATTTACCTTTGACTATTTGTTCTCACATTCTCCTAAATTATAAGTACACCTTCATTCATTTTTCTGTTAGACTCTGGCAACTCCTGTTATAAAATACATTAGAAAAATAGATTTTTAACTGACAGATGAGTGAATAATCTAATATATTAGGAAACCTTGAGGCATACATAGATAATGTCTTAAATCTCTTTATATTCAAGTGACAAATAAACCATATCTCCAGTAAGATGAGGAAGGTTTTCATAAAAGAAAAGGTGACTCTGGGTTATATTCATAGAGGATACCAGAGACTAGGCTTTAGAAAAGTAATTATACTTTCATATTTGTAGAGAAAACAAGGAAGATAAAGAAGAAGGATAGCAATGATATAAATATAGAAATGGATAAAGTGTACTGAGAATAGAGATGTTGACATTCTCCCCTTTGGCTTCCTGTAGGAAACTGGTGCCAAAAAATGAGGAGATAATTTAAAGACAGTTTTTTATTTAGCATTTTTAAAATTTGGTTATCATACATATATTTGCTTGAATAACTCATTACACTACTTTATTTTAATTTAATTTTTCTATTTTGTTCCTTCTTTTATGTTGTGGTTCAATCACACTGGCTTTGCATAAAACCAAGAAGGGCTCTAGATATAGCCTTCGGTGTTTAATGAGAACAGAAGAAATTGATAACATTATTCCTTTCTCGTTAAGATCCCTTATTTCTAAGCAATTGAAGTAGGGGTGAGCCATTTGGTATTCCCCTCGGATTGTTAGCCACCAAATGAGATATCAGCCAGCTAATGGCTTTTACACTCTCCCTCAGATAGCCTCTACATTTCTGACCTTTCAAAGTTTGGTAACATAATTGGTTGGCAGTGTTTTCTCTTTCCCCCAGGGTTAGTGAAACTCTCAAAGACAAGTAAGAGGAAGAGAAAGTTAAATATTTGCAGAAAAAAGAGAAGGCAATCACAAAATATCAGGGATGGATCCAAAAAAAAAAAAAAAAAAAAAGAAACGAAAAGAAAAAACCATCATCATAAGAGGAAAAGCAAGTATTTTTGCCTGATTGCAAGTCTATCTTATAAGTTGCAAAGCCCCAGATTTATGTTCTGCGTTCCACTTGACTGCTATGCATTAATAAATGGGGTGCTTCAGTAAAACTCCAATCCTGGGACTTAGAAAATGGTAGAATTGGGAAAAACAACATGCTCTGAATGCAATTTTACTCAGTGTAATCACAATGCCCTTTCTTTTCAGTCACTTTGAAAGTTTTATACACTCACCAGAATATAAAGTACATAACTGACTCTGGTCTTAGATAATACTATTTTCCTAATAATAAGAGAAATACATTAAGTGCTTTTGGTTGGTGACTCAGGATTTTATCCATCTGCTGTGAAATAATGTTCTGAAGCATACATAATCTTTCCCATGATTGTATTCAGGAGCTGAACATTACTTTGATTCAAGAAGAAGAAAATTTTATGATTAAAGGACCAACATATGACTGAATCTATGGTATCATTTATATTGATACCACACACATAAGGTTTGGGGTAGATCATGTGTTTGATTCTTTGATTTTTATATTCACAGTAGGAAAGGAAAAAGAGTCATAAAATTCATCAAACTCAAGTTAGCGTCCAAGTCAGAGTGATCTCTGTAAAAACATAGCTGGGAATAAACAGAATCTCCTTAGAGATTTTGTTAGTAAGAAATACAACCATTTCTCCTGTGGGGTGTAGTGGGGTAATGATCAATAACCTCCAAATGAAAATACTTAACATTTGTCTTTGTTTTAGAATTATCATAAAAATGAAAGCATGGCTTTCTGCAGTTTTAAAGAGCCACCTTTCCTGCGGTTGTTTGCATCATAAACTTACTCAGTTATCTTTAATGAGAGGTTTTAAGAAACATGTCTTGGTTGGAGAATTTCAGATGCTAAAGACAGCAACAGGGGCTGAAAGACTTTCATGTCACATGCTCAAGTGAAAGATTATAAATTAGAATAAAGAACAATGCCTGTGAAAGACTAGCTCATATAAAGATGGTTTTAATAGCTTTGCCCATCTCGTTCCCCTCTCATAGTGTTTTATTTTGATTCTTCCGTGTAGCAGCACAGTCTATATCATATCCCCTTGAGCTACAGCAAAGCTTTGATAAAAGTATACTAGATATGAAGTTATATAACTGAAGATATGGTACAAAATGCCATACCTTGGTGTATTCTTCTCTTATGACATTTTCTATAGGAAGCATGTAAAGTATCTATTTTCTATAGCATGGCATGCTGCTGATAGAAAATAGATATTTTGCATGCTAAGTAACTTACCTGCATGCAGAAACTACATGGAGGGCTACTTTTAAGTAAAAGTTCTAGCCAAAAGTTGAACTTTTCTCAGCCAACAGTCACTGGTGATTTGAAAGCATAATCTTGAGTTATTTCCTCCTCATGGAGGAAAAACCACCTGCCATCAGGACGTTCTATCCAGTTGCTAACCCACAAAATTTGTAAAGAAACCAAAATGTAAGTTTGGAGATTCTTTTCCTCCTTTGTACAGCAATTCAAAGCAAAACAACTTTAAGCTTTAATCTTAACCTTTTCAGCCTCATCAGAGAAGCTTTCTCTTGTAGTAGATGGGAACCAATATAGAAACCCACAATGGACAATATACAGATAGTGACAGACAATGAAACATTCAGTCCTAAATAAGATGCCTCCTTCCAATTGCTCCTCTCAGTGCTTAGCTAACCCTGAAGAAGAGTAGGTGGAATGATGTCAAGAATCAGAAGAGACAGGAGACAGCAATGAAACCAGGAGCTACTAAGCACTCCAGGATTAACACATAGATGTTAGAGACTATAGAAGCATGCACAGGGTCTTCACAGGTCTGCACAAGGAGTATCAGGCTGAAAGAAGTAGACACAAGCCTCTATCCTTAACTCAAAAGCTATTAATTCAAAAGCTATCTCCAAATGATAACTACTCACAATGAAAAGTTTGTTTTCTCCAATGGAGTCTCAATGGGGATACAAACCATGCCTAAGTGCAGGCCCCATGCCAAGCAGTAGATGGTAACACAAAATCAATTCAGTGGCATCCTTGGAAGTTCTTTATCTCACAGTGTCTTCTCATGACATTTTTCTATTATCCTATAGGTTATTTGTGTATACGTTATGGCTTCTAGTTTTGTATTTTTCTGGGAGTTCTATGTCTATAACCAAGTATGTTTCTACCTCTACATGTGTTTCTTGTGCTTTTTCTTTGACTCATGTTCTTCTGTTTCTTTTTGTTATGTTCTGATTTGTTTGTTTTTAAAAGATAAAATTTTATTTTATTATTATTATTATTATTATTATTACTATTATTATCATTATTTAGATGCCTGTTTGCTTTCTAAGGAGAAATGGACAAGGTCTGGCTCTTGACAGAAGGGGAGGTGGGAAGGATGTTGGTGAGCTGGGGGAGAAATTGTATTCAGAATATACTATATGAAATAACTATTTTCAATAAAAGAAAATAGGAAAAATTATATTCAATAATAATTAGCCTCTATGTCTATAAAAATAGCCACTATGTCTATAATAATAAGACACTATGGATAGGGAAATAAGATAGAGGTATGATCCATTCTTTTCTCAAAATTATTTGCTAAATGGGAGATGAGATACAGCAGATGCATAATTGTAGACTTAAATAAGTATAATAAAAATAAGCAAATTCAATTGTTACTTCATAATTGTAGAACCCTTAGAGGTTTGGAAGAAATGATATTTCTTTGGGGGCTTTGAATTTATCACTTAGGCTCCCTCCTGTTAGACTCAGCTTACAATAATCTACTTTCTTGACCTCTGCTATTGAAAGGTACAGTATCATGGGAAGATATACTTGCCTTTATACTCAAGAAAATATAGAAGCATGAAGTTTATTCAAATTATTTTCCTTGTGATAAAATTTCCAGTAGTGATTTGGAAGAATAATAACGATTATGCCTAGCATTTACTGAATAATAATTCTTCTCCAAATATTTCAAAATGAGCATGCAAAGAAGCATGGCAGATAGGACTCATTGGAGGCAAAGGTGCTTTAGTGCTCTGGAAAGTACACCTAAGAGAAGAAAGAGGAAGTTAGAGGAGGTGTTACAGCAGCCACTGGAGTCTAGCCCTTCTGTCATCCAATACAGTGTAGAATGTCATTTTGTAATGATTTCTTAGGGATTAGAGTTAGTCTTAATTTCTATTTTAAAAAAATAATAAAAATGTTAGAGATGTGAACTGCAGTTGGGAAATTTAGCAGAGATGCTGCAGTTAATTCCAAGACCTCAACTGATGTTTGCTGTCTTCTACCATCTGTTTGAGAGCCTTGCCATCTTCATGATGCTTAAAAAATAGAATGCCCCAGGCTTTTAGCATTCCTGTGGGGGAAAAGTCTCTAGTTGTCAGGCATGTATCAGAATGTGGCTGTAGTAATGACCTACTTATATTAAATACTGGGCAGAAGGAAAATGTATAAATAATATATCAAACTGGTATTTTCCAAATACTACTCTCATCACACTATTAAATTCCTAAGAATGCAATGAAGACAGAAAAATAAGAACTCTTAATTCTTGCTTTCACAACTCTCATTAATGATTTTGCCAAACAGTATCATATGGAACATTAACACAGCTTCTCTGTCTTATGTACTAGGAAGAGAAGTAAATGCATATACTAGGTACTGTTCTCATTATTATAACAAGATAACTGGTGGGCAATTTTAAAGAAGAAAGTTAAGTTAGCTTATGAGGATAAAACAAAGCAGTAAGCAGTCATGGCAAGAGTTTGAGGCTGCTCATCAAGACCTATAAGCAGTGAGGAAGCCGAGGGAGAAGATGCTGGTAGTAACTGGTTCTCTCATTTGTTCCTTTTTGCAGTTTGAAATCCTAGTTTGTGGAATGATTGGTACCTCCACAATTAAATCATGTATGATGGCTTTCCCTATGTGGCTCACGCTTGAGGGAAGAAAGCTCACAGACATTCACAGGGGTGTGTGTTCTAGGTTATTCCAAATCAAATCACATTAACAATGAAGATTAACCATCACAAACTACACATTTTAAGATGCAGAAAGCATATTGTACAAAACTTGGGATAAACAAAAGATAATCAAGTTATTTAGTCATATTATGTTATGGCATTTCACATAGGAATGAAACGCTGTTAAATCATTTCTTACTCGTAAGCCCAACTTGTAAAAAATCTTCACTCCCTTTAGCTCCATGTACAAGGCTACCTAAAATCATGTAGGTGGAGGCAAAATGAAACTGACATTTTATATTTTATACCTAGTTTTACCCAAACCAAACAAACAAGAGGAACTGTTCATAAAATGGAGTTAAGAAAAATGATGTCCAGGCTTAGAAATTTTCTAGCAGGGACTTGGACATCTCAAGATAAGTAAGAATATTGTCAGAGATAAATAAATGAAAAACTCTGAAGAACTATCAAATGCAGTCTTCATAAAGTTATCATGTCAGATCGTAAGAAACCAGACACGTCCTATAAGTACTCAACCCAGGCTCTGATTGATCTGGAAAAAAAAAGTTTCCTGGGAAATAGAACCAATGCTGAGCTTTGTAGTGAAAAAGAAATGGAGGTCAAGAAGTAAAGTCTATGAGAAAACCAACAATACTAACCAACCAGAGCTCCCAGAGTCTAAACTACCAGCCTGGGAGTACTTAGGGAGGGACCCATGGCTCCAGCTGTATATGTAGTGGAGAATGGCCTTGTTGGGCATAGGTAAAAGAGGAGATCCTTGGTCCCATGAAGGCTGGATGACCCAGTGTGGGGAAATTCGACGGCAGGGAGTTTGAAGTGGGTGGGTTGGTGGGGGCACACCCTCATAGTAGCAGAAGGAGGGGGAATGGGATAGGAGGTTTCTGGGGGAGGGAAATGGGGAAAGGAGATAACATCTGAAATGTAAATAATTAAAATACCTAATAAAAAAAAAAGAAGTCCATGGTCATTACTGTGCAGTGATTTAAATGTATATAGGCACCCAGCCTCTCTGGGTATGGAGAATGCAATCTCTTGATCCACTGCAGTTATTACTACTCTGTACATCTAAGCACAGCTTCAGACCAGCCTTACAATACAATCCCATTCCAGAATCCATATATAAAGCATCAATTTTGAAAGGATCACACAAAGTTCTAAGCACCATATGATTCTATGTGACCATATCAGTTTTAGATATGGTCTATGTTATATTAGATATATATTATATCTAATATCTATAGATATTCTATTTTAGAATATCTATTTAGATAGATATTCTAAAACTATGCTTCTGACAATCTCAATTTGATTTAGAATTCTTAAGCTTTAAAAGATGCCACACTTTTGACACCCTAATAAGCACTAATTCTACTCATGAATATGAAATCATCATGTTCCTATATTGTTAGGAAAGATACTTCATTTTAATTGTTGGAAAATCTTAGCAATCCTCTTACATCAACCCCTTAATCCTTACGCTTGTGTTTTGTAGACATATTAAGTACAAAGACATTTGAAAAATGTCTACTTAGTAGCAGTCTCAAATGGATGTATTTCCCCTTTATAAGAAAGTAAACAAAGAAGGACAAAAGAAGAAATGAAGTTAGAAAAGAATGAAAAAGGGAGGAAGGGAAGAAGGAAGAAGGAAGGAAAGAAGGAAGGAAGGAAGGAAGGGATTCTTCCATAGTTCAAAAAACAACAGTGTATACTCAAAGATAGCAGGCCACTTTATTAACCTTTCAATTCAATCTTTAGGTGGATAAATGGTATAAATAGAAGAACTGAATGACTGATTCAGTATGTAAAATTACTAATCACATTGAAGGAAATCACTAATAAAATATTTTACCTTGTCAATATAATATATATGTATACAACATATACATGTTACTTAAAACAGTGTTGTGTGTGTACCAGCAACTCAGATAAGCAAACAAATCATATATTAATAACAGTATTTTTAGAAATTATGTACCAATAGGAAGGGATCTAAAGAAAATGTAAGCAATAATAAGTGTCACAGAACTGAAGATGTTATAGGAAATCTTTTCTGGGGTGTAATACATTGGGTGCATAGAAGTAACCAGCTAAATGTGCAAGGAATGTTATTCTATCTCTTTATTCTTCCAAAGTGGGAACACCTTACCTGAAGCAATCAGGACCCACAGATTACTCAGCTTCAGCTAACAAAAGCAACTGACACTAAGAAAAAGATAGTTACTGATTCTTAGGAAAGTTAGGCTAATAACAGGGTGCAATTATAAGAATATATGTCACCTCTGAATTCCTTTGCAGGTAGCCCAAAGGCACCAGCAACACATCTTGGGTTGTGCTAAGACAAAGCCATTCTTTTAAGACCCACATCAGCTGAGTTCCATGAACACATAGGAATAGAATGTATAGAAGTTGGGTTTCATAAGCTGAATTTCCCGACCTTGAAGCCCAACTTTGTAATTTATGAACTATATAAAGGAAACACATATCTTAACATCTATATATTTGCTTCCACCTAATTGTGTGGGAGATAAAGAGTATCACAGTTATTCCAGCACAGCACAGCTCAGAAATTGAAAGGCATTCATACAGAAAGTACTCAAGTCAACAAGTGATGTGGAACAACTGTATAATAAAATTATAATCTACTATCTATCATTTATTCATTATCTAGCCAACACCCATCTATTTCTCTTCTTTCTACTCTTAATCCTTCCTCATCCTCATCATTTGTGCCACTTTTGCATGGAAATAATTTTCCAGAAATAAATAATCAACAGTGTACTTTATGTCTTTTACACGTTTCAAGGGACTGTCTTAAAATATCCACAACTGCTTTTACCAGTTTTCTGAACATCTGTTTTTATCACCCCAATCCAAAATCTTATCGAAATCAGTTATTTAGTTATTAGTCAACCTCTTTGTGGAAGTAAGGGACACAGTTTCCTCTCCCATTTTAGTGGGACTGTATTTTAAAGGTTCTGTCTCTGATAACTATGGTGTCTGAGTTGGCTTCAAGTAAAGCTCAGGAGATTTTGCTCCAGAAATTCTGAATCATGAAAAGAAATATGTAAAGAAACCAAGAAACTAGAAAACATTAATGAAATATATTTGTTAACAATAGAAAGTACTTGAAAAGAATTATAAATAAGTAATTTGTGCTATCTAAACTTTGCAGTTTATCTTTGTATTTGACTATTATAAGTCTGTAACACAGCCATAAGAAAATATTGCAAACTGGTAGCATATATACATCACAGTATAGGACAGTATGAGTTCAAGGTCACTGTGTTGGCAGGACTGATTTCTCTATGTTGAGTATTATTTGTTCTACTGTGGTTATTTCTGGTAAACCTGGCATTCCTTGGATTGAAGACTGAACACTTCAGTTTTTTGCCTGGATATCCTGAGTGCTTTTTGTGTCTCTTCACATGTGATTCTTTTCCAAGGATACATTGGATAAAAAACTTTACCTTACTCCAGCAGAATTTCCTGTTAATATAATTAGTTTTCTGCAGTGATGCTGTTTCCAAAAGAAGTCATGCTAAGAGCCTGGCTACTTTGACTTCCACTTGTGATTGTTTAAGGAGAAAGACTTCATCTTATCCTTTCAGCTTTTCCCAACCTAAATCTAAGGCCATCCCTGTTAACTCTGTGTACTACTTACCTTTCAGAACCAGGTCCAAGAATGGAGGCATATGAGAATTCTGAGTGTTTGTGAGAATACTTTAAGAAAACAAGACAAGAGTCTTGTGACCTCAGTTTCTTCAATACACAGAATTGTTTTCAGAATGTGTTTTCATGCTCCTCCCAGGTATAGCAGATAAGAGTAAGTTTACTTCAGATTACTCATTATAGCTTGCTTTGTTATTCAATTAAAAGTTTAAACTATCTTTCATTTGCCGATATGGAAAAACATGTTTTCAACATGCACCTTGTCCTTGTGATTGTATATATTCGGCACTAAAAAAATTTACACAAGTGACCTTAACCCTTAGAGTATAAATCATCTGAGGCTATGAATAAAGCTGGCTATAGCATGAGAATTTAGTTTTCATGCCTCATCTTTAGCTCCATTCTCCCTGGTCCCACTAGCTATACAGTAGAGACACTACTTGCTTCTTTTGTTTTGTTTTGTTTTGTTTTGTTTTGTTTGCTTTGCTTTGCTTTGCTTTGCTTTGCTTTGCTTTGCTTTGCTTTGCTTTGCTTTGCTTTGCTTTGCTTTGCTTTGCTTTGCTTTGCTT
>JANHMN010000002.1:166544929-166591755 GCA_030674055.1 Rhabdomys pumilio
TTTGCTTTGCTTTGCTTTGCTTTGCTTTGCTTTGCTTTGCTTTGCTTAAGTCCCTCAGCATTCATTTCTGGGCTTGACATCAAAAACCCAAACTACAACATGTTACATTGCCCATCACCTAGCTCCAGTAAAATTGTTTTATTGGTAATTCAGCATATAAAATAAAATGGATTCTAACTTTGTCATTTAGAATTAGTTCCCCCAAAGACACAACTTTGTACAAACTAAAACAAAAACAGGAAGGGTTTTTGTATGTTAAACTGAGAAGATGTGAAGACAGGGCTGTTGGGGTAGGAGTTTTCTCCAGGACTGTGGCTGAGCACTCAAATCACTACAGCCGTTCTGGAAGACAATGTCAGCATGCTCGTCATTTTCATAAACTTCTCTACAAATTTATCTCACAGTAACTTCTGGCACACACACACCAATATTTGTGAAAACTTTCTTTGGCACTTTGTAAATATTGGTAAACTGTCAAAAACTATAAATACATACCATGTGTTAAAAGTTGAAAACTACATAGATTTATATTTAACTTTACTAGGAAAATATGTTGCTTCCTTAAAACAAATAGTCAAATGCCATATATATATATATATATATATATATATATATATATATATATGTTAATTTTTTCAATTTTTTATTTAAAAATATGTAAGCACATGAACTCTATATAAAGATAAAAAGATTATATATATGTGTGTGTGTGTGTGTGTGTGTGTGTGTGTGTATGTGCTTAACACAGAATCTACACTCAACAACCAAACTGTTCATAGTACTTTCCTACGAGAAAAAATTTAACTAAGTGAAACTTAGTTGAAAGACAATTGAGGAATTATTTATCTTTCAGCATGATGTACCTCTAATAATTTTGCTCTTTTTTAAAAATAAAAAACAAAAACAAAAAAATAAAAACACCAAGAAAATCCATTTGCACTAATTTGACATAAAAACTAAATTAGTTAGATCAATGTCACCTACACTTGTCTAACATCAAGAGACCTTGTAAAGGAAATTCTCACTGAGTACCTTTGCAATTGACGGTTATATAAAATTTTAATTGCCATTTGGTAAGAAATACACCTAAGCACAAAATACAGTTAGAAAGTAACTCATTTAGATAATCTGAAAGAAAAAAAATGAGATTAAAATGAACTTGTATGTCATTAAGGTTGAGAGAAGATGCTGGACCATCAGCAGTAGTTTATCAGCAGGTGGCAAACTTTGGACTGCACAGCCAGATCAACTTCTAGCAGGAGCTGCAGTCCAGCTGTGGGGAGTGCAGACAGCAGCAGGCTCCAGGTGTCACCTTCAAGATCTTCCACAGCTGCAGTCTTCAAGGCCCAAATAATGCCTTCCTTAGAATCACCAGCATCTGGCAAGTGGACAGGGGAGGGAGTGTCATTATTTCACCTTCAGAGGGAGCAGTTCTGACAGTCAGCACTTGCTCCCTGCCACCTTGGCAGAGATATTAGTGGTTTGCATCACATTTCCTTTTCTGCCCAGCCTCGTCCTCCCTCTCTCCATTCCCTTCATAGATATTGATCTCAAATCCCAAATTATGCTTCCAAGACATTTCATCTGAAACACACTGGAAAATATTGCCTTCTCTTCTGTATTTATTGTGTCTTTTAACAACACGGAGAAGCATGGTGAGCATCAGATTATATTTGCTCATCTGCTACTGGACATGCAATAAAATTAATGGCAACTCGTGAGCTTAAGAATGAGTCCTTGCTTCCCTTTCTAATGCTCAATAAGCCAAGCAGCTGCACAATAATTCAGAGCTTCAACAGCTCATCTCCCCATTGTGCAGAAGAGAAAATATTTAATGAAATGCTTTACCAGAGAAGATTCAGGACAAATGAAAACTGCAAAGCATAAACAAAGTGGGCAAAATATTGCACTAAACAAGTAGTTATTTCATTGAGGCATTGTATCAGCCACCAATTATTTCATAAAATGCTGCATACAACATAGATGATAATTTAGGAACACACCTTACTGGATAATTATTCAAGACTGTTCAATAAAAGTTTACTCAAAACTAGTAATTATTTCTTTAACAATAAGAACTTATTCAGAAGGAGTTTGTAAAAAACCTGCCAAGAATAGATACACTGAAGGAAACCCACACAGGTACCAGAGTCTGGGTTTCAAAGAATTTTAAGAGAGTAAACATCACAGACAGACATCTTCTGTTTATTGAGAAAGCTCTTTCCTCTATGTTTAATTATGTCTTCATTTGTGCATCAAATATCTGTACGGCATCTGATTCATTTTCTAAGATAGGAAATAATTTGATATATGTGTTATATAACATATATACATGTGTATGAGGCAGTGTTGGATGCCTTCTGTTACCCTCCACCTTACTGACTTATTTTTGACGATTTCATTTTTATTACATGTGTAATAAAATACACACATATATATATCAAAGACCAAACAGGGCATCAGATACCTAGGAACTAGAATTTCAGGTGGTTGTGAGCCATCATGTAGGTCCTGAACATCAAACCATAGTTCTTTACAAGAGCAGCAAGTACTTGTAACTGCTGAGGCATGTCTCTAGACCCATCTTACTGGATTTCTTTTGGATATTATGTTTCACTGAACCTGAAGCCACTGACCCAGCTAGGGTAGATGGCTTGGTCAGTGAAGTTCAGGGATTCACCTGTCCCTGCCTACATAGACATTACCATCATGCTCAGCATTTTATGTAGATGCTGGGAATCCAAATTTAGGGCCCTGTGCTTACATGGCTAGCCTATTACTGAGCCATATCCCAGACTCAAAGGTAGGAAATATTGGTGATACATAAAAATAATTCTTGTTCTAGAAAGGAGTTTTACAATAATTGGGGAATGTACAAAACGCAGAGCAATTTCCATGGCTTTGTGTGTGCTTTAAAAAAGATTCCTCTGTTATTCTTTCCAACTTTACCTCCAATTCATCACCCTGGTCCCATCAACTCTGGACAGGTTTTCTCTAACTCTCTAAATTTGCCTCAAATTTTCTTTGTTCTCTCTTGGATCTCTGTAATTGTGCTTAGATCATGAGGACTTAAAAATGTTTTTACCTTGAATTCAAATATACTGTGAATTGGTAGATTTTTCACACAAATGATATTAAAAATAGACTGCTATTTTTTAATATTGTTATATGGTAAAATAATATTTCGAACATAAAGGACTCTATAAAGTATGTGATTGTAACTCACTTACCTAGTGGCTAATATGGCTTCTAGAAAAAAAAAACTCAAATTATGTAGGTGGCTATATTAACACTTCTGTTCACAGTCTAGTGTCAAGTCACTGACTGCTCCTAATAAGCTTCACCGATCTTCCATTTTAGAGAAGATAAACTCCTCTCAGTCACCCAGTCACTCTCTCTTTACCCATCTCACAACCATATGAAAAGAAATTGTATGAAATCTGTGAAGAGCCTTTCCAGTATAAAGTGCTATGTTGGTAACTGTGTACACACTGCATACCAGAATATCAGAAGCTTTTTATACTTACATGCCTAGAACTTGGTACTCCTTCAACAAATGTCCCCTTCTTTTCCCTGGAGCTCTTGGTACCCTTTTGTTTCTATGGATTTGAGCATTTTAAATAATTTTACAGATTCCACATACTTCACATAACACATGTAAGTAGAATCCCAGTAATACCCTTCAGTGACCATCTTACTTGTCTTAACAAAATACAACCAATGTTCATAATGTTTTGGGCATTACAAGATGTCCTTGTATACAGCAAAATGATGTTATACTGTTGTTGTGTGTACATGTTTTCTTTAGCCAATGTATATTTAGGTCATTTTGTCTCTGAGCTATAATAATGCTACAATAACAAGCTGCTGGGGAAAACAGGATAAAAAAGGTTTAGAATATAGGACTTTCATTTCATCTGCCAATCTCACTTCTGGATATTTATCCAAAAGAATTAAAATTGAGATCTTGAAGAGATATTTGCATATTTATGCCACTTAATTTTATTCTTAAGATTTATTGATATTTGAAATTATCTTGCACACTGGTATAGCTGCACATGTCTATAATTCAAGCATTTTGGAAGCACTGAAAGGAGGGCCAGGGATTCAGAGTTAGTCTTGGCTACATAGAGCATTCCATAGGTAGGCTAGAAGGCAGTTTGGGCTACATTAAGACCTTGTCTCAAAAATAAAAGAAAATACCTTTTTGACTTATTTATTTCTTCAATTTTGTATGACCCTTACCAGACTAGAAGCCTCTCTAAGCCCTCTTTACTAGTAAAATAATGAGTGCTACTAAGTAAGTGTTAAACAATCATTGAAAAACAAAGTTAATGTGCAAAACAAGTTTAAATAAATAAGCCTCCAAGTTGATCTGAAAGGACAGTTACAAGCATTTTCTTGGATGGCAGTTGACTATGTTAAGGAATACCAAGAGAATCTATTCATCTTTCTACCAAGATACCTCATTCTTAACATTTCTGCCAATGATTGATTCATTTATTAAGGAGACATTTTGAAAATATTTTTGTGTTCCAGGAACTGTTCTAGTTGTCATGTTGCCTAATATCACCTACAATTAATTGAGCCTCTGCCACTTTACTACATACAGTCAAAAATAAAACTGAACTAGTATAAATGGTAAGTGAGCCACAAAACAGTGACTTAATTATAGATGTGATGCATGCTAAGGAGCATAAAGTACCTAAATAGAAAGAAAAGACTTCTCTGGAGAAGCAGCACCGATGATCAGGCCTGGTAAAAAGTAAGCCCTGGGACAATGACTCTCAACCTTCCTAATGCTGTGACCCTTTAATTCAGTTCCTCACATTGTGGTAACCCACAACCATAAAATTATTTCATTGCTACTTCATAACTGTAATTTTGCTACTGTTGTGTATTGTAATATAAATATCTGAGTTTTCCAATGGTCTTCGGAGACCACCGGGAAAGGTCTTTTGACCCTGGGAAAAGTTGTGCCTCACAGGTTTAGAATCTCTACCTTAGAGAATCTAGGAAGAAAGAGGTTTAGAGACACCTGAAATTCAGTTCCACTGAGGCATGAGATGTATATATGGCACAGAGAGGGTAGGCAGCACAGATGTAGATAATTTTGTACACATATAGCTATAAGCTAAATAATTGAAATCTAATGAGTAAGGCTACGCCAACAATGACCTTGACTTTTAAGATTGATGCCATGTGAAAATGGGCCGGTCTTGGAAGTCAGAAACACAAGACTGAAACAAATGTCAGCTACTTTCCAGATAAGGCAAGTTTACTTTTATTTGTATTTTATTTAAATGCTTGGAAAGTATCAGTAAAAGAAACTTAAGATTATCATAGACCATTTTTTCTAGCCATAAGCACCATTAAGACTTTGATTCTCTCACTTCAAGTGTTTTTTTTTATTATTATTATTATGGATATAAGCATAGGAATTCTTGTACTTTTATGAGTCCCTCTAAAGAAAAGCAAAAGCAAAAATTATAAGAGATCTATAAGCAAATCTCCTTTTTCTAGAATCATATATAAATAAAATCAAGAAAATGCTTTTAATTACCAAAGTTGTTCTCAAAATGTAGAAAGTAAAATAATTAGCCTTCACCTCCATTTCCACAAAACCAGTCATGTTAGAAGAAGGTTTTGATTTAAAAATAAGAAAAGACATTCTTCCTCCCTCTTAATGTATATAGTCATACAGTTGTTAGAATATTATAAAGTCTTACTATAAATAATTAAGTGTGTCTGCCAATGCCCCTGGTAAAATACATGAACTAAATATATTTATGGGACACAGTACCTAAGCTGATTACCAGGTGATCATTCCCTTACCTAATCAGAACTAGTTTGTAATTCAAAACAAATGTCACAATCCTCAGAGCAAAGGAAAATTAACGATCATGAATAGTCTATAATTCTCACTTTTAAGAAAGTCAGTCCAACTGTTCTCAAACAAGCCATAACTCCTCATACTGGCCACTTCAAAGATCAAAACTAAAATAATCTTAAAACATTTTTTTCTGTGTTCTACACAAGTATGCAAAGTCTGAAAAGATAGTGTCTGCCTGAAAACCTTTTCTCTCCTCTGTTGTTCCAAGAGAGAGGATTAATGACTGCCACTTCCATTCATCCACACCGTATAATTTCCAGTGCAATGCCCTTCACATTAGATGTACTACACCACCCCTTGACTCTAGTTCAGTCATATCAATGAGCAAATGTGAAGCCAGCAGAAGGTTGGAAAAGTGCTTACATATTTCAGTTCATTCTGTTATTTCTCCCTGATTGCGTGAACACATGCTTGAGCTAGCTTGCTGGAGCACAGCTGAATAGCTCCAGTCACCCCAGCCAAGACTATCTGAGATCAGCCAAGAGACAGATGATGCCCAGGTGGGCAAGTAAGCCTAGCCTAGGCTCAAAGAACTGCCAATATCAGCATCCAATATCAGCCTCGTAGCCAACCTGCACACATGTGACAAAAATAAATGGTTAAGTGGTTTTAATCCACAAAGTTTGGAAGACATTAGTTATACAGAATTATGAAGGCAAACACATAAAAATTATATCCTGAAAAAGCAGATATTTTCTATAGTAGCACTTTTTTTACTTCACAAAGAATTAAAATGTATTAGAAAAATCTGAGTGAACCTACTAGAATATGATTCTAATCACAGAACCTGGGCGCTAAGGCAGGAAGATCAAGACTTTGAAGCCAGCCTGGGCGACACAGTGAGTCCCTGTCTCAAAAGCATTACAAAATCAGTACAATAATGTTCCCCCTTTGGTTCTAAATATATTTTCTACAAAGCAGTATCTTTTCCATAAGTCACAATCAAACTATGCTTTAAAAGTCTTTACTATTCATAGCATCTTGATATTGCAAGTTTTCATATTGAAGAAATACAGACAAATGAAGTCTTTCTAGTAGCTGCTGCTTTTATGTTCATTTGTTTTTCGACTCCAAACTAACAATTATCATCAAAAAAAGCTGAATTTGTTCAGTTATAGGTTATAGAAATATATTCAAAATACTTCCCATGAGTTCAAACATACAATGTAAAGAGCATGACCTGAAGTCTAGTAGGTAAATAAAAAACACACAGCAGAGGCAGTGCTGTGTCAACTGTAAACTCATGAGGAATAAATGATATCACTTGTCTTGTGATATATATATATATATATATATATATATATATATATATATATGATAAATTGTGTGTGTGTTTAAAAGATATCCCAAATTTCTGAAACTAAAAAGTAGTTATTAAACTTATAACAAAAATGAAGATTTTAAAGCAAAGACAATTATTAGAAATAGAAGAAGGTAGAGATAGAAGATAGGAAACACTATTCAAAGAAAAGAATTAATCAAGCATGGAGACATTTTGGTATTAAGTATTAACCACAACAGATAATAGAATGGATTAAAATGAATAAATTAAAAGTTGAAATTTTTAAAAAGAAATTTCAATGTGTAAGTCCAGTGGGAAACATCAATGGATTCTTTTTTTCAATAACAATATTAATAAGGATGCAAAATTCAAACACTGTGACTAAAATGTGTGATTTAATTACAGATACCACACTCAACAATAGCAGAAGATACATTTTTTAATCAGTACACAAAGAAGATTTACCAAAAGGCAAGGTCTTAAACTAACACTCAATTATTTATAAAAACAAAACAAATGAGTCAAAACATGCTTTCCAAACTAGCTGGAAATAAGCAGGAAAAATTCAGAGTTATTTTAAAAGTATAAAATCAAGTAAGTAAAAATAAATCATAAAATATATTTGGAAGATTTTGTAATTTAACTAACATCAATATATAGTGAAGCAAAATAGAAGATGCTGCAAATGGATTACATCGTCCTTCCTACAGGCTAGACGAGAGAGTTGAGCCTTACAAAAAACACCTCAGTACCAACAAAACAAACTCAGATCTTGATTGACCTTAATTGATTCAGCTAAGTCAATGCACAGAAGATGCCAAACTATAAATTAGAAATTTGTATATAAAGAAAACCTTAACTGTATACGTTAGGACAGAATGTTAAAGCTCAATGATTTTATTTCAAATAAAATAGTTATTTCAAATATTAGTAAAATGACAGAAGTTTCATCATAAGTACAATACAATGATTTCATAAACCTAAGAGCATTAAAAAAAAGATTCACTAGTTTCTTCTCTTATTTGTGTGACCCAAACTTTGGCCAGAAGAAACTTAGAGAATTCAGAGTTTATTTGCTCACAGTGTGGAGAAATATGGCCCACATCAGTATGAGGTTAAAGAGAGACTATAGCTCACTGGTGTGGCAACAGGATCCTGAAGCAACTGTTTGTATCTCAACTGTATCAGGAAGAGGGGGACTGGTTTGTGGAAGGAATTTGGAAAAGTGTGGAGCTGTGATGTGGAGAAGCCTTAGAATCATGTAAGCAGAGCTTAATAAGCCCTTTTAGTGTGTGGGAAAAATGATTAACAAAAAGGCCACCATGGAACACTGTTATAATGGAGTTTTAGACAGAGCCAAGGACTTTGCATGGATGTAGGCAGGAGACCTTGTATATTACATTCTGGCAAGGACTCTAGCTGCTATCTGACCACAGCCTACAATCCAGTGAGGTTGACTTCAGAAGTAATGGGCTACATAGTTAGGCAGAGGAACTCTCAAGGCAGTGTAACAGTGAGGCTGTGACATGGTTATTATTCAGTGTTTTCTGATGTCTACAAAGAGAATTCAAGTCAGAAAAGTGTGAAAATAAGCAATTCCATAAGGAAACGAGCCTGGCAGAGTTTGTATGTGGCTGGAACATATCACATCTCTACAGATCAGGAAAACAGAAGACAAAACACTAGTAGTCAACTGGAATTCTCCTTCTCCCTCTTTATTTACTCAGGATCCCAGGTTTTATCTAAAGATATCACTCATATTCAAGGTGACTCTTCCCTCTACTTCTCCTGAGACTTGTTCAAAAATTGGACCTAAAGTCATGTCTCCTATGTGACTCAACATGCAGTTGAGTTGATGAAGATAACTCACTGTGAGCTATATGAAAAAGATCAAAGTTATCACTATGATTTTATATAAAACTTAATGAAAATTACAAACTACCAACAAAACTAATGAAGAGACAAATTTTTCAAATCAGAAATTTAAAAAAATTAATAGTTATATCAAACCCACACTTCGAGGTCCAAGACAATTTAATGCATAGCATAACAACCTGACATGTAGACTATTCTAAGATAAATAACTTTGAGGAAACAGTAGAAAAAGTAAGACCTCATTGACATTCTTTCCTTCTCCCTCTAAGAGGATCATAAATGTTGAAAGGATTTTCTGACTTCCTGTGAAATGGAACATGAAAGCATGGTGTTAGTGTACCTCTCTTATCCATGGAAGAAAGTCTTGTATCTGAAAACAAAGAATGAAAAACAAAGGTCTGGGGAGTGTGCGCTGGCTACATTTTCTGTCAGAATTCCTAAGTCCCAACCCATGATTCTTTTAGTCAATCAAGCATAAATTATACTTCATAACTATTTCCACATGAATTTATTTTCTTACAAATGTTTTCATGTTTAAAATTTGAAGAAATATAGATGCTCTTACAACAGTCAGTCTTTTTATTACAAGATTTACTCTGCCTCTACCATGAACCCAGGAGCCTAGCAACAGGAAAGATATTTTCCCTCTCTATTGCCACTAGAAAGAAAACAAAAATAAATATTTCACATATTTCTGAAGTATCTTATGATTTATATATTTGTCCCTATGTATATTATGCTTTGGTCAGACATTTATTGTCCATATGCAAGAAAATATCTAAATGATATGGTATTCAAGTAGTTAATTTCTTTGCTACTAAACTCTTAAGTTCTTGAAGATGGACATGTTCAGGTTTTGGGGTGCAACAAGGCAAGAAAAATGCTTCTCTGTAAAATATTCTATTTATCAACCTAGCCTCATATTTTTTTCAGTTAATGGAATATAAACCAACATATATTCATTCAATATACTTATTGACTCAGGTTCAAGAAAAACTTTCTCACAAATCAGATCTTATAGGACAGACATGTTCATCAGGAAACAATCCTTTGATGAGTTTTTTGACAATAAGAAACTGAATTGGAAATAATAAAGTAAAACCCAAAGACAGACAGTGCAGCCATACTCTTTTCATTAAAGACCATAAAGTAGCTCCAGACTGAGCTTCCTTATTTTCATCGGCTCCACAAGAACAGAATCTGTCCAGTTTCCTACCTGGTCCTTGCAGACTAAAAGCCCATGATGCTACATTAGACTTCAGCAAGTACTTGTTCTATAAATGAATGTCTTGCCTCATGAATTTGTGTTTTTATGCACATTTCTAACACTGAATGCCTTTATATTGATAGTAACAGTCTGACTTATAAGTATTATATAATTATTCAGTCACATTTATAATTTAAGATTGTAATACGTGATGTTGGAAATTTTATTAGCTACATACTGGTAAATCTATTTTTATGATATGCAAAAAGAAATTTCTGCTTACTTAAGGGGACTTCAGAAATTTTAGACCCTGTTCAATGATGAAATTATCTGGAAAAGAACTGAGATCATATTCTGGGACTAGGTCCAAGTTCAAGGTTGAGTTATTTTGTCAATACAGCCACTGACATACACAGCACTGATGCAGGTAGTAAGAGCTCCAAGCAAAACTGAAAATCAATTGGAAAAACTTATTTTCAATAATATTTCAAAGATTATATGACTAATGTACATTGTACTGAGACAATTTATCATCACTGTTGTCAGTGGCACAGTGATCAAATCATTTTGAAGGGAATTTATGACTGTGATGCTTGTACCCCCAAAGAAAAAGTATAGCACTTTTCCTAAGGATAAACTATAAGATATGTTATATAAATATATACATATTTGTCATGTACATTGATATGAACATGTTTTGTCTTAAGCAAAGTCCAGCATGTGAACAAAAATGACTTATAAGATGAAGCAGCAGATATATTTGATTCACAGATGTACTGTAGGGGTGACTCAAGTAAATAGGAATTGAAGTTATTTACATCTGACTCTTACTTCAGTGTTGCTTTTCCAGAAATATCTCTTCTGTCATCAGCCATATTGGTGTGTGTGTGTGTGTGTGTGTGTGTGTGTGTGTGTGTGTGTGTGTAAGTAACATCTTGAGCAGCACATGTACCTTAATGTACCTTATTATTTAAAGACCTTCCCACATTCTTAGCACCCAGTAGGACCTCAAAAGTCATGTGTCATATTTAAAAATGATATATCCAAAAGCAGTTAAAGTGCAAATTTCATGAGAAATTCATACCACTCAATAGGAAAATTCATATGTAAATATACTAGAATGTACCTCAGTGATAGAACACTCTCTGCTGTCCCTAGGTTTAATGTAGAGCATAAACAGTGGCAAACAAGTGCCCTAAATGGACATTTTTATAAAAGAGATATGAAAAGTGTCTTTGTAATCTTCCGCATCATCCCTAATTATTGGAGAAGTGCAAGTCAAAGCTTCAATGAGATACTTCTATGTAGCTGTTAGAGTGGCTATTATCAAAGAAACAAAAGATAGAGGTGTCATTGAGGGTACGAAGAAAAGGAAACCCTGTGTAACTTTGGGGAGATTATTAATTAGCACCGCCAGTGTGGATAACAAAGTGTGAGTTCTTCAAACCATTAAAAATAGAGCTGCACATGCCCAGTCACCTTATTAACACATGCCCATGAAATCAGCACCTTTATGGGGCATCTGTTTTCCCATATCCATTTGCAGCCTTGCTCACAACAGTGAAGGTATGGAAACAACCTACGTGAGTGTGGGCAGATGGATGGACAGATAAGGTGCATCTATACACTCTGTAATGTTAGTCAGCCTTTGAAAACAGAAACACTCTGTGTAACACAGTAAATGACCTTGAAAGACATTCACTGTGCTATGAGGTAATCCAGACACAGAAAGCAAAGACCCACATCATCTCACTCGTATATGGAATACAAAAAGAAAACGTGCAGAGACAAGGAGAGATTACCATGGCTGGGGTCAGGGGAGCTCAAAAAACAAAGGACAGTGGATAAAGGTGTACAAACTCGGAGTGGTGTGGGATATCCAAAGCCAGAAATCAAATTTACAACCTTACCATTATGCATTTTATATTCCTTACAGAAAATGTTCTAAGAATGTACATTTTAGGTGCCTTTGCCATCTATATACTAAAAGGACAGAGGGCTACCCTCTTTCCTTTCAGTGAGCTACACTAGGTAACTTGATAGGTGATGGATAAGTTAATTTGCTTAAACACAATAATGATGTCACTGTAAATATGTACAGAACAACAGGATGCCATACAATTTAAATGCATTCAATAAATAAGAAAAGTACCTGTCATAATTGGTGAATTGTGTGCCTGTAAGAACAGCCTGGCAGCTTGGTGGCTGTGGGGAAATGCTTTCAAATCTGTGTCAGTCCATGGTCCACTTTTTTTTTTTGTACTAGCTGCTATTCAGTAGAGACAGCCATTGCCTCGGGAAGAATCAGGATTGTCAGAGGAGGGAGGCAGAGAAGCAAAGTGTCACTACGCAGTATTTGACTTCCAAAATAGTCACTTGAAGCCTGTTTCAAAGACAATGCTCCTGAAAGGCAGAGCGCTTAAGTGAGAACTGAAATGTTAAAGAGGTTAGAACAGTTGAAAAGGGATTTTAAGCCCTAAAGAAGCAGAGCATAAAATTCATTCACGAGGAATAGATCAGAAGAAACATAGATGAAAAACTGGGGAAATATTCACTGGAAAAAAAAATCTTAGGTTACCTTACCCAGGAGGGGACAGGAAAGGCACTGGGCAGAGGCCACAGGAACCGAGAGGGAAAGCAAGGAGAGATGGGTAGGAAATGAATATAAATTTCCCTCTCCTGAGCTGTTCAGCTGAAAGGAAACAAGAGCATCCCTCAGGCTGCCCTCTGTCCTTTCAGTGAGCAACCAGTTGGTCTGGGTCAAATGACTCCTAGTTCCTTTTCTTTTTGCCAAGTCTGAGATCATCTGGTGCACTGTTGCCTGCATACTGCATATCAATAGCTCTAGAGAAATGTGCCTTAGCAAGATGCCGGATTCCACTAAGCCAGTAGAAAATACGCTCCATTCACAATGCCCTCTTCTATGATACAAGCTGTCTGGAGACCCCACAACAGGTGTAGGAGCTCAATTCCCTTGAGGGAGCTTGTTAAGAAAGAAAACACTGACTGACCAGAGTCAGTGTGCCTTTCTTCACTCTGAAGCAGATGAGGATTAAACACTTCCAGGTCACATGGTGTTGAGGACATGGACAAATCCATGCCCAGTCATCACTAATTCCTAGAGATCTATAACTGAAGTGTGGCTTACACAAGACTGTGACACAAATGCAGTGATTTTCCCTTCTTTTGTTCTCAACACAGGTAAAGAATTGAAGCAAAATTACTCACTAGGATGGAAAAATTCTAAGTAATAAAGGCTGAAAATGATATCAGCTATGGAGCTTATTAAAGATCATTTCAGAAACCACCTTGCTGTATAAATTAAGAAGCTACAGTTTGGGCAAGTCAAACTACCTGAGATCAACCCGAGGAGTCATTTTCTCTCTGCTGCTTATTAAAAATAAATAAATAAAAATAAAAACCCTCTCTGGATTGAGAAATCCCTGCATTGTTTTTTTTCTGTTATCTCATTTCATTGTCAACTATATAAATAGCTCAATTATAGCATTTGCATACTTTGTTAGTCCTAACCTGCCTCATTAAAGATAATACCTAATACAAACAAACCCCTTTGAATATATTTGGTGAAACTTTTATTTGCAGAATAATCTCTACCTCTATTCTCCTTGGGTGGGATGGGAGTGGGGTGGACATCTTTTGTCTTCCTACATGCAGTCTGCACTTAACTGCAGTACCCACCTGCTTGTTATGATGGTTCTACACAGGTCAATCCACTACCCCATCAGACTCACAGTTGTTTCCCCAAATACTGTTCAGAATGATCTAGCCTTTTTAATTTTCACCAGCTTCATCTTAGTATTAAACATATATTTTAAACACAATCCATATGGAACATCTGATATAAATAGCGATATGCCATTTTGCAAAGTATAATGATTTTTGGACATGTTTTTTCTCCATAAGTACATAGGTATAAATTTTGGTTATCTTAAAAAAAATAGCATTTATAGCTCTCTTGCTCCTGCCATGTCTTCTTGTCCCTTACCCTCTGTCTCCCCATCCCCCTCTCCTTCCATGTGCTCATAGCCTCTATCCTCTTCCCCTTTCTCTATCTCGACTACCCTCTCAACTCCCTTCCCCATGCCCTGAATAAATTCTATTCTATACTAAAAAAATAAAAATAGCAGTGAGAGGTTATGAACATAAGGACACGTTGGGCATTAAGCAGGGAGCAGGGAATCACATACAAGTTTGTGATTCAGTTTTCCATGTTTACACTTCTATGTCAATGTTTCTTCAAATAAATAGCTGGGCATGGAGAGTTGGAATTCTCAGAAGCTAAATCGAGTCACCGGTACACTTTTGGCTCGTAACAGTGAGCAGGATAATCATAATGCTGGCTCTTTAATTATATACAACTACCGTTGGTGGTATCTGGTAGTCAACATTGGTCGGTGTTTACAGAAACAGAATGATAGGCAAGCCTTCAAACCCCAGATGGGAAACTCACTGAGATCAGGGCACTACACACACAGGCAAGGTGCTCTGCATGGAGAGAACACTTCCTGGTCATTGGAGGTTTATAGAAGAGAAATGGCATAAGCTGTTCAGTACCTGGGGACTGCTCTAAAGAGAGATGCTGCCCCTTAGTGCATTGGTAAGCATGAAGTGGGATGTCTGAACGAAAGGGGATTATCCATCAAATCTAAAGGAAAATTATTTTCAAACCCAATCCACTGGCCAGTAACTTTAAGCCAATGCCTATTTTGTGGAAATACTATCAGAAAGTAGAAGAGAGTTTGATCTTCCCTGATGGAACATAGTTTATAAATTTGCCATAACCACCTCACTCCGAGCTGAACTCTGAATGAGCCAGAGGACTCCTTTACTCTCCCACTTCCTATCTCCTTGCTCCACTCTGGCATCTAAAGTGTGCTATGTGGGTATAGCTAAAGGAAACACGCAAGGTTCCCATGTTGTTCTAGAACTGCAAAATCATCGTGATATTGTTTTAAATTCTCAATATATGCCTGATACAAACAAATCAAAAAGAGAAAACAACCTTTCCTCTTCTATCAAAGTTTTTGAAGAACTTTGCAATAAACGCTTAAGAAACACTTTGAATTAGTGACTGGGCTCCCCCAGCTGGGAGTTTCAGGTATTGCAATTTATCCTTGAAGTCTGTCATTTAACCCAATGCGTGCAAATCAACATTTGTTCTGGAATCTGCATAAGAAAATGCATCTCATTAGGAGATTTCCAGGCCTCATACTTTTTTTCTGCCAAGTTCCTTACTGATTATCTCATTGATCCATTTATTCCCTCAGAAGTGTTTCCTTGGCTCTGGCCTGTTTCTCTGTTTCTCTGCCCTGGACTTTATGTTAAACACAGTTGGAGCACATATGGGAGATTTTGAAAGTTTGAATTTGTAATTATGAACAGGACTTTGATAAATTAAAGGGCGTTTCAAGGAGGGACTCTAGGGAGTGCCCCTTAAGAACAACAGTGGAACTAATTACAAACGTAATTACACACCGATTAGCACATTTAATCAATTTACAAATATTTAGCTTGAATGAGCAAAAGCTATGAGATTGCAAGTGTCTTCACATCTCAGAAGGTCTCCCAGTCATCAGTGCTCTGGGAATTAGTTCTATTCCTCTGAAGAAGGGATTCTCAGCTTAGGATCCCGTTAGCCTGTAAGGGCAGAGCTACTTCTTGTCACAGAAGGCTGTCCTATGAAGTGTGGAACACTTGACAGCACCTCTGACTTCTACCCACTGTGTGCTAGTAGGCATTGCCAAACATCCCCTGGGGTCCAGAACATTTCAGCTGAAGCCACTATCTTGGAATCTATAACAATGGATTCTGAAGGAATTTCTAAAGGAGGTTGCAGTTGATTGGGACTCTTACCCTCCTCCATAACAATGGCTCATGTCTCTGTCTCTGTCTCTGTCTCTGTCTCTCTGTCTCTCTGTCTCTCTGTCTCTCTGTCTCTCTCTGTCTCTCTCTCTCTCTCTCTCTCTCTCTCTCTCTCTCTCTCTCTCTGTGTGTGTGTGTGTGTGTATTCAGCGGAATATGACATATACTCCTTATTTCTCCTCTCCAACTCCCCTACATCCCTCAATCTGTCCCCTATCCAACTTCATATCCTTTTAGAGTTGCCCATATGTGCATGGATATGGGGCCATCTTCTGGAACATAAAAAAAAAAAAAAACTACCAATGGCCACATCCTCAGAATCGAGTGATTGTCCCTCCAGCATGAGGCAATCACCTACCAACAGTCCCTCAGTAAGAGGTGACACTTGAAGATCATTGACTACTTATCCTGGAACAGTTCCTGGCGGGTCTTAGAACAAGTAACCGCAGATATTGTGTTCACGAGTGTACAAGCTATGTCATATCCAGACAACAGCCTTTCACAGTCTTCCTCCCTATCTACCAGCTCTTATATTCTTTCCGCCTCCTCCTCTGATTTGTTTCCTAGGTCTTGGAGATGACAACAATATAGTTGCTCCCTCTAGGAATGAGCACTCCGTCCCTTATTGCCAGGACTCTGATTTGTTCTGACTCTGTTGACTGATGCCGACTTCATAAAGAAGCCGCTGAGGTTTGTCAGTGCTGGGAGCTGAGCAGATGGTGGGAGTTTGGGCAGAATCTCCTCTTTCATATCTTTATATGAGATGAGAAATGCTCTTCTCATGTCACATTCAGATCACTTTAAGGAAAATAATGTGTTCCTGGGCCAATGTCTGAGAACACGTGCAGCCGTGAGGCTTGGATGTTAACAAGCCGCCCTTCCTGGAGAACTTGATGAAGGATGGAACATCAGCGGGAAAATCTGTGAAAAATAATCGTGTGCCGTGGGGACATGCTGAGAGGCGTTATTTTTAAGGTTTCTATAATTGTAATTTCATGGAATAATTATATATGATTCTGTAACCCAAACAGAGAAAATGTAGCCACCTAGAATGTCATTAATTAATTAGCTACAGAATTGATCAGCTGTCCTCTTGAAGAATTTTAAAACATTTATAAGGCCATAATTAAAACTGTACTGTTTATTTTTGAACTGATCATCCAAGATGCATAATCCCTTTTAGAATCTGTGATTAAAACCCATCTGCCTTCTTTTCATGTTATCCAAAAACAGCAGAGATTCTTTCTTTTCTCTATATCAGAATGTGTGCTAGAATTGCAGGGGAAAATATTCTGCTCGGTGATTATTTGGTAAGGGTATGGATGGCCATCAGTGTGAGCATGTTTTGAACAGAGTATATTTTAATACATTTTTTACTAATTATAACATCAGTTCATAACATTGTTATTTCTGCTGACACATGGAGAGATTTTATTTGCCAGTATCTTTAGCTTTCATACATGAAATCAAATGATTTTGTTTGTATATTTATTCACGGTGTGTGTGCAGGCAAGTTTGTGTGTGTATGTGTGTGTGTGTGTGTGTGTGTGTGTGTGTGTGTGTGTATCTGTGTGTGTATTTGCTTTTGTATTTGTGTCTCTCTGTGTGTGCTCACATGTGGGAACTCATGGTCAACTAAGGTGTCTTCCTTAGCTTGATTTTTGAATCACTCATCTAAACCAGAACACATAGATTTGAAATCCTCTGGTTACCTTCCTAGTACTGAGATTCCAGGTTGTGTACACTCACCACCTCCATAACTTTTTAAAATGTGGGTGCTAGGAATCCAAACTTGGGTCAGTGTAGCAAGCACTTTACTCTTGGAGATACCTCCCCATCCCTATCTCTTTATATTCTTAAATTAATCCCAATGCTACTTTTAAGAAGTGAGAAGTCTCTCAGTATTTCTTCACTACTACCCAGTGCAGAGAGGTCAGAAAGAGCACAGGGGCAGGGCATCTCAGAGCAACATGTTCTTTGGATCGTAAACACAGTTGAAAGGGCTTTAGAGAGCTTTCCAGAACTGTCTAGAAATGGACCATTTTTAAACTGATAATTAGAAGATTATCTTCAGGCTAGTATTTTCTTTTATTAATTTTAAGCCCCAGGGAGCTTTTGAATGGTTGAGTAGACCTATTAGTGAGCTTTCTAATGTCTTGGTTATTAGTTTTTTTTTAATTAAAGAGACAATGGAGAAGTCCACTGACCAGATCTGTATTAGTTCTCCCATATGTTTCGAAGCCCAAACATTCCTTGATTAGACTGGATTTCAATAAGTAAAAATGACCTGTCTTAGAAAGTATGGGTAAAGATCAAGAGGTGTTACACCTCCCTAATGAAGTTGTAGTCTACCCTGTCTGGACAGCATTCCAGAGCTCAGTCCAAAATGGAAGACTGTCTTTTCTTAGCTGGACTTCCTCTTTTTAGCCTGATCTGTGGTACCCAATCAACACTCTACCTGAGGAATGTCACATAATCCCTGTGTAAGTTACAGGTTCACTTTTCAGGAATGCTTCTCCATGCAAAAGGAGTATGCCCAGTCTCAGTCAATGAACAATGAAACATCACTTTAAAAAGAAAAACTCCTTCTCCTCCCCAAGAGGTGTGTGTGTGTGTGTGTGTGTGTGTGTGTGTGTGTGTGTGTGTGTGGTGTGTATCCCTGGTTCACCCCCAAATAAAGTGTATGCATACAAGCCCACCCTGAATAAAGGTATATGCATAAGCTAAGATTATCTCAGAGAGCTGCTTCATTGAAGATGTGTCAGAAAAGGTCTTTGCCTAAAAAGAGCTGTAACACTAAGATCCTTGGAGAAGACTCAACTCCCAGTGGCATCTGGATAACCTCAGATGGAGAAGGAACCACAGCTGGACCCCAACATGCATACCACAGAGAAGCAACTTTAAAGCCTGTTTCTTCTTTTTGATATCCATGTGGTATCTGTTAAGACATTACCAAAAGTACTCATTTCCAATGACAAAAGCAACAAGAGTGACCCTACCTCAAAATAAAATAGAAGAGGAGAACGAACTCACAAAAGTTGTCCTCTGACTGCTATAAGCAAACAGTAGTATTTGCACACCCACAGTAATATACATACCACCAGACATATCTCTGGGTGTGTGTCTATATATACATTGAGAGATATTGGATTGGCATTGATGTCATAGCATCTCGAGTTTTATTTCAATTCTGTCATCAATAATGTATAAAGTGTAATTTGAACAAGGGATGTTGATGTCCTAGGACTCAGCTTCTCCACTTTAACACTACTACTAATCTTACTTTTAAATAAAGTTATGTGAATCCATGCTTAACAGAAAAACTAGGGGATAAAACAAGCTATAGTTGTAAATTATAGGTAACCTAATTACAACTCAATTTTGCAAAATATCTATTATATCCAACTCGTTCTCATACCTTATATGTACTCCTATATTTGGAATAGACATCTGGAATATAAATAAATGTAATAAAAAGAACCTTTCGTTACAGATTCAGCTTAGTTCACTGTAATTTGGAATAAGCTGTAATATTAAAATCTTAAATAAACAAAGCTATGGTCCCTGGATGCTCCCCACTCTGGCAAGGCTGTCTAGTTGCCTCTTTACTGGATTCATACTAATGTCTCAAGGCCAAGAAGTATACCCAACCCTCTTTTCCAAAGAGTTACCAAATACGATTGAAAGGCTATACAGATAAATCATATAGGTTCACATTATTGCAACAGAAACAAGTTTTCTCATAAAATACATCTCATGAAGCTAACAGAACACAGAATCCCAGGTACGTAGGTCTGTCCCTTCACCAACACTGCTCCAATGTCCTTACAAAATAACTTTGAATACTAAGGTAAAGTTAATTCAGCCTTAATAAAAGCAGAGGTTTGACTAAAATGAAATGACAGTGAGTTTAGCAAAATAGATGTAGTTCCAATTGTAAGCTTCTGTGCCAGACCCTTAGACTCATCTATGCTTCTCACGGGTGTGCAGAAACACTTCTGACTGGATAAGATTCCATTGTGAAAAGCAAAAAGGGTTGAACAGAAAGATGTATGAAGTGCTCTGAGTCAGCCTTTTCAAAAGCCCTGGGTTCTTCTCAACAAATGTTAGGTTAAGATTAGCCATTTAGGAGGAGGAGGTCTCCTGTAATTACACTAAGTACTGTGTGTATATATGTAAGTACCTTTACTGAATTGTATTATTTAATATTATCATCAACCTTAGGAAATAAAATCATTTCCTACCTCCACTTTATAGAGACAGAAACGGGCATATACATATTCAGTCATTGGCCTTCCGTTATACGATGACCTGTCATGCACAAAGCAACATTTCAAGTTCAGACAGCCTTGCAATTTTACCATCACCCTCAATCAGTAGCAATAAGCAGATCATGATAAAGCTATGCTTCTGTGAACTATTATTGATGTTACTTAGGCTGAACTATGTGCTATGGTTTGAATCCTGAATGTTGCTCAGATCTATATGTTAAAGGATTTATTGTCAGTCTGTGGCACTACAGAAAGGTGAAAAAATCTTTAGAAGGTAGAGGCTTGTGGAAAGTAGTTAAGTCATTAGGGGTGTGCTTTGGAAAACAGTATTGGGATCTGGCTCTTCCTCCCCCATCTCCCTTTCTTTTCATACCTCCTTCACTATTTCTCTTTTCCATCTAATTCTCTCTCTCTCTCTCTCTCTCTCTCTCTCTCTCTCTCTCTCTCATATATATATATATATATATATATATATATATATATATATATATATATGAGACACACACAACACAACACACATATGGAAAGAAATTAGACTTAGAAAAACAGTAAGACAACATCTTACTGGGCACTAGAAGCAAGAAACTCTGCATATCACCAAATTTTCAACACAGCATTTTAACAAATCCAATAATGTTCAGTTTAAATCTGGCATTCCAGAATAATAGGGATGGGCTTACATAGAGAAGCGGGATATATATTTTATGTAAACATGTAGGCATGCTTTATAACTTTCAAGCACTTTTATCCCTTATATTTAAACTCTTACTCAGGATTCTAATGCAAGCCTAGGCTGTGCTATTTCCCCTATGTGAAGTAAACAGTGACATTAAAGAAAGAAGTTGGCTTTGGCCACTTCCTGGGTTATTCCACAGAGAATTCTTACCGTACTCATGAAAAGCTAGTCAATGGTAACTTCCTACAATCCCATCGCTCAGCTGTAACTGAGAATGAGGGGGGACATCACCTGGTGTTATGTAAGATTTGTCATTTACATGACACGTTGGTGTTTACTTCACTGGAAACAGCTGTTCCATTGATTTGCTCCAATGTTCATTAGCTTGACACATATGATTATGGTGTGCTGTCTGCATAAAGTCAGAACAACCAGATGATTTAATCCGATTCGCTGCAATAAGCAGACAATTTACTTTGAAAGAGAAGTCACTCTGTTTTACATGTCTGGCTTTTTTTATTACTTATATTTTCAAACTTCAGCCACTCTTGCCCCCATCCTCTGAACTTTAGCCTAGACAAATCATGTACCACTTATTTTTTAAGATATAAATTGAAAATACTAATCAGTATTGGTTCTAGTGCCTTTCCTCAATTAAAATCTGAGTGGATATTCTATATCAGTAAATCAGCATCATAGAGATGTCACAAAGCATGGGTCAAAATACAAACTCCAAGGATGCCACAAAATAGCAGCAGTGCCTAAGACGGAGCTTGATTCACCAAGGCACAGTGCATGTGGACTGAACTTTCCTCTCACTGTAGCCTTCCCAGCACACTTTGTCAGACTCCTAGCATTCCTCTAGTTTTGGAACATGAGAGATCAATAAGGATAACCTTACAATGATCATCTGCAGCATCCCTTTAACCCACAGGTCATATACCTTACACTTTTTCCTTCTTGAAGGAAAGGAGAAGAGAGCAGAAATTCTGATCTCAGAAGACAGATACATGGGATCTGAAACTCGATTGAGCTCTGAGACTACACTGAGCTAGAGTCCCTTCACTCACTGCACTGTAGTCCATTAATAAACTAACCATCTAATTGAAACCCATGTGAGACTTTACCAGATTCATTTTTCCTGGTTGTTGCTAGAAGCAGCACAGAGCAATGGGAAGTCATTAAACAGGTATCCTGTGCTGCCATAGTGCTCAGTGCCACTAATTTGGTGAAGGCTTCTTTAAGAATTAAAGCATCTCCACTTATAGACGGAAACTCCTGCTCTGCCCAAAGAGAGCAAGCACTTCAATTTAGCCCACAAGTCACTTGGGGCATCATTTAGGTTTGGAAAGCCAGATACAAGGGATACATTTTACTGAGCATTTTCTTTCCTAAGCAAAGCAGCATCACTTCCCAGGGCTGCTTTGTTAAGGCACAGTAGATCACAGCTTGGGGTAGGTAAGGCCGCAGCCCAAGCTAAATGATTTCATTAGGCACATGCTGACTTAGCCCAGATTGTTCCCTTCAGGTCCTGGATCCTACATGGAATTGAATCATCTTCCATCATAATTACCGGAAGCATTAGAAGCAGCTGTTGCTCCTTCCCACGTTGCTCACACTGGACAGCAGACAGCCGGAGGGTCCCGTTGCCTGACAATGCTACGCTTCATTTCAGAATGCATGTATGTGTATTCTTCCTCTTTAGGAGCCAGGAGCCATCATCCCCTGCCTACTTGCTGCTGAGTGTCATAAGAAAGGTCTGTCTACACCACAGCATTTCAAAATGCACCATCCAATACAGCTTTACAGGCATTGATCTTCACTGAGATATAAATGATGAACTGATGCTGGGACTGTTCGCTATCAGTTATACATTCTAACCATGAGGTAGGCACTGGATTATAGACAGAAGTTGGCTTTATCTGTCCAAGGCAGTTCTAAGGTTTCACATGTACATCATTACCTCCACAGTGGGGGGGGGGGGAACAAAAAAGAAAGTAAAGTAAAACTTGTCTCTCCCCAATTTTTAAATTAGTTTTATTTTGTTTTATATTATTTTATAGGTATGAATGTCCTGCCTGCCTATATATCTGTGCACCATTTGCATGTCTGGTGTCAATGGAGGCAAGAAAAGATGATTGGAGTTCCTGGAAATTGGAGTAATGGAGGCCTTGGAGCCGCCAAATGTGTGCTGGGAATTGAACCTGGGTCACCTGCAACAGCAGCCTCTTAACCACTTAGCCAGTGAGCCATCTCTCCCAACTCCAACAAAACTATTTATGGAGTCTATGGAAATATGAAAGAAGGAGCTGATGTGGATGCTCTGATCCAGTCAATATAGAAGATTATTAGTGGTGACTAGACATTTATAAACAGCTGCCCTGTGGGAGACCTCTACTAGATGCCGGGGATGCCATGGCAGCCAGTAGCGTTGGCATTATACTTGAGATATTTTCATCCATGTTTAAGGCTGAGAGGATTGAAGAGGCAAGAGGGCTAATCAGGTTCTGCAGGGTCCCCTATGGTTCACATCAGACTAGACACAAGCCTTTGCTCTGGCAAAATGGAAAGAGAGAAAACACAAGAAAGATGGGGGAAACAAATTCTGCACAGAAAGGTGTGTTTCCCTAAATACACACTGGGACAAGCACAAGTACCTTCCATTCTTCAAGGACCTATGCCTATAGGTCCTGGGTAGCTGGGCAATACCAGATACCACACTGTGGGTGATGTTGACTATTTTGGAGAGCAAATGAGCTGAGGATCTGATAAGCAATGTGTCAATTCATAATGAAAATTCATATATAGATACATGTGTGTGTATACATGCATACACACACACACACACAGCCATTCTTAAATTTTCTGATGTCAGTCATGTTCTAAGAACTACGAGACTAAAAAACTGAGTGGGTATGAAACTGATCTTAAGCTGCCCTAAAAGGCATAACAGCCCACCAGAAGCAATGAAGAACACAGGGAAAGCCAGCAGGTTCACATTATTTTTTTTAATTGAATATTTTATTTACAATTCAGATGTTATCCCCTTACCCTATTCCACCCCCTGCCCTGGAACCCCCCTATCCCATCCCCCCTCCTCCTGCTTCTGTGAGGATGTACCCCTAACTACCCCCTGACTCCCACCTCCCCACCCTCGAGCCTTTATGGTATCAAGGATCTCCTCTCCCACCTGTAGGGAAAAGCTGAAGGCCCGTGGGCAAGTGTGGGTTTCTGAATCTTGTTGGTCGGTTGGTGATTCCCACTGTTCTGACAAGACTGGAGCATGGGAACCTTGACTGAGTTTGTTCTGGTAATGGGCAGGCATTGGGCCATGAGAGGCCACTGGGGCGCCCCCCCGAGGAGGGAGTGAACTTAGCCTGATTCCATGGGGGCACAGAGCTCTTGAGTGGACGCGGAGGTCAGTGTCTCCATTCTGGGGGCCCCCAGATGCCATGGGGGTGCCCAGCAGAATGGAGACGAGGAATGAGCAGGTGCTCACGCATTGAGAGAGACAAGGGGGGAAGAGAGAGGGCTCTGACAGCACCCCACAGGAAGTGCTTCCTTGTTCTACTCACTTGGCTTGAAAGGCTCCTCCCATGGCTGGAATGCAGAGAAATCCTCCATGATGACAGCTCGACAGCAGGCCACAATAACACGAGAAAGTCTGGGGTTCCAAGAGCATTATTGACATGGCAGATGATAGATGGTCTGGATGTGCACCCCGACCCTTAGGCCAGGGGGATCCTGGCTTAAATAGAGAGCGAGAGGGAGGAGGGACTGGTAAAAGAATACTTAATTAGCTACACCCTCTGGCCTTTAAGTAACTCGTTAATATGGAAATCTCTTGAGGCTAAAGCCTGTAGTCACACCCTCTACCTGTGTAGGGTGACATAAACCTCTCTGGGAGGGACTGCAATGTCCTATGTGACTGAACAGTGCAGGTTAATGGAGTTCCACACCACATGTTAGGAGCCTGGATTCTGGAAGCAAGGCGAAATAGATGCTCGTCCCTTGCAGGGTCTCCAGGCTACTTCCAGCCAGTGCTTCTACCAAAACCCACAGCCCCACATAGCTACACAGAATAGATGACTCAAGAAGTAAGGTAAGTACTTTACATAAATAAGAGACACAGTCATGACCCACTGACCAAAAATGAAAATAACAGAATGGCCCATCAGATGAGTAGGCTCTAGAGTTTTCAGAAAATAGTGTTTATTGACAAAAATGCACTGGGTGTCCCAAAGTGTTATGAGTCAGTAACAAAGGCATATGGTGCAAAGACATATGGCAATACTCATGTAGAAACAGCTGGGGAAAGGTTCAACTGAAATCTCTTGGAATATACTTGCCCAGGTTTTCTGGAAAGAATATAGGAAGACCTAGAAGAATTGGAATCCCAACCTCTTGAAGAGTACCTCTATGGCCTATGAAAGCTCAGCCCTATCCTAGATGTCTGCTGGAAGGGCTGGCTGAGAGCAAACACTAGTAAAGCTGCAAAGGCAGGAATAAAATCCTCAACCCAATTTACCTATATAAGATTATGTAGCTGGAAAAGTTAATTGGGAAAAATTCCAGGTCCTCATAGCTCCAGAACAAGATTCATAATCTCTTCACCTCATTGTCTCCCAGGCACTGAACCTGTGCGAGCAGCAAAGCAATGCCTGATTTGACTTACAGCCCACTCCAGTAGAAAGAACCCATAACTAGCACTGCTTGTACAACTAAGAACTTGAGACTGGATAGCTCAGAGACCTGGAGTGAGACCAAACACTACTAGTCTAAAAGATAGAGTATTAATAAAATGATTCCTAATGATATTCTGCACAAGCTATCATATCAAACTTAAACACAGAAAATCAACAGGAGGAAAAGTGTCCAAAGAACAGGTATAAGTGTCAGAGACCCACTTGTTCTCAGAGTCAATAGCTCCATAAAATGCTATGCTAATAGCTGTATTATATACTCAGAGGACCAGATGTAGGCTCATTTAGGTTCTGAGCTTGCTGGTTCGGTCTCTGAGCTCATGTGTGCCTTGCTTTGTTGATGCAGAAGACCCTGTTCTCCTGGTGTACTCCAATCCCTCTGGATCTTATACACTTTCTTATTGTTCTGCAAGATTCCCTGAGCTCTTAAGGGAACGATTTGATGGGGCCCTCCCATCTAACCTCTCTCACCTCATAATGTCTGGCTGTGAACCTCTGCATCTGTTCCCACCTATAGCTGGAGGAAGCCTCTCCAATGATGATTGGATAAGGCACCGATGCATGAGGAGAGCACAATATTTTTTATTTATTCATTTTCTCAAATGTTTTGTTTTTCCTGAATTTCATTAAGGAATTTATGTATTTTCTCTTTGAGAACTTTGACCATTTTCATATATTTGATTTTAAGGCCTTTTTCTTGTGCTTCAGTTATATTGGAATATTCAGGACCTGTTGTGGTAGGAAAGCTAGACTCTGTAGGGTCATTTCCCTGGTTGTTTTTTTATGGTTTTATGCTCACATCTCAGCATCTGAGTTTGAGATAATAATAGGTCTAAGTGCTGATTTATTTTTGTTGGCTGGGTGTTTTGTTCCTTGGTTTCCCTGTTCTGCTTAGCTGGTATGTTCCCAGCAAATGACTGGTTTCAGAGCCTGTTATAATGGGTTAGGTTAAGGGGAAAAGGGTTGGGAAAGAAAATCTTTGTACAATGTTGCAGATGGAATCAGAGAGGAAGGGGGATCCTTTTTAGTTTTCTTTACAAGAAATACTTACCATTAATGCAATAATGTAATTACTGTTTAGATTTATTTATTAATTAACTAATGCATAGTGTATACCATTCAGTGCTATGCACATAATAAAATTACCATATCTGGTCAAAGTTGAACATTTACATATTCAAGCTAGACAGAAATTAAGCTGATTGAAGGCCAACTGTTGTACATTAACTCCTCCAGTTTGCTGTGTTAATTATGCATATATGATGATCAGTGGTAACAACATACTTTGTGGCTGCAAAACTAAGTAGACAGATCATCAGGATACCCTTTCTGAGGCCTGTCACATGTGGCAGATAAAACCACTATAGGCTTGTCCAGAATTTGATAAGAAAGACCCTGTGGATATGGCCTGTTACAAACAAACTCAACAAAACTTTGAGTAATCAAGAGTGTACAGTTAGAAATCAGACTTGTTAGTCTGGGACAGGCAGAGGCAGCACTAATCGCCAGGTACATGGAGACAATCCTAGAAGGAGAGTGGCTAAAGAACACATTTTAGAATCAGATACACTTGAATTAACATAGATGTTCTGACACTTACATGCTATAAGGTTTTGAGAAATTTACTTACAATATTTTTCTCTTACAAACTAGTGATAGCATCTCTGATGGATGGAGTAAGGATTAGAGACAGGCAAGAGGTATGTCTCTAGTCACTCACTGTGATGACAATGAGTCCACATTAAAACCAGTAATGGAATGGAAATATAGATCTTAAGTCCAGGAATGAATCACAAATGTGAACCAAACACCAAATGAAAATGATTAAAAGAGTCATAAAACGAGTACAGTCTTCACAAAGCGAAAATACAGAGGTGCTGTACTCACCCTGTGCACAATGTGAAATATGTTAAAGGAGGCTGGTTGCCTTCTGAATTGCTCTCCCATGATATGATCAAAGAAAACTCTAGTGATTCTAATAGTAGACAACACATGTGGCCCAGGAGCTAGGAACACATTCTTTCTCTTCTTGAAATCAAATACTCTTTATTGCACAGACGTTCCAGAAAACAAATATGCAGCCTTCTGAGTTTTCCTGCTGAACTTCAGGGGCTTTAGCCAAAAGATGTTAAGAAAAATCTTTTACACATGGATTATTGTTCAAAATCATTCCTGAGTTAAAATTTTGTTGTGTCGTACCTCTGTACCATAGCTAGTGCTTGTAACTATGACAAAAATGGTTTTTGTTTTCGTTTATATCTTGTAGGAACTATAACCATAAGGTATCTTCTGAGATGTGAGCAACATTAGTTATACATCTGTGTATCCACAGAACTGTAAATTCCTTGAGGGCAGAAGAAATATTTTTCCTTGGGACTTAACCGAAATTTTAATACAGTGATTCTCACGCTTCCTAATGCTGCAACCCTTCAATATAGTTTTTCATGTTGTACTTACCACAACCACAAAATTACTTCATTGCTACTTCATGCCTTCAATTTTGCTACTGTTATGAATCATAATCTAAATGTCTGATATACAGGATATCTGATATGTAAACCCAAAAGGAGTCAATACACACAGTTCTAAGATAAAACAGGTATGTTATAATGTGATTATTGTTTACTGAGTAGGTTTGATGGAGCAACACACAGCAGTGTTGTAGCTGAGAAAATATATGTCTGTTCTTTTTTAAATTTCAAATTAAATATTTAAAGGTCATCTTAGGAAAAATATACTGCATAGACTAAAAATATTAGGATGAGACTATTACTACTTTCATTGTTATTACCAACTCAAGCTCAGAGAGCTAACACTGGGCTTAAATGAGATAGAAATGGTAACTTACAGAAGCAAGGTTTTCAGCATGCTTACACTGAGACCATCCATGTGAATTATCCTGAAATGAACAACACAGAATGCCTTTATAAATTTCCTTACATTATTTGCCCTACTCATGAATAACAACTCAATCTCCAGCTAAAATTGTCAAAGTTCAACCTTTCAGAAGCCTCACACTGCATCCCTCATCAAAACTAATTGCTTATAGGTAAACTAATGATAAAAGATATCATTTAATCCATCAAATCTACCTGTATGAATCCATCAAATCTACACCTATGAATATCCTTGACATTGTAATCACGTCTGACCCTGAAGCCAACTCTCAAAAGCAGTGCTAATATCACTATCTTATGGAGGAAGACACTGAACAATAATGATACTCTATCACATCCCACAGACAAAATACACAGATGGTTCAGTCCCAAGCTTGCATTATAAATAGAGCACAGAAGAAGGATTCAGGGAACAAAGGGACTGTGGCCACCTTCATTTCTATGATTTGGTTCATTTCCTCATTAAGCCTGTCTTGGGATTTGAAATAATGTCATAAAAACATTCTCAGCTGGAAGAAATAAAATGATGGATTTTAATAAAAACCAGTCGCACATCATTAGTTATTGCATTTATTTATGAACACCACAAGGGACATATTATACTTTAAAAAAAAACTTCAGAAAGCCTGCAAGACACATATACCAGAGAGTAGACAAATAATATAAATCTCGAGCCTTGCATTAGAGGCATTACTGCCTTGTCTTGCATGGGTTGGTCTGAAAACCGGAACCATGAGTAATGCAGGATGTGGTAATACAAACACTAAAGAAATGGCAAATACACATATAGAAAAGCTTAAATGAAGTAGGATCTAAGAATGGAAAAGTAGTAGAGAACTACTGTGGGAACTCTATAAATATTAAACATTAAGTGACCCTTAAATGCTGTTCCTAACTTAAGAGCTTGATGCTGACCTAATTTGGTTCACAGTAAAATCACACACTCCTTTTTTATAAGTACTAATACTATATTCCTTATTAGTACCTTCCTTTCTTCTGGCTGACCCCACAGACCCTGCTTCCCACTTTCCTTACATGAACTCCATCCTTAGATGATTCCTTATGTGTCATTTCTTTCTTTGATCTCTTGCCTAGGTGACAAGGAAAATATATAACAAAATTAAAACCTGGAATGAACAAGAAGATGTGATACAGAGCTCCAATGTCAAAGTCAGCCCAGGAGGCATCTAGAGAACCATGTGATGTCTAAGTCATTAGTTGGACATCAAAGGGCCAGATGTCAAAAGTTCTGTGGGGTGCGTGAAGAAGGCACAGGCTGACACAGCAAAGAAGCCACAGCAAAGGACTGTTCACAGAGGAGATCCTGACAAAGCTAAAATTTTGGCAGATGGTTTTTGAATGAACAACAATAACACAACAATAAATACCATTTGTTAAGTGCCTCTATTAGATGTCAGTGATGGTTAAGCCTTTCAAACACTTACGTGATTTAACCTTTGTTAGTTCTATGAAAAAGGAAATTCCATAAGTTAGAAGTGAGAACAATGAAACTCAGACATCCAAAGAAACTTGTCCAAGGTCACTCAGCTCTTAAATGAGAAATTAATTCCACTCCTGTTGACATGAAAGACAACTACAATTAATGCCCCACAAAATATTCTCCCTATATTCTATATTCTTCTCTTCTTATCATCAACAATGTGTTTCTTTTTAAATAACATCTGAGGCTTTTTCCCAACAGTATTGCTGCCCGTTTTAAGGGCTAAAAACCCTTCACCTTAGATTGATTGTTTAACCTAGTCACATTGACAACTGCATGGTTGTTGTGAGCTTTGTTTGTTTGTTTTCACATTCAGTCATTTGTTCAATGGCTAAACCCCAATCCATCTTCACACTAACAAATGCCACTTTCTCAGTGCGATGGATTGTTCCCACTTCCCACGTGCTGGCTCCCTCCAGGATCCTTTCAGTGTGTTATTTCTGGATCAGTTGTTCACTATGACAGTCTATAAAGACTCGGAGTGTCCGCCAGCTGCCTGCCAGATGGCTTAACTCTAGCAAATGCCCACTGATCTTTAGGCTACTAAGGAGTGCCTGGATTCTTTTGCTTAATTCAGAAACCCCTGCAAATCCAGTGCAAGCAACAGTTCAGCTCCTCTCTAGGCGTTGCTAAAGTTTGAACAATAAAAATAATATTCAGCATTCTCACGTGTTTCTGAATTCTTCCAATGACATATGCACCGCGGGGAAACATCACTTATTCTTCACAGCAGTTCAGTGTACTCTGTATTATATTAAAGAAAAGAAACTAAATCATAAAAAAAATGAAGTGCCTCAATTCTGTACAACTAGAAAATATTAAGGTGGGGATTTGAACTCTGAGAATTCCATTTCAATTTCTGTTACCTTCAGCGTGCTCTGGTAGCAGAAGTTTCGTAGATTTTATTTGTTACTTTTTTCTTTGTACACCCCCCCCCACCACCACACACACAAAGAAAGGCAAGAAGCAAATGATTAAAAGTAAAAAGCCTCACAGAGAAGCCTTATCGATAACATCTTGTTTGCACTAGAAAAGGAAATATTAGCACCCAACTATTCTATGACACCTGGCCATGAGCTCATAGCAACCCTATGACACTATGCATTTATCGATGCCAATTAAAAGAGGAAGAGGCTTGACCATGCAGCTCAGTGTTTGACAGATGGCCTATCCTATGTAATGTTCTGGCCTTCAACTTCACAATGACTGGCAAGGAGGGAAAGAAGGAGATAAGGAGGCAAGAAGGGAGAGAGAAAGGGTTATATTTCAAGGTGTCTCTTGCCAAGGTCTCAGACGATAAAAGCAGAGACTGTGAGATATCTCTAACAATGATGCTGCGCAGCAAAACACAATAAGGCTTACTATCCTAAAGCATCCATCCTTTAATTATCTCATTATTCAGCTCCCCATGTGGGCTCAGTTTGGGCAGGAAGTTCCTCTGCTTTCCTGGAGATCCCTTATACATCTGAGGTCTGTGGTGGGGCACAGTAGCAATTTTAGCCGACATTCACGGGACTGTCATGTGGGAAGATGAAATCAAATAATCAAGCTGATTGAGCTCCATTTCACTTGGTAAAGACGGGATCTTGACGTAGGTATGTGCAAGACCTTCAGGGTTCAGTGTGGCACAGCAGCTCCTTCTTGCCTTCTCTAATGGTCAAACCAAGTCATGATACCCACTCCAATTCCAGGGTTGAAAATTAAATTAGTAACACAAAACCATATTATAAATGGTGTAGACTGGTGTAAAAGGCCATTAGTTTGTTTGTTTTCTTTTTCTTTTTTTGTAATTTTTATTGGGTATTTTATTTACATTTCAGATGTTATCAACTTACCCCAATTCCTCCCTATACCCAGTAACCTCCTATCCCATACCCCCTCCTGTTTCTATGAGGATGTGCCCCCACCTAACTGCCCACTCCCACCTCCCCACCCACGAATTCCCCCACAGTCAGCATCCACTCTTCATGGGACCAAGGATCTCCTCTCCCACCTATGCCCAACAAGTCCAGCCTCCTCTACATATACAGCTGGAGCCTTGAGTCTCTCCCTGTGTGGTCCCAGGCTGGTGGTTTAGACCCTGGGAGCTCTGGTTGGTTGGTATTGTTGCTCTCCGCATGGGGACACAAACCCTTTCAGCTCCTTCAGTCTTCTCTCTAACTCCTCCATTGGGAACCCCTTGATCAGTTCAATGGTTAGCTGTGAGTATCCTGCTCTGAATATATCAGACTGTGACAGACCTCTAAGAAGACAGCTATATCAGGCTCCTGTCAGGATGCATTTTCTGACATCCACATCAGCGTCTACCTTTGGTGACTGCACATGGGGTGACTGCACGTGGGAATGGTCTCCAGACAGCCCCTCCTTCAGTTTCTGTCTCACACTTTGTCTCCGTATTTGCTCCCTTGAGTATTTTGCTCCTCCTTCTAAAAAGGACCAAAGCACCCACACTTTGTCATCCTTCTTCATGAGCTTCATGTGGTTTGTGAATTGAATCTTGGCTATTTCAAGCTTCTGGGCTAATACCAATTATCAGTGAATGAATACCATGTGTGTTCTTTTGTGATTGGGTTACCTCACTCAGGATGATATTTTCTAGTTCCATCCACTTACCTAAGAATTTCTCGAATTCATTGATTTTAATAGCTGAGTAATACTCCATTGTGTAAATGAACCACATTTTTTTGTATCCATTCCTCTGTTGAAGGACATCTGGGTTCTTTCCAGCTTCTTGCTATTATAAATAAGGCTTCTATGAACATAGTGGAGCATATGTCCTTGTTATATGTTGGAGGATCTTCTGGGTATATGCCCAGGAGTGGTATAGCTGGGTCCTCAGGTAATACTATGTCCAATTTTCTGAGGAACTGCCAGACTGATTTCCAAAGTGGTTGTACCAGTTTGCAATCCCACCAACAATGGAGGAGTGTTCCTCTTTCTCCGCATCCTCGCCAGCATCTACTATCACCTGAGTTTTTTATCTTAACCATTCTGACTGATGTGAGGTGGAATCTCAGGGTTGTTTTGATTTGCATTTCCCTGATGACTAAGGATGCTGAACATTTTTTTGGGTGCTTCTCTGCCATTCAAGTTTCCTCAGTTGAGAATTCATTGTTTAGCTCTGTTCCCCATTTCTAATAGGGTTATTTGGTTGTCTGGAGTCTAATTTCTTGAGTTCTTTGTATATATTGTGTATCAGTTCTCTATTGGATATGGGATTGGTAAAGATCTTTTCCCAATCTGTTGGTTGTCATTTTGACCTATTGACAGTGTCCTTTGCCTTACAGAAACTTTGTAATTTTATGAGGTCCCAATTGTCAATTCTTGATCTTAGAGCATACGCCATTGGTGTTCTGTTCAGGAACTTTTCCCCTGTGCCTAGATATTCCAGGGTCTTCCCCACCTTCTCTTCTATTAGTTTCAGTGTATCTGGTTTTATGTGAAGGTCCTTTATTCACTTGGACTTGAGCTTTGTACAAGGAGATAAGAATGGATTAATTTGCATTCTTCTACACGTTGTCCTCCAGTTGAACCAGCACCATTTGTTGAAAATGCTGTCCTTTTTCCACTGGACAGTTTTAGCTCTTTGTCAAAGATCAAGTGACATAGGTGTGTGATTTCATTTCTGGGTCTTCAATTCTATCCCATTGATCTTCCTGCCTGTCTTTGTACCAACACCATGCAGTTTTTATCACTATTGCTCTGTAGTACAGCTTGAGGTCAGGAATGGTGATTCCTCCAGAAGTTCTTTTACTGTTGAGAATAGTTTTCGCTATCCTGGGTTTTTTGCTATTCCAAATGAATTTGTAGAATTTCTCTTTCTAACTCTGTGAAGAATTGAGTTGGAATTTTAATGGGGATTGCATTAAATCTGTAGATTGCTTTTGGCAAGATGGCCATTTGATCAAGTACGCTTCATCCCAGGAATGCAAGGATGGCTCAATATTTGAAAAATCTATCAATGTAATCCACTATATAAACAAACTCAAAAGGGAAAAAAAAACACATGATCATCTAACTTAATGCTGAGAAAGCATTTGACACAATTCAACATCCCTTCATGGTAAAAAGTCTTGGAAAGATCAGGAATTCAAGGCCCATACCTAAACATAGTAAAAGCAAACCCATAGCCAACATCAAGCTAAATGGAGAGAAACTTGAAGCAATCCCACTAAGATCAGGGACTAGACAAGGCTCCCCATTCTCTCCCTACCTATTCAATATAGTACTGAAAGTCCTAGCTAGAGCAATTAGACAACAAAAAGAAGTCAAAAGGATACAAATAGGAAAGGAAGAAGTCAAAATATCACTATTTGCAGATGACATGATAGTATACTTAGGTGACCCCAAAACTTCCACCAGAGAACTCCTACACCTGAAAACAAAACAAAACAAAAACAAAACAAAACAAAAAAAAAAACAAAAAACAAACAAAAAAAAAAAACCCTTCAGCCATGTGGCTGGTTATAGAATCAACTCAAACAAATCAGTAGCCTTCCTCTACTTGAACGATAAACAGGCTGAGAAAGAAATTAGAGAAATGACACCATTCACAATAGTCACAAGTAATATAAAATACCTTGGTGTGAATCCAACCAAGCAAGTGAAAGATCTGTATGACAAAAACTTCAATTCTCTGAAGAAAGAAATAGAAGAAGATCTCAGAAGTTTGTTTGTTTTCTAATCATCTACCAAGAAGTCAAATCAATTTCTGACTAGTTTTCAAGTCCTTCCTCCAATTCAGAATCCAAATCTGCATATTTAGAAAATACACTCAGAAAACATATTTACACATTTTTTTTCTGTCAACTCTTTATGGCCTTCACTCCACTCTTCTTGCTCCCGCGGTTTGTGAGAAAAAGCAGAATGAAATTCTCATATGCGTTTCTCTATTGAGAAGATTGCCCCTCTGGCTAATGTCAGGATGTTTTTTCTTTTATTTGCTGAAGTCTGATAAAATGCCTAGTGGTAGCATTTCTTTGGCTTTATCCTCCAAAGCATTTTCTGTGATTCCTGAATCTGCACTTTAGTGCCTGACCTTAATCCAGGAAAATCCAGTCATTGTTGCATCAAATGTTACCTATGTCCCTCCCCTCTTCTCCAAATCTCTCCAGGATGGATGTACAACCCAGTTTGTAGTTGTCCCAGCATTCTTGGATATACTTCTCTGCTTTCTTTCCTTTAATTACTTTTCTCTTTGCCTTTTAGTTTTAAACCTTTAATTTGAACTGTCTTCCTTCTTTTCTCATGTCTACCCTTCATTCTTTCCCTCCAACTCCTCCCATACATCTTTCTCTCAAGTTCATATTCTCCTTTTATGTATTTTGTGTGAACAATTACTTAGTGCTACTCATAGACATATGGGGTGGGATCATCCACTAGGACATGTGAAACCTACCAGTACTCACACTCCTAAAGAAAAATAACCTCCCACCCAACCATTAACTGCCAATAGCTGCTTAACCAGGCAAGTTTTAATTGGTTTGATACTGTGAAGGTCTTCCATAGGCAACAACAACTAATGTGAGTTCATGTATGCAACCAGCATGTCCTATCCAGAGGACAGTATTTCATCACAACCCTCCACATCCTCCTCTGCCTCTGACACTACTTCTGCTCCCTCTTCTGTGATATGCCTTGAACCTTGCACAAAAGGGTCATTCAGCTGACCCATTCATGCCTTAAAACCCACAGTTGCCTATCCATAGCACTTCAAACAGGAAGATAGTATCTCTTTTCGATATTTTTTATAATTTCCACCCCTGTGGAAATTGTTTCTCCACTGTTTCTCATAATTTTTTTTTATTTTCCACATAGAATTTAATAGGAATCATTCTCTAAAATTCCTCATCCGATAATTCTAAAATTCCTGCATTGTCTATGCTCTCCCCCTGATGTAGGCTTTTTATTATGCTTTGGAATTTTTTTTATTGAAAGCTGGAGGAAAACTCCAAATACCTCTGGAAATTCTATACACAGGTATTAGAATGGGTAGCCATTCTGAAGCACTGGAGATTCACTCGGGATTTTACATGCACATGGTTTTGTGTGTGAAAATATATTTGAATGGTTTCCTTAAGCCAGTTGACTGATATTTTTATTTGTTAGTTAATTTGAATAAAGGAGTTCAATTTTTGTAAGCTGAGTTTAGCAGACTAGCCGTTTTTAAAAAAAACCTGTTCAGAGATATTTTGGTGACAGGGTAAGAAAAAGCCTCTTGGTACCTTGATTCAAACTCAGCATGGAGGTGAGCCTGGACTCTTCTTGTTCACTTCCTTGTGCCTCTGTATCCTTTTAATATGCTTGTCTTAGGTGGGACAGCATAGTTAATGGGGCTAGAGCAGAGTTCTTCCCTTCTCCTGAGACCATCATAATGCCCCAATACTTTAAGTTTACAGACAAAGCACCTTCAAAGACAAAGCCCTTTGAGGGTAGACTGAGTTGAGAAGAGAATGCTCTGACATATTCCAGTGTGGCTCTTTGTCCCTGTGAGTCCATGTAAATTCTATGCAGATGCACAAACTCATTTCCCTCTGACATTTACTATCAAATCCTGGTAGATTTCCTAGTACCAAGACTCTATGACTGCAGCCAACTGAGCTTCTTAACTCAAAAATATCTGCATGAAGCCTATAGACATTTATTAATTAGAAGTTAGAGTTTCTACCTCAAAATTCCTTCCAGAGGAGATTTCTACTCCATAAATCATAGTCAAGTTTGCCTGTCTCTCTTTTGGGTTAACTATCTTTCCCTGACATTGTTTGTTTTTTAGTTTACATTGCTTTTGTCTTTACTGATGAGAAGGAGTGACCACTTCCTTCCAAATCAATCTGGAGCCTGGATATCCAGGACTAGAAACCAGAAGTTACCTTTTCAATAAATGTACCACACATTTCTACAGTTTACAAGAAACTGTGTAGCTGGATTTATCTTCCAGTTGGCTTATTGAAAGACCCAAAGGAAAGTGGAAAGTAAGAAATAACAGCAGCTTTGACGCACAGAGATTTCCAATGTGCAGAATGAATCAGAGAGCTTTTCTGTGAACTTTGCATAGTTTCTGGAGAAACCATCTGGCTCAGGACGAAGAAGTGAATAATGAGACTCAAAGCAACCTTTCCTAGAAAGGATTTAGCCCAGGTTATTGAAGAAGCTAAAACATCACAGTGATTGAATTCCTTGAAGCTTAAACAAAGAAGTCACAAGATCTTGTGGGAGATCCAGCTTCCTTTCCCTCTTTCAGTATCTTTGTTTGTGAGGCACTAAAACATATCTCCATGTCTCTAGTTGCCATTCCAACATACGCTTCATTTTAATTCACTTTTATTTTAATATATTTTAATAAAAAGTTAATTACATTCCTTCCTCCTTTTTCCCTCCCTCTTATCCCTCCCATGTCCCCTCCCTCTAATCTTCTCATACTTTTTTACACTCTTTCTCAAACTGATGGCCTTTCATGTTCATGAGAGCCCCCCAGATCCTGCAAACTGACCAACATTTGGGTTTTGCATGGCTAATTTCTTCATTCTCCCTGGGTTTTGAGCATACCAAAGCTAGCATGCTGCTAGAACATCAGGGAGAAGTTTTAGCTGTAAAAGCTTCAACTTGAACTATCAGCACTGGAGCTTCCCTGGGAATATTTCTTCAGTCTTGATTAAAAGGAGAGGAAAGGCAGTGCTGTGAGATAATTTTTGTTTGGTTCATTTCCATTCTATTCCCTTAGTATTATAATTATCCTTATTATTTATAGTTTCACTGACGAATTTCTCCACAAGAGAAGGCAGGCTGTGATAAAAAACATTCTTTTGAAATTCAAAATAATATAAAAGTAACCAGTGAAGGAAGAGATGCAGACCTCAAGCAGCCAGGGAAACAGCTTATTCAACACAACCTGCTTTTCTCCCAAGTTTGTGCAAAGTCTACTTCAGCTGACAAATATCTTCATTCAAGGCAAAGAACATTTGTTTCAGGTAATGTTCCTATTCCTGGAGGAGAAAGAAAGGTAAATTCCGCAGTGAAGTATATCCTGGGGAAATAGCTCTGCAAATGATATGACATTTTTCTGTTCCTCTTTAATATCATACAGGAATAAATATGGGTGATATGGAACCAAGTAAAAGAAAAGATTCTTAGAATAATATAGAATGTGAAATCAGAATAGTTCCTCAGAGATCAGCTGGTCCAACTTCCTTATTTTCCTGATGAGATCTGAGACCTGAGAGTAAGTCTCATTGCCTCAAGTAGCCTAAATGCTTAGTAGCAGAATTGAAGCTGGAACTAAAATTTTAAAATCTCTGTTCACCATCCTTTGTAACCAATGTTGCAAGACTATGTGAATTTTCTACCTCAAGCTATTTCTACCTAACCGTGTGTGTGTGTGTGTGTGTGTGTGTGTGTGTGTGTGTGTATGACCACAGTGTGAACAATACTTGCTATATACTCTGGGATAGACTTTATTTTAAGACAGAATTTCAATTAGCTATACAGAGTGACCTATAACTTAATCTGCAGCCTAAGTTGGCCTTGAAATCATGATTCTTCTGCCTCACCCTCAGAAGTAGTAAAGATTAGAAGCCCCCACCTCCAGATCCAGTTCAGCATCAATTTTTTTTATTTGATGCTACTATTTTTCCTGCAAAATTGTTTGTTGACATTGGCTAATCATGGACCATTGTTCACACAATTCCTACTCTCTTGTGTCTTGATTATCTGAGTGACCCAGGAATTCTGTTCACACTGCTTCAATTATCTTCTTTACTATAGGACAAACCTTATCTTTCATGATCCACGTTTTTCATGCTGATATTCCATGCCAATGCCACTTGAGAGTCTAAGAATCAGTTTCCTCTGATGCATTGTCTTCCTCTACCTCAGCGTTCTGATCTCTGGGATTGCAGCTACACAAATTCTCATATATGGATCAAATTCCAGCTATTAAAAAAGATGGCACAAGAATATTGAGTAAATGCATTTCACTGAAGGAAGTCCAAAACAGAATTCAAGAGAAGATGAGCTTCAATGAAAAACCATTCTTCTAAATCGACACTAAACCTGTAAGTGAAATTGAGTATCTTTTCAAATACAAAAGAAAACCCCAAAAGTTCTAAAATCTCCTAAAACTTTGTGGCTGTGGTATCATTTGTTTCCCAAAAATCTCAGCTTTTGTCCATTTTAAGACATTTATCTTTTATTTTGGAATTTATCAGACATATATTTAGATACTAATGTTTGACATCTTCACTTACAAAATACATGGCTTAAAGATTAAGAGCAATTGCTGGTCTTCTAGAGGACCTAGGTTTGATTCCCAACACCCACACAGTGACTAATAATTGTCTAAAACTCAGGGTATAGAGGATCCAGGGCCCTCTTCTTGCCTTCACAGGCACTGTAAGAACATGGTACACAGATATGCAGGCAAAACATCCATACACATAAAATATTTTTGAAATATATGCATTGTGATCGCATTAATATGTTTGTAGTCATTAGTCTAATTGTATATAATTTACCCTGCAAGAGTCCTTTGTGAGCAAACATAGAGTTGTAGGACGGCCTCTCCCAAACACCTTCTGTGTATCAAGACACCTAACACAACACTTCTGGGTCTAGTTAAATCCCTGATACAAAAGTAGTCTAAGACTCTAGAAAGAGAAGTGAATGCATTAAAGTATATTCCCAGTAGGGCAATTGTCAAGAGATTTGATCCCTAGAGACAAACTTCTGTGAAGAATTAAAAACGCTGTTAAAATTCACCAGATTCAGCACCAAGGTTTGAACATCAAGTTGAATCTAAGTGCTATGGGAACGATCATGACTGTCATCAGCAACTCCTTCTCTGCATCCTTCACTGAGACTCCTCCCAACCAGGCAAATAGAGTGTTCCTGGAATACTGATTCACTGCAGTCCTAGGGCTGTGCCAGGGAATACCACGTGAAAGTGCTGGATCTAAGAAGAAGAAAGTCTTCCTCACATTATAGAGGACACAGGAACTAGTGTGACCTGAAGCCTAGAACAACTCATGGATGGATGAGCAATCCACATTTGGTATGCATTTGTGTCACATGTGTATATGCATATATATGTCAGAGGACTGTGATTTCTAACCCATTGTGAAAAACTTTTTCTGAGGATATAACTGCAACTGGCATCAAGGACATATTCAAATCTCAAGTAAGGAACATTTTCTAAATTCTCTGGGACATTTTAGAGCTGTTTTCCCCAGAAATAATTTGAACCCCTATTAAGCAACTTGATGATGCTTTAAAGCATCAAGTACACACTATTTCTTAACTTCCTAGAATGCCATCATTTTAAAGACTACCTTTGGTATTATGAGCTATATGATACATCTTATTCACTCACATCTTCAGGAAATATCCTGTGTCTGACCCTTTTAACAACTTATTATTTACTACTGAGTAAATAAAGAATAATTTTATGAGAAGTCTGTGTTGGCTGGGCAGTGGTGAAGCACACCTTTAATCCCAGCACTTGGGATTAAAGAGACAGGCAGATTTCTGAGTTCAAGGCCAGCCTGGTCTACAGAGTGAGTTCCAGGACAGCCAGGGATATACAGAAAAACCCTGTCTCGGAAGAATTAAAAAAAAAGAAGAGAGAGGTCTGTGTTATAAAAAGTAAGCTCTGTAAAATTCACAAACACCCATTATTTCTTATTTAACATTTTCAATGTCTGCTGATGGTTCTGATACACTTTGAAATGTCTATGTAATATTATATTTATTATGCAAATATTATATTTATTTGCCTTGAGGGTTAAAGAAAAATGTCACTTAAATACACTAATCCTCTTTGCTTCAGGGTTATCTGTGACAGTGGTTTTGGTTGGGTTACTATCATTAAGTTTTCATTTTAATTCCAATAAGCTTGGCTGAAATATTTTTGTGTTGATTTCTCAAGAAATCATAGCCTACTTACTGTAATCTACTGTAAAAACACACTTTCACACATTCCTTTCTCCAACAATTCCCATAGTGACTTGTTTCTTATCCACATAGTAGAAACAGTAATACATGTAAACAAATTTTCACTTAGGTCTAAGTTACCTACCCAGAGGCATCCCAGTGTTCCTATGATTTATGATCTGTGTTTTTTTATTTCTCAAATATTGTTCAGTAAAGACAAGGTACACAGTGTCCGCAGAAGAGTTATCCATTTTAATATGTGTACTGGAATGATCTTCTATTATACTATGTGAGCTGCTTGGTACTTTTCCATTTAGCATCTTTATCCTAAGGCTGATTAGGATTTCCATACATAGATTACATAGTTAACTAACCATCGACAAACTCAGAGCCAAAAGGCTTACCATCCCATTCCACTTGAAGGTTGTGTCACCTTCTTTAACACTCTAAATAATAAAATTTCATTCTCAAAGAAGAAAGAAAAATGTTAGTTTGGATTTGATGATCTATATAGCTATAAATGTTTTTGGCACACTGTCTTGTGCACTGTGTAAGGATTGTAAGCATCACCAGTCTCAGTGTTTGTGAACATCTTCTCCATCACCTTCTGGTTGGTTTAATAACCAATCTGAACGGCCTATAGCAAAGCTGAAAAAGATAGAGAGGACTTGAGTCAAAGTTAGGAACTCTGGGAAAGAGTCAGGTGTAGAATATTTGCCAGACATACACAGAGAAGAAACAAGTGCTAGTACTCAGGAGGTAATGAGCCACAAGGCAGAATGTAGCTTAGTAGAAATGGGCCAATTTAAGTATAAGAGCTAGTTGGGAACAAGCCTAAGCTAAGGCCAAGCTTTCATAAATAAATATAAGACTTTGTGTCATTACTTGGGGAGCTGGGAGGTCAGAGACAGTCTGCTACAGTAATGGTCAGATATAGGACGTTCTGAAGTTTTACAAAGTATTTACTAAGAGTCAGTTCTGTAGATGAGACACAGGCTGCAATGTTTCCCTCTCTAAGTACCTCAGTCTTGCTGACAAAACAAACGAACAAGTCACTTGAATGTCCTTAGTTAAGAATACATTTATGCATAGTAGCACAGAACAAGCAGGAGCAGGAAGTAGACCATGGAGGATAATAGAAACTGAACTCAAACTTTTCAGTGTATTGACAAATTTGCTTAGAGATGGAGAAATAAAAATTTGAGATGTGAGGGCTAGGTCAGTAGGTAAGAGTGATTGGTACGGAACCATGAAGACCTGCCCTACACATGTACAATCTGGATATAATTTCATTTTCCTATAACCTCATAGGTGGAAAGTAAAGACAGGAGGATTGCTAAGACTTGTTGATGAGTGAGCCTAGTTGAAAACTGGCTCAGTGGATACCCAGTGTCCTCTTATTTCTGCATGTATGTATTCATAACACACACACTCAGGCATACATGCACGCATGAACGCATGCACAAATGCTCATGCCTTATTAGATCTTATGTTACATGTTCTTTTAATTATGTTTCTGGCTTTGATAGCTGTGCTGGTTAGTTTTATGTCAGCTTGATACAAACTAGGTTCATTTGGGAAGAGACATCTTCAATTTGTAAAAAATGCCCCTATCAGTTTGGCCTGTAGACAAGCCTGTAGTGCATCTTCTTGATTAGTGATTGATGTCAGAGGACAGTGCCACCCTAGACTCATGGTTCTAGATACAAAACAAACAAACAAACAAAAAGATCAAAAACAACAACAACAACAAAAACAGGCTAAACAAGCCAGTAATCAGTACCTCTCCTCTATGGCTTCTGCTTCAGTTCTTAGATTTAAAATACAAAAATTTACAAACACCAACCCCCCAAAAAAGCTACTCTTGAGACTAACCTAGGATTCTGGTTTTCCATTGTTTCCTGTCTTATTGTTATGTTAATTTAGAAATGAATACAAAGAGTACATGCTAATTTATGATCTAATACTGTGTAATGAATCATCTCAGATTTTGCCAGCTTAAAATAAAACAAATTATATAAAATTTTATCCAAAATCTTGAAAGTATATACAAAATTGCAGTTGCTTTGGCATATATTAACAAACAAAAGAGTGGGTAATCTAATAATAGATACCAAATTAAACACTAAACATCTTCAAAATTAGCTAAGATTCATATAAAACTTCTTTTCACCAAAATGCCACTGAAAAGAAAAGCCACATTCTGGAGGAAAATATTACTAACATAAATATGGACATCAATAAGGAAATTACTATCAAGATGTATAAAGGACACCAATAAATCAATAAAATTGGTTTTTCTAGGAGAAAGACAAAAGATATTCATGGGTATTTTTCTTTTTTTATTAAATTATTTTATTTATTTATATTCCAAATGTTGCCCTTCTTCCTTTTTCCCTATCCCAGAGTTCTTCACCCCATCTCTCCTCCCCTTTGTTTCTGAGAGGGTCCTCCCTCATTCACCCAACTGTCTCCACGTCACCCCTGTCAGCATCCCCCTTCCTGGGGCAACAAGTTTCTATAGGACTAAGCTCATCCTCACTCACTGAGGCCATAAAAGGTAGTCCTCTGCAACATATGTGCCAGAAGTCACAGACCAGCCCATATATGCTCTTTGATTGATGTCTTAGTCTCTGAGAGCTCTGACAGGTTTGGGTTAATTGATACTGTTGGTCTTCCTATGTGGTTGTAATCCCCTTCAGCTGCTTCAGTCCTTCCCCTAAATCTTCCATAGGGACCTCTGACCTCAATCCTATGGCTGGCTGTAATTATCTGCATCTGTCTCAGTCAGCAACTGGTAGAACCTCTCAGAAAAGAGTCATGCTAGACTCCTGTCTGCAAGCACAACGGCATCAGTTATAGTGTCAGGGTTTGCTGCATGTGCATGTGATGGATCCCAAGTTAGGCTTTGGATGGCCCATGTCACTGGATGGCCTTTCTTTCAGGCTCTGCTCCATATTTTTTCTGTATTTCCTTTAGACAGAAACAATTCTGGGTCAAAATTTTTGAAGATGGGTGGGTGGGTCTATGCCTCAACTCAGAGTGACCATGTCTATCTACTGGAGGTGATCTCTTCAGGTTCCATCTCCCCACTATTGGGCATTTTGGCTAATATCATCCCCACTGAGTCCTGGGAGCTTCTCACATCTCAGGTCTCTGGGACTTTCTAAAGGTTCTTCCTACTCCCCACCCCACCATGCTGCAAATTTCCCTTCATTTTCCTGGCCCTCTGGGCTTCTCTCCTGTTTCCTCCATACCTGATCCTACCTCCATTTCCCCTCCCCCTTCCTTCTCCCACCCAGGTTCCTCCCTCCTTCCACCTCCCGTGAATATTTTGTACTCCTTCTAAGTGGAATTGAAGTATCCACACTTGGGCCTTCCTGCTTTTTGAAGTTCTTACAATCTGTAAGTTGTATCATGGATATTTTGAACTTTTTGGCTAATATCCACTTATCACTGAGTACATACCACACATGTCCTTTTGGGCCTGGGTTACCTCACTTACAATATTTTTTAGTTCCATCCATTTGTCTACAAAATTCATGATGTTCTCATTTTTTAAGAGCTGAATAGTTATCCATTGTGTAAATGAACCACATTTTCTCTATCCATTCTTCTGTTGAGGAACATCAGAGTTGTTTCCAGCTCCTGACTATTACAAATAAGGCTGCTGTGAATATAATGAAACATGTGTCTTTGTGGTATGGTGGAGCATCTTTTGGGTATATGCCCAGGTATAACTGGGTCTTAAGGCAGAATTACTTCCAATTTTCTGAGGAACTACCAGATAGACTTCCAGAGTGATTGTACCAGCTTGCAATCCCACCAACAATGGAGGAGTGTTCCTATTTCTCCACATCCTTGCCAGTATGTTCTGTTGAGATTTTGCTCTTAGTCATATTTGTGTATAATTAAATGATCATGATCAACACATTATATATATATAAAAAAATATGTCTGTGGTTTATGTTGTCAACTTGCCAGAGTCTAGAGGCATCTTAAAGATACATATCTGAGCACATTTCTGAAAGATTTTCTATATGAAGTTAATTGACATGGAAAGGCCTACTTTAAATATGGAAGGCACCATTCCATGCGCTAGGTTACTAGACTGAATAAAAAGAAGAGACTCAGTTGAACATGAGCATTTACATCAATCTGCTCTCTATGAGGTGGAAAAATGTGATGTCGCCCTCAAAATTACCATGGCTTTGCTGTCATGATGTGCCTTTACCTGAACTGAAAGCCTAACTAAAATTTTCCTCCCTTGAAATTTTGTTTTCTTGTCAGGCTTTTGGTAACAGCAATGAACGGAATGATTGAAATAACATATAACCACAACAGAAAATAGAAATCAAAACCACTGTAAAATAATTACATCTCTCTAGATTGAAAAAAAAATAATAAGAGCAAACCATAACGATGCTACTGAAGAAATGAGGATTTCATTCATGCCTGCTGGAAACTCAATTATAAATGCTACGCAAATAATTTGTCATTACATAATACACTCAAAATGTTCACCTTTGCCTTCTCCGTGTTTTATTTTCTTAATCTGTAGGATGAACCGATAAATATTTACTGTACAAGATGAGTATTATGTACAAGTGAGATAATATGTAATATTTATTGTAACTGGCACACACAAACTCTATTAATATAAGTTGGTGGTTTTCTCATTAATATTGTATAATAGGCAAGTCGTTTTTAGTAGAATAGGTAAGCCATATGTCAGAGATACTACCATCAGCCACACCCATGAAAAATACAAGCATAACCACAGAAAAGGAGTAAAGTCACAGCTTTGGAGACTGGAGAAATAGAATAGAAGAACTCTAGGAAATAGGAAGATGTCCTAGTCACTTACACAAAAAAGGAGCTTCCTACCAACAAAATGTGAAGATGGGAAAAAGGTATGTGTCACTTAATGAGAAACAATCAATTAAATTTTTTATTCATTAAGAATATGTAATGTAACAGAAAAGAAGGTGAATCTAATGAGTTGACTCTCCAGTGAGGAACAGAATAATTAACAAAGACAGAAGGAAAGTAGGCAAGAAAATAGCAGAAAACAAGCATGCAAAATTCAGAGACGAAGTGTTCAGTGAGAGCAATAACAGATTCAAGGTTCTTGACCCTCCTTCTCCACTGAGAGGTGAAATCCAGGCTGAACTTCACATGCTATCAACAGTTGAGAAGCAATGTGTTGTCCTGGTAGCTTTGAGCTTACCCTTGGGAGATCTGACAGTTCCCTTCTTTTTTTTTCCTATTGGTATCTCGATGGGACATGAAAAAAAAAATCCTAGCTGTTGTAGTGGATACAGAAATAACTTTGAGAACATGCAGGCACCTGATAGGAGTGAAGAATGCACAACGTCCATCTCAGTTGAGCCTCCAGAGAGTGTTAACCACAGTTGTTTTGTGAATAAAATCCCATATGTGACCCAGAGCAAAGATCAGTCTATTCAACCCATAGTCCCATGAAGAGAGAAATAATGACAAATTAAATTATTATTGAAACCACTAAGTCTAGAGTAGTCATCTGCAGAGCAGTAGGTAAGTGGAGGCAGGCTACAGTGAAGCAGAAGAGGACATAATAGTAAAAGAAGACAAAGTGAAGCTGCAATCTAGCAGCATTGACATCATGCCGGAGTGCTCTCTCTCTCTCTCTCTCTCTCTCTCTCTCTCTCTCTCTCTCTCTCTCTCTCTCTCTCT
>JANHMN010000002.1:166591855-166622016 GCA_030674055.1 Rhabdomys pumilio
TATCCAGTTTTCCCAAACTATGATGATGCCCAACAGTGGGTCTCCTTCCTCTGGCCTCATTAAAAGTAAAGCCAAAATAATTTAGAGATGTTTTTCTACCTGATATCTCTCCAATAAAATTCTACTGTGTTCCCACAAATATTCTCATTAAAGTCTCAGGATTCAATTTACATAATTGAGGCTGTCCAGCTAATTTTAGGAAAATTACTACTTTGAGAAAAATAACTGTTATACAGTAATTATGGCAGAGATGTTCTGCTTTGTGTAGGGCACAATGAAATCAGTAGGTTTAAAAATTAAGAACAAGTGACTCTATACTGTCGATGTCATTTATAAAATGGGAGAGAGCTGTTAAGATACAGCTTTGCATGTTAATCGAGGAGCTAGAGAACGGTCTGCGTTAAGATAGATGGTCTTCAACCTTGTTAAAAGAAATATTGAAAGAGGGAAATTGATTTTTTTCCCAGAAAATTTGCCTGTCACACTCCAAGATAAGTTACTGTTATGTATCCATTAAATAAGTATATTATATGAAAAGTCACACTCTAGGAAAAAAAAACTTCAGCTAGCATTGACCTCAGCTAGGATTTATGCAGTCTCTTGGTCCATAGAATCAGGAGTAACTGAATAAATTCTTCTCAATGTTCAATTAAACTAGTTATTAAGTATTTTGAACATAATCTATACCTGCTTTTGGGAAATTGTGTTGATTGTTTCAGAAAGAGATTTTTAGAAATAGTATATTTATAGAAAGAATAAAGATGTAGCAATATTATTAAATGTGTTAAATACTGGACAATTAGCAAGATATTTGATGAAGAAAAATTCACCATTTTTTTAATTTCTCATTTTCTAACTGAGAAGAAATAAATTTCATCTAGAGGTATTTAAATGTTTCACAGAGGGACTACATTAAATGGAGATGCTGTTAATGGTGGGGTTCTGAATGAAGCAAACATCTGGTTTTTACTCTATATTTCACCCACAGCTGCATTTACATGCCCCAGCCCCATTAACCAAGGCAGCTCCCCTTCCATGTCTTCAGTTCTGAAAGGATCATACTGTCCCATTTAAAATCATATAACATAGATATGACATAAAAATACCTTAGGTTAGTGTTTGACAGAAGACAAACTAGAAACTATTTCTTTAAAAAAAAAAAAAAAAAAGTATATCCCTTGAATATGTCCTTTTTTCAGGAAATTTTTTATTGAATTTTTAATTGACATTTCAAATGTTTTCCCCTTTCCAGTTCTCCCCTTCAGAATCCCCCTATCACATTCCTCCTCCCTCTGTCTCTATGAGGGTGCTCCCCCAACCACCCACCAACTCTCGTCTTCCCGCCTTGGCATTCCCCTACACTGTGGCATTGAACACCCTCAGGCCCAAGGGCCTCTCCTTCTACTGATGTCCAACAAGTCCATCTTCTGCTTCATATGCATCTGGAGCCATGGGTCCCAAAATGTGTACGTTTGGTTGGTGGTTCAGTCCCTGGGAGCTCAGGGGCATCTGGGCTGTTGACACTTTTGTTTCCCCATGGCGCTACAAACTCCCTCAGCTCCTTCAGTCCCTTCTCCAATTCCTCCATCAGGGACCCCGCTCTCAGTCCAGTGGTTGACTATGAGCATCTGCCTCTGTATTTGTCAGGTTCTGGCAGAGTCTCTCAGGTGACATCCATATCAGGCTCCCGTCAGCAAGCACTTCCTGGCATCCACAATCACAACCAGGTTTGGTGATTGTATGTGGGATGGATCCCCAGGTGGGGCAGTCTCTGAATGGCCTTCCCTTCAGTATCTGCTCCACACTTTGTCTCCATATTTCCTCCTGTGAGTATTTTGTTCCCCCTTCTAAGAGGCACTGAAGCATCCATGCTTTTGTCTTCCTTCTTCTTGGGCTTCATACGGTCTGTGAATTAAATCTTGGACACTGTCAATAGGACAAATGTTGGGAGCTGACTTTTAACAGAAAGCAGCTAGAAAGCAGCTATCCATGCCTGTAAGGCGCACGAGGTATCCGAGCCTGTGAGGCTTACGTCATATCCACGTGCCTTGTAGGCACGTGGCAAAAGTATATAAATACCCCAGATTTCCCTTCAATAAATGAGACTTGACCAGAACCTCTGTCTTGTCTCCATTCTTTGCATCTCTTCCCCTTATCCCCACTCTCTCTCCCTCTAGACCCTGACCGGAAGACCAGAGCAGCAGTTTGGGCCAGAACTGATGGCGCCAGCTGATAGGGCTTGCGAAGAAGGCAGTTTGGGCTGGGTGGTGGTGGCCCAGGCCTTTAATCCCAGCACTTGGGAGGCCAAGCCAGGCAGAGCGGAGCAGGCCACAACAGACAAAACAGCAACCAACTGATTGAGAAAAGATCTTTAACAATCCTACATCTGATAGAGGGCTAATATCCAATATCTACAAAGAACTCAAGAAGTTAGACTCCAGAGAACCAAATAACCCTATTAAAAAAATGAGGAACAAAGCTAAACAGAGAATTCTCAACTGATGAAACTCAAATGGCTGAGAAGCACCTAAAGAAATGTTCAACATCCTTAGTTATTATGGAAGTGCAAATCAAAACAACCCTGAGATTCCACCTCACACCAGTCAAAATGGCTAAGATCAAAAACTCAGGTGACAGCAGATGCTGGCAAGGACGTGGAGAAAGGAACACTCCTCCATAGCTGATGGGATTGCAAGCTAGTACAACCACTCTGAAAATCAGTCTGGCAGTTCCTCAGAAAATTGGACACAGTACTGCCTGAGGACATAGCTATACCACTCCTGGGCATATACCCAGTAGATGTTCCAACATATAACACAGACACATGCTCCACTATGTTCATAGTAATCATATTTATAATAACTAGAAGCTGGAAAGAACCCAGATGTTCCTCCACAGAGGAATGGATACAGAAAATCTGGTACATTTATACAATGGAATACTACTCAGCTATTAAAAACAATGAATGACTTCATGAAATTCACAGGCAAATGGATGAAACTTGAAAATATCATCCTGAGTGAGGTAACCCAGTCACAAAAGAACATACACAGTATGCACTCACTGATAAGTGGATATTAGAAGTGGTTCTTTAAAAGCAACTAGCAAGACAGAGGGAAAAGAAGATTGCAAAGAGACAAAACCAAGGCAAGGCAAGGAAGGAAACACCTGGTACTTAGCTGAAGCTTAGTTGTGCTGGGGTTCTCAGTGAGATGAACATGTCATCAACGATTGACTAACTTCACAAGGGTGAAGAACTTGGTGTATTTCTTCACAACTTTTTCTCATTGCTGAATAAACAGTGTTCCCATATTAATTTCTTTCTCAACAATTTTAGGCTGTCAACTGGTCAAGATTTTGGTTTTTTTTTTTTTTACCTTCTCCTTTCTTTGTCACATACAGTTAAGCAACCATATACATAGACTCATGGTCAATACTATCAAAGATACGACATTCCAAGAGAAAGAATGGTATGAGTTAAATCACTACAGCCAATTTTATAGACTCTCTTTTAAAAAATTAATATGATGGGGTGGGGGGCTGGAGAGACTACTCAGTGGTTAGTCACCAATGCTTTTCTTGCAAAAATCTGAGTTCCATTCCCAGCACAGATATCAGGCAGCTTCCAGCCTCCTGTATCACAGTTTTATGGGATTGGGCACCTCTGGCCTCTGTAGTCATTTACCTTCATCTGCAACTGCCACCCCACTCATACTAAAACAAATTAAAATATTTTAAAGAATACAGATTTAATGGGAATAAGGAAAAGCACACATTTTGTAAGGCTCTCTTCGATGGCTAAAATTTCAATATATTTTCTGAAACATATTTTGAGATGGCTGTCAAAAATACACGATGTTTTTTAAAAAAAGGCAGCCTTTTTAATAAATGGTGGTGGAGAAACTAGAAGAGTAAAAGAACATTCATATCTCTCATTCCAGACAAAATTCAACTCAAAATTAATCTTACTCTAAGACACAGAACTTTGAAATTGCTACAAAAAATGTAATAAAAACACTTAAAGATATAGGCATAGACAGAGATTTCTGCACAGCCTTCCAATAACACAAGCAAGGACTCCCAGAATAGACAAATGGAATTATATAAAATCTAAAAGTTTCTGCACAGCAAAGGAAACAATCACTAGTGAATAGGCAGCTCATAGAATGTGGGGAACACAAAAACAAAGAATGGCCTAGTCAAAATTTCCAGAAAATACCTTCGCCCCACTTTTTGTCTAGGGATGGTAAACTGTGGCTTGTATTTCAATCCCTTCATTTAGTGACTGAATTTGATCATGTTATTTAAGTGACATGATTCCATGTTGCATTTGTATGACATGTACACACAAAGTTCTTTTCAACAGGATTTAGTGAGGATCAGATGAGAAAAGGGGTATATCGAGCAATTGGAAAGATGCCTGGTACTTAATACATTCCCAATAGTGGTGTTTGATTCTCTCTGTGCTCCTTTCCTATGAAGTGCTCTTTAGTCAAACAGCTTAGTTCCTCCAAATCCATATTTTTCCTCTTATTAGCTTCTAAATTTGAAGCCTTGTGGAGGAAATATGATGTAATGTTAGCTTGAGCAATTATCAGATAAGAAGGTTTTTTTGCTGTGGTTGTTTTGTAACTGAGCTTGGAACTTGTGCTTCCCCCGCATCAGCCACTCCTTGTGAGATTACATGTATGTTCCATTATGCAGAGTAAGAATTTCATTTCAGTGGAAAAAAATAAATATTAATCTTGTCTTTCAGAACTTGCATTTGTATGTGATTACTTCATCCTAAGTAATTATACGATTATGTGACCAGAAGCTACTCTAAGTAACCCTTCCATGGAATGCCCAAGAAAAGGAGGAAGCCTCTAAATCTGGATATTGATTCATAAAACAGCAAGTGCTATTTACATGTATGAATCCACTTTGCCTTTGATCCATGACCACAGTCAAAGATTCATGCCTGCAGTTTACTTGGAATACCGTGGCTATTTTCTCACTGGCAAATTAACAGCTTTTTTTACAAAAGCAGAAAATTTGCCCTCCATATACACAAGAGTTTGCATTTCATCTGCAAGCTGAGATCTCTGTGGGTTTTATAATTCCAACTGCATACGTTTTAATCTTTCATAATGAATCTTTATCGCTTATTCACAACTCAAATATAATTTCTAATATAGGAACAAAACCAGAAAATTCATATTTTATCCCTCCCTAGTGTACGTATGTATTTGTTGTATAAATATTCTTTACCTAGCAATTCAATTAATAATACAGAAATGCTGTGTGAATTATAAAGCTTTTTCCTAAAAATGCACTCGTAGCAGATTATCAGCTTCTTTGTATAAAAGCCTTATCACATTTTCAGTGTGTTCTTACCACAGCTAATCCTTCTAAATTCGGGGGATAAAAGTTGCTATAACCTCATAACATGTGATTCCAGGCCTTTTACATAGCTCACCTTTTGATGATGCTTTCTGAATTTAGCTAGAACCAGGAGATAAGGGGTGGAAGGAGGACACAGGGATTGCTAAGAACTCATTCCGGATAAAGTCTTATCGCAGTAAAGTGCCCTCGTTGGATACAAATCCTCATGTTTACCCCTCCAGCACTGAGCTGTTTGATTTTCTGTCTATCCAGGGCTGATTAGTGTTAGAAGACTTATTCAGGGATAATTCAATTGCCTGCTTCAAATGCCTGAGTTATCTATACCACTAGTTCTCTTGGACTGCTACCTACATTGCTGGAGAAGGGAAGAGCTTTATCCTCCTCCTCAGGGTAGAAGTGTTCTATAAGTGCTGGAAATAAGACACTTTTCAGGGTGTTTTTCCATATTTTAAAGGGAAATCGTGGGTTGTATTTTGAATAAGACCTCCAAAATAAATATCTACTCTGTTCCATTTTTAATGAATTGAATATGTTCAAGCTTGTCTCTAAATTACAGACAAAAGCCCACAGTGATTTATCAAACCGCTTATTCACACATGAACTGGTATTTTTGAGATTCTATCATAGTGAAAGAAAAATTAACCTCTACTGTAACAAACACCAGATTTTGTGCTCTGGAACACTCTTAATCAAAGGACCCTCACTGCTTTCTGAGTCAATGCAAGACACTGATGTCTTTTAAAGCTTAAAGAGTGCTTATGCTTTATGAGGTATGACAGGAAAATAAAGTAAAACCAGTAGATACACCTTTTAGGTTTTTTACACTTGACTTCAATCTCCAAACACCTTGTGGCTGACGAGCCTTCTTTAACTGAATGCTACAAGTGCCTCCCAGGCTCTCAAGGGTCAATATTCTCCATTGTCAATAGTTCCTGCTTCATTCATTGCAACATCAGAGCCTTTGTAAAAATCTTTACATTTCCCAAGCCCCTTAGGCACCTACCCCATTCCCACCTCTTCCCCACTTTAGTGGATTGCTTCGAATCTAAAAGGATGGCTGTTGTGTAGGCCCCATGGACGTGTTCCCCTATTCTCTTCATGTCTTGTCCAGCAATCTTCCATATTTGAAGTGGGTATTGAAGAATTCTGCTGCCACCCCCAACCCTGAAACCCATGTTTCTTTCTGTCATCATAGTACACAGATTGTATCTCTTCACACTGTGATCCCATGCACACCATAAGCACCACCATAGAAACTAAAACCTCTTCATCTCCATTTCTTCCTTATTTATGAGATTGTATAATGCAAAATTCAAAAGGAGATAAAATTGTATTGTCTCATAAAGTTAGAATAAAAGTGATATGGAGAGAAATAAGAAGTCTAGGGTGAAAGACATAGATTCTACAGGTTTTGGAATAATAGGAGAAATTTTCCTGCATGACTCAGAGAACAAGAGGAGGGAAAATGGAGAAAGAGTTGATGATTAGGTAAGTTATATATTATTTTCCACTTTTAAAATGAAAGTCATTATAATTTTCAAATATTTATTTTTTCATGTGTTCCTATCACACCACAGGATGCAGTTCTTCAATGGTTATATTCTTTTAAGTATAACTCAGTGTAATTTGCATCATTTGACCTTCACCAGCCTGTCTGCACCATCACAACTGAAAGTATCCTTTTGTTGGCGTATCAGTTAATTTTTTGTATCTATTTCTGCAATAAAAACAATATAATAGTATGATAAGATCAGATGATCCTATTGTTGAAATTGAAAAGAGAATTTAGAAATAGACCAAAGCCTTGAAAGACCATAATGTATGATAAAGATGTCTTTTTAAGTTCAGTAGCAAAATGCTTACCATTTACCTGGAAGAGCTGTGATGGAACTCACAGCTTATCTAAAATACTTCCAGGTAAAAAAAAAAAAAAAACTAGTATAAAGTCAATTATCAAAACATCAAAAGCTTTAGGGAAAAATTCCTGTAACTCTTGCAGTTTTTGTAAACAGTTCCTAGAGGTCCATGCATTAAATTCTGAAGCACATACTAAGTTTTAGTTTTAGGAGGAGCATTCATACATTTTTCCATGTTATCTGTAGTAATTAAGATCTCATCAACTGCCACAGCACCTAGTTGTGGGAAACACAGGGACCTAGAAAGGGAAGTAGAGACACAAAAATTGGATTTGCTTGAAAAATAGTCAGTTTTTATTTTACTCATTTACTTTTTATGTATTGTTTATCTAAATACTAGAGATGGCATTGTAGGCAAAGCTGGAGCAAACAGTATCACTGGCCCGATTGTTTGGTTCTTCCTTCCACACTTCCCTGCCTTTGTGGCTCTGATCTGGCCCCAAAAAAGTTCCCCCTAGGCCCTATCTCATGCCAAAAGTATTCTGCAATCACAGGGCCACAGCTGACTTATAATTGACCCAAGTAAGAAACTGTAGACTTTCTTGTTCTCAATGCCTCCCACTCTTGGTTTTGTGGCACCACAGTTACCAAAAAAAAGCAGCCCTTTTGTACAAAATCAGTCTTCTCCAGATTCTTTGAGTATAGGGGCAGCATATTAAAAGCAATAAAATAATAATGTCAACTAATGTTAAATTTAGTTCAGGCTACTGTTGGCAATGTCACCTTGGGCATGTAGACCTAACTTTTATAAGAAAGTAGGATGAGCAATCTATGCTAAGTAATCCAGTAAGTTCCTCTATATTGTCTACTTCAGTTACTGCTTTACGGTTTCTGCCTTGACATTTTGCCCTCACTTCGCTTCATGGGAGAATGTAAAACGATAAAGTCTTCTTTCCTAAGGTGCTTTTGGACACAATGTTTTTAAACAGAACAATAAAAGGCAAAGCAAGATATTGTGTCATTTTTAATTTAAGTTATTAATAAAAGTTGGTTGGTTTTTTAAAGTGTATTTTAGATATTACAAATACATCATTTAAAAATACTCCATTGGACAGGGTGTCTCTTAGTCTTTACATGTCACACAGGCCAGTTCTTTAGTTTGATGTGATCCTTTCTTCTGTTTTCACTTTTGCTGCCTGTGGTCTCAGACAGCACATCCACATTCTTTCACTAGCACTTTGTAGTATACTTTGAAATAAGGTAGAGTGGTACTTTTAGTTTTATTCTTTTGACTCAGATTGCTTTAGCTGCTCCTGATTGTTGTTAGCATCATATGAATTTGGGGATTATATTTTCTATTTCTCCTGAACAACAGTCATTGACACAGAAGCTCTTCTTAGGTAGTATAGGCATTTTACAAAATGAATTCTGTCAATCCATGAGGATGTAATATCTTTCATTGATTTGTGTTACCTCCAATCTCTTTTAAAATATCTTATAGCTTCAATAAATGGGCCTTTCTTCTTTTTGTTTAATTTATTGCAAGGAGTTTTTGCAATTATTACAAGTGGTATTTTTTAGTTATCTTTCAGATAATTTTTTGAATGTACAGAAACACCACTGGATTTTTGTACATAAATTTTACATCTTGAAATTATTATATCTGACAATTTTCTTCTAAATCTTCAAGATGCCATATCTAAGTTGCTGTGTATGAAGAGAGACAACTTAGCTTTTACTTTCTAATCTTGTTGCTTTTTACTTCCTCCCTCTTGCCTAAGAGTTTTGGCTAGGAATTATAGAGCAACAATGAACAGAAGTAGCTGGAATCTGCAACTGTCTCCCATTCCAGATCTTAGAGCAGCTTTTAATATATTGTGTGCCATATACAGTTGAATGGATTGAATCTTGCTCCTTTATAACAAATAAATTGAGAGCTTTTATCAGGAAAGGATCCTGTACCCCATCAAATGTCATTTCTGTATCTACTAAGGTGACTATATTTTTCCTTCATTCTGTCAATGTGCCGCTGTCATTTTGTGTGCATGCTAAATCATCCTTGACTCCCTAGAGTAAATTCCATTTGACTGCAGTGCGTGATCCTTTTAATGTGCTGTTGAGTTCTGCTTGCTATAGTGTATTGTTGAGAACTCTCACACACATGTTTATTAGGGATATTAGCCTTTCATTTATTTTCTTGTAATGTCTTTCTCTGGATTTACTATTAGAGAAATTATGGCCTTCTGAAATGAATTTAAAAATGTATCCTCTTCTTTAATATTTTGGAAGGCTTTGAGAGTTGGTATTAGTTCTTTAAATGCTTTGTAAAATTCAGCAGTTGAAACCATTGGATGCTAGGATTTTCTTCAATGGGAAACATTTTTTGGTATAGATTCAATCTCCTTACTCATAATGTATCTGTTCAGATTTCAATTTCTTCATAATTCAGTTCCTGCCAGTTGTATATATCTGGAAATTTATTCATTTCCTCTAGGTTATCCAATTTGTTTGCATGTTATTCTTCATAGTAATCTCTTATAATCCTGTGTGGTGCTTTGGTACCAACTATAATATTTTTTCTCTCATTTCTGCTTTTATTGATCTGATTCCTCATTCTTCTGTCTTTATTTAGCTACAGGTTTGTCAAATCACACCCTATAATATAAAAAGCAAGTCTTGGCTCTGTTGTTCTTTTCTACTGTTACTATAGTTTCTATTCCATTCTTGGGTTCATTATTCTTTCTTTCTGTTCAATTCAGGCTTATGTTGTCAATCACTATACACTAGCTATTCTGAGAAAGGGCAGATTGGTTTAACTCCCAGTCTGCTAGAAGCATGGAAATGCATGTGCCAGCACATGTCTTCATCTTGGAACACATAGATGGGCTTAGAACTTGGATCTTTGGGGTTTGTCTAATGCAAGGACAAGCCTGGGGCTTATTTGCTGAAGCATTTCTAAATCCTAGATCCATGGGGACAGGTCTCTAATTTGTGTCTCTTGGGATTAATTGTGTGACATTTTCCTCTGAATTGCAATATTCTCTTTCTCCAAATTGAAATAATTGCTCTAGGAAGTGTGTGTGTGTGTGTGTGTGTGTGTGTGTGTGTGTGTGTGTGTGTGTGTGTGTGGAGTAGTAGTAGTAGTTGTAGTAGTAGTAGTAGTTGGGGTATTATAAGCCTCAGGAGGTAAACAAAATGTTACCTGTTAGAAGGAATAGAAACACGGAAGGTTCCTGAGGGCCTCTATCCCACAGTATAAAAAGCTGTTGTGGAATGCTGATCAGTCAAAATGTGGAGGGACTTTTGTACGGTGCAGTTGCCTGCAAGCTTCAGAAGTTGGTTGGGGTAGGGTTTTGGTGATACAGCTGCTTTTGAGTCATCCTTTCTCCTTGTAATGTAACCCCTCACCCACTGTTCTGTTAGTAACCCTGGTAAAAATCTCATTGGTCAACAAATTGCATAGTCATAAAGTCCTTACATTGGTCTGTTTGGTGCTCCCTTTCTGGAATGAATAGGGTGTGTGTGTGTGTGTGCGTGCTTCTGTGTGTTTTGTATGGGTGGTATCTCTTTCCAGGAACGGTCTATATCACACAACAGAGACCAGTGTATATTCTGAGTCTATGAGATCAAGGTGGCAGCCAGTCTCTTTGAGGGTAATTCATTCTGCGTCATTAATCAGTGGATCCTAATATGGAGCCTGTGTCAGCTGATGTAGGTGTGGAGACTTGTGTGCAAGTTCTAGTTTAAAAGCTATATTCACAATTGTTGGCCTTGTTTCAGGAACATTGGACCTCTCCGAAACCTGAATACCCAAAGACAGCCTGGACCTGAAAAAAGGATCAGACCACCCCTGGAATATTCTAGAACAGAACTGAGTTCTGGATCTACTGGCATGTGGGGCTTCAGGAACCAACTTGGCATTGGATAAATCAACAGCCTTTGTAGATGTAAACCTAGTACTAGAGACCAAGGGTTCAGTGTTGGCCTGAGAGGTAAGCCTAATGGCCGGGTCTTCAAGAGAGAATGCAGTGACCTTCATGGCTTAGAAACTGAGGTGACTGTAAATGAACACAGACACAGCACAGAAAAGTTGTGCTTATTCTGTACAGCATGCGCAAAGAGATTAGCTGTTCTGGGTAGAGTCATCTGTAGCAGTCACCATTGCAAGATTCCAAGAGGGGAAGCTTCAGTTGATACTTTCTTTACAACCAGATTTTAGCTATAAAGATCAATCACCCATACCTGAGAAAGGCTCTGACACTCCTTTGAGCCTGACTCCAGGAAGGTTTTGCTATTCCCATGGTTCTGAAGCTTGGAGGTCCTTAACAGTGGTGGTACCCTTGTCAACAACACACTCAAGACTTCTGCTCCCTCCAAAGGAGCCTGGTGTTAGGTGAACATGCAGCATGTATCTAAAGTTGCCAACCTCCAGACTGGATTCCCATGTCTCACCTTGCAGATTGGGTCTATAAGAGTTGATTTAGTATATAGATATCCCTGATACTAGGGTTATGGGAGACAGCCTAGTATTGAGGATACGCCAGAATGTAAAAGCTGATAGGGCCAGCCTTGTACAAAAAGAAATCTGAAGTGTGAGATATTGATGTAAAGCTAGATATTAAATGTATTTTACAGGTCTAGAGATAATGGCTTTAGATCCAACCTGGAGTAGGGCAACCCAGAGTCTGGGTCTCCAGGTACCAACCTAAAGTGCAGGGCTATGAGGGTCTTGCTGATATTCCGTTAGTAGAGAAAACCAGTTGAAAGGTCCAAGGCAAAGTCAATACTCACTTCTCTCTCCTGTCCAACGCAGTTTAATTCTGGAGATACTGTGCTACCTGGGGAAAAAAAAAAAAGATGTTACAAGGGCAGTGCTACATTGTCCTTACATGTTTTGTGATTTCAGTGCTGTAGCAAATACTGTAACCTCTCAATTTCTTTTCCTAGCCTTTATGAAGATAGTTTCAATTATGGATAGCTCTTTGCATTCACATCTCTGCGAAGGGACAAGTGCTGCCAAGTCCTAGTCTGCCACTATCACTCCCTTCACCATCAAAGTTTTTGTTCAATTGCTGGGTTTTCATTTTTGTGTCTATGAATAGCATTTTATTTTCTCATTGTTATAACTAACATTGCACATTGAACTGCCCTACATAAAAGTCTCTGCTCCCATCTATGGTTTGTTTTGCAGCAAAAAAGTAATTCATGTTCAACATAAAAGCCTTGAAAAGAACAGAAAACCCTATTGAAATAAAGGCTTCAAAGGTCAGTTGTAAATCCATCTTCTAAAGATAATTGTATAATGAGGTTTTGTGCCATGTCTTTTTAGTATTCGCTTCTTTCTCTTGTACATGTATGCATAATTATAAAAACAGTATCAAACGACACACACATTTTAGCTTTGTGATGAGTCACATCATCTAGACTGGATTTACAACTACTTCAGAGATGGTTTCGGCAATCCTTGGAGTTTGCCTGTGAGGGTGACCCCTGAAATGATCCACTGGGAATGGAAGACTCTCCCCAGATGTGGGGACCATCTCATGGGCTAGGGGCATGGATCAAGTAAAAGGAAAAAACATGGAATATTAGCATCCCCTTTTCTGTGTTCCTAGCCCACTGAAATGTGAAGGACACTGTGATGTACTGAACCCTCGCAAATAGTGATTCAAATTAAAGGTTGTCTTCCTTTGGTCATTTTCTGTCCAGCATTCTGTCTCAACAACATAAATGTAATTAATACAAGCTTCTGTCTCACCATCATTCCTGGATGTGTCAATAATTGCTCCTCAATTTGATTTTTACCTCTGTTTCAGTAGACATGTATTAAAGTTCTCTCAGTCCTATTAGTCCCCGTGTCTCCAGATATATTTTTCGGTTTATCTGAGATACCTGTATTTGTAAGTAAATACATGTTAAGTAGCCAGCCACCAACCCTATCCATCTCTGGATATTACACAGTGCGTTGACTTCCATTGCCCTAAGAACTGTCAGGAACACAATGCAGAAGTGTGTGGGATTAACTCTCCCCAAGGGAGTAAAATGGTTGTTCTATTCTGACCAGGAGGTGGATAGTGGAGAGGTTGGAGCTTAGAGATAAATTCCTTCTCACGTCTTTCCTTAGAGTCTATGATCCAAGTCACAGCCTTTCTGGTACAAGAAGCCTGAAGGGAAACAGGAGATAAGGCAGTAACATCGCTGTGTTTTCTTATCCCTTTCCTTTGTCTTGTTCCTGTTTTGTTTTGCAGTGGCTGCCCTGGAAATGTGCCTTGCAAAGAGGATTATCACTGAAATGTGTTCTCAGTGTCTTCTTCCTGTGAGCTCTAGTTTGCACACCTGTGTGGTACCATATCACCAAAATATTGAGGCTGAGTAATAAATCACCCATTGATAAGCACAGAGGTGTTTTTAGATATTGCTTATTATAAATTGCTCTAGTATATAATTCTTACCTAAAGATATTTATACTCAACCCTGATAATTTTCTTAGGATAAATCCATAGACATAGAATTTTTTAATGTAATATAAACAGTTTTAAGATGAAAGAGAACAAATCATGCTGAAGTTCCTTAATTAAGTACTATATGAGTCAGCAAAGAAATTAGTTGTAGCTTACTGAATGTACACTTGATGGGAATGCTTTGTAGTTTAAGATGGTAAACTTTTATAAATATTCAGAAAATGTAGCCAGATCCCTAGATCCTTGCTAAGCAAGAGAAATAAATTGAAATATATGCAAAATATCTTCAAGATGTTCAGTGTGTTTTCTCTGTTTTACAGAGTCCATATCTTATTGGTACAAAAATAATTTCTTCTCCCCTGAGCAGTTTTGTTGTTGGTTTAAGTATGTTTTTGCTTATGTATTCATTTCACTTCTACCTCTACACCATCCTGGAATGCCATCATAAAACTGCAACATTAAAGGAAGTTTCACTTCTTTTCAGTGCTCAGCAAAATCCTGCCCAAACCATGATCTAGCAACTGGAACTCTCTGAGTGACATTTCAGTTCTGTATATGCCACAAGTCCATTCTGAGAGGACACGGGTTTATTATTGGAATCTACTAATTTACATTTGCTCCAAGAACTGTCCATAGTAAAGTCAATGAGTAACATACATGCACTATTAGGTTCTATTCCATTACGTATTTATCAACTAAGACTTGCTAAATATATATCTGTGGCAAGAGAGGATATGAAGTTTGGATGTTTATGTGAGCTATGCATTCTTGAAAATAAAAGAAACTATTCTAATTTTATCTCTGTGTGCTATCTTCATAAAAACAAATTCTGCCTGTGGCCAGCTACCTATGTGTTGCAGCAATTGTGAAGACATTCTTTTAAATATTTGGTCAGGATATTTTGTTTTCTTTTTTAATTCAAGACTGAAAAGGTGCATATCTATATCTATATTGTAATCCTTATATCTCATATCAAAAAGTAATTTAATGTATGTGAAAATTTAAAATATATATTTTCTAAGTAAGCTAATCTAGGAACAGGAAGGCAAATGGTGTAACTCCTTCCCCAAGTGTGATTCTAGTTTTGAGCCTCTGACTCTATGTTCAACTTAAAGTACCTACAGAAGCCAGAGAACTAAGAAGAGACTGTCATAAGAGGGGACACTTTCAGAAAGACAAGATAGTAAAGTGTAGGTAATAAGAAAATTGATGAGGGATAAATACTGTGAGTCTAATGGCTTTAACATGGAGGACATTAGCAGAGTGTAGAATGTTAATGGACTGGCATAGTGTAATGATTAAAACACAGGACCATATAGAAACCTATCACTGTGTAAGCCAGATGACTTATACCTCATTAAGAGTTGTTCAGTAATTCCCCAAAGGCCTCCAAAACAATATAGACTCTTTCCATTTTTCTTGGTTGACTATAAGAACTAACTGATAAGACCCTGTTGCTGAAACACTACATACTTTTGTTGTAAGTTATAGAGAATGCAAGCTGGCACTGAGCTAGAAGCTTCCTTGCTACTAGTTTGCTTTTGTGATGCCAGAAGGTGCTCTATGTTACATATATAGCATATGCTATGTGGTGTATGCTGATGAGGGAGAAATTTAATCACTGATCTTACATTTATCTGAATCCTGTGAAGTGTATGATCAACTTTCCAAGCAAAATTTAACCACTGGTGGCACAACTATGATGATAGTGACCATTACTCTCTGCTTAAAACCACAGAAGGCAATTTATATTTAGTACCATAAAACCGATTAAACATGCATGGCTAAGGGGTGTTGGGCTATAGGAGGCAATTTGCTGCTGTTGTTTAGCTAAGTTTACATTGCATCAAATTTGTGTGTGTGTGTGTGTGTGTGTGTGTGTGTGTGTATGTGTTTCTACCCAGACAAATGCTGCAGCCTTAATTAGAGAAACTAATGATAATGAATGCAGAGACCCATGACTGGTCAGCTTGCTGAGAATACATTCAAGTTGAGTGTTCATCATTAAATAAAACATTTATACCTCCCCTTCCAAGGCTCAGGAATCAGTGAAGAAGATGAAAGGGAAAGAATGTAAGATCCCCCAAATAGAAAAAAGGGCAAACTACTATCTTTGGGACATAACACAACGTTTACAAACAGATTCTCAAGGATGATAAATGTGCCGGCTTTCAGTCAGTACAAGACTGAGCTTACCAACAGTCAATAATTGATTGAAGAAGGGTCCATACGGCCTTACTGTCTGTTGTGCTGTTAGTTACTGATGGATTATTGCAAGGAGAAAAACCACCAATTTTTTTTTGATTACATACCACTGATGAGCCCACCCAATAGTTCTAAATTCTAAGTTACACAGGCAGCCTTGATTAAGCTCAGTGGGGCATGAATGAGGTATGAAGACTCGTAGGGAAGAGCGGATGATAGGAGAGGCAGGAGAGAGTTAAGAGAATGTTGTAAGATAAGAGTGATCAGAATGTATTATATGTATTATGAAATTATCACAGAAGAAAGTTGATAAAAGTTATTAAATAGATATTTATGCCATTCCATAAATAGAGGTGAAACTATCTTGAAACTACATTGGTCAGAATAATAATAACCTCCCTCAAAAAAAATGTGATGTCATTTAATGAGTAAACTTAGGCTCCAAATCAAAACCATTGTACTCAAGTCTTTGCATTACCACTGTGTGCTTTAACAAACTTCAGAGTTTAGAACAGTTCTTGGCACATGCTAAGCATATGGTAAAATTAAAAAATGTAGTGAACATGGAAATAATTTTAATCACCTCGTATACTGTTATGTACTCAATGTTACATTCATTGATCATTTGATAACGTCTTACACTATTTGACTTGTATTTTCATTTTAATGAATTTTATTCATTTATTAATTTAATTATCTATTTATGCGTGGGTGTATGTGTGTACATGCATTTGTATGCATACATGCAGAGGCCCAAAGTTGGTGTTGGATATATTGAATATAGAGTTCTCCACCTTGCTTATCATAACTCACTGATTTGGTTAGACTGCTAGCCAGAAAATTTCAGGAATCTGCATTTCTTTCTCCCCAGCAACATGATCAGAGGAACACATGCCACACCTGGGTGTTTATGTTTGGATCTAAATTCAGGTTCCCATGCTTATCTGATAAGCGCCTAGTAAAGCCATTTCTCTAGCTATGGTTTTGTACATCTTTCCAGATTTCAAATGACTTCCTGGGTGATAAAAAAGACAGTAAAAAAGAATTAACACTAATTCAGTACTTAATGTGTTCCAAACCCTACTATTATGCAGACTCTTCCTAAGTGTATTAATTTTGGAAGATCCCCATGATATCATAATTATAAAAATGTAGCCATATTCCACATTCTATAATTTTGTCATTTAAAAAGATTGAAATGACTTTTATAATTATAGACTTAAAATTGCTCTCAATTTCAGTATTCTAGTTTTTTCAATTTAGAACATGAAGAGAAAAAAAATTATCTTATGCCTCTAAGATCCGAAAGAGCCTTTGAAAATCTTACACACTATAGACAATTCACATTTAATGAATACTGTTTTTCCTCTTTATAAGTCATATCTTATAATAACAAAATTTCTCTTCTGTTGATATGGAAACTGAGGCACAGATAATTTGGGACATTTTGCCATGCTCATATGATAAGAGAATCAAACACAGACAAATTCAGAAATATCTTTCTACATATCATATCCCATCTCAGAGCAAACTGTGGCTGTTTCCTTGAAGCACACACATGGACAAGCTGTGTTCTTCCTCCCTGTACTGCAGTGCTGAATCAGAAGTCTGAAGTCTTAAATCCTTTTTGGCAGAAAGCCCAGATTTCTAGAACTTCATTTGCTCTCTTGTCAGACTGCCCATCAAGAACTAAAGCCCTATGCCTTCATGTGGCTGGAGCTCAGGACTCTTAGCATTTCATTTTATCTTTAGTTTAAACACCTTTTTGTTTCTGTTCTTATCAGTTCAATGTGTTTTATGTTCTGCCCTTTAAGTTTTAAATCTCTTTGCCTTTTTAGTGTCTTTTCTAGCTACTGGTCAGTCTGACTGTGTGAAATAGCTACTTCTTCTGACCTGTCTAAAACAAATTCTAAAAGGAATCCATTGCCTGGAAATTGAAAAGATAAAAGCTATCTATTATCAGAAGCAAATGCATGTGCTATTTAAACTTTTGTGTGGATTTTTATATCTTTTGTTTTATTAACAATTTTTACAAATGAATCTATTCTCCATGAGCTCTTTAATCTGAAAGGAATATTTACCTTAGATGAAGAATCTATAAAATAAGTCATAAATCTATAAATATGGCCTGATCACAACCATTAGAAACATTAGATAGTACAGGGCATATGAAAATAGCTGTTTATATTTACTGAGGAACTTAAAATATGAACTATAATTCAAAGCTGTTTGTATTACTAACTTTATATGGACCCCTCACCAACATAAAGAGTTCTTCCTCAAACATTAGAGAAGAAATCAATGCATAGAAGGACTGAAAAAGAAAGCCAGTTGACTAACATCATAAATGCAGCAAGTGGTGAATGAAAATTTTCTATCCAGGAAGCCTAGCACCATCTTTGCCAGCCTCAGTCACTAGAGCGCCTGCTGTATTCCTGGAAACGTAGAAGAAACTGGTAAGAGGTCAACATTTTGCTTTTGCCCCTTAGTATGCAGACTTATGCCTGATGCAACATCAAAAAGTATATGAACATTTTCCTAAGAGGTTAGTGGGGCTCTAGGATCAAATTCTACTCGAAGGCAGAGGAACAGAAAAAGAAAAATACTCTCCCCTAATTAGGACTTTTGTAAGAGAGCCCTAAATTTGTCTCTTTTTTATCATTTTATCAATATATGATGGGCCTGGAGAGATGTCTGTTCTTCCAGAAGACCTGAGTTTGATACCTACTATGCACATGGCTGTTCACAGTGAGCTGTAATTGCACTTCCAGGGAATCTGATGCCCTTCTGGTTTCCACTGGCTCCAGGCATGCAATTGTTACACAAAGCTAGGAACTAGGTTCATAGCTCAAGCACAAACACCTGACTTAGACCCCCTAGAACTCACTGAAGATATTCAGACAACAAGTGCACATTTGGCACACCAGTGCTGAGGACACAGAGATACCGAGATCCCTGGAGCTCATTCAGGCTAGCTTATTTGACATGTTCCAGGCCAGTGAGAGATACTGTCTCAAAATAACAAAGTGGACAGAACCTGAGCAACACCTGAGTTGATCTCTGACCTCATCAAACACACACACACACACACACACACACACACACACACACACACACACACAGAGGCACATATAAAAATATACTATAACATTAAGAATGAAAAGAATAGAAAATATTACACATTTATGAAAACTATTTTAATTCGAACTGGATATGTATTAGATCATGTGAAAGTGAAAAACTAACTAAAATTAATAGTTTTCAAGAAAATCTGAGAAAGTTTACTAAAAAAAAAAAACCTAATAAGTACTAACTGTAGATAATCATTGGATACTCCCTTTAAAATGATAGAAGGCACTGATCATTCGATAGACACTGAGGAACAAATATTTAAGGCAAAGGAAACAAAACTGTTATATTAACTGGTTTCTGGGGATCAAAACTGACAGACATTGTCTACATTCCCTTTTCTATTACTACATAACAAGTTTCCACAGATATCATAGTACAGCAGTGTAATGTCACTTCACTGTGTGTTTCAGGAGGCTGAGTCTGAATCACCAGAATGAAGAGAGATGTCAGGTTGGTTACAGTTCTATGTGACATTTCACTGACTAAAAAATTTACTGCCTTATCAGTATGAGATTGAAACTCCCACTACTATTTTTTTTTACAATTTTTTATTATTTTATTCATTTTCATTTCAAATGATATCCCCCTTCCCGGTTATCCCTCCACCAACCATCCATCCTATCTCCCCTCAACCCCTCCCCTTTGCCTTTATGAGGGTGCTCCTCCACCCACTCACTCACTCCCACCTTCTCCCTCTAGCATTCCCCTATGCTGGGGTATCAAGCCTCCCTCCCCTCCCACTGATATCAGATAAGGCCATCCTCTGCTACATATCTATCTAGAATCACTGCTCCCTTCTTGTATACTCTTTGGTTGGTGATTTAGTCCTTGAGAGCTCTGGGTGGTCCAGTCAGTTGGTATTGTTTTTATGGGGTTGCAATCCCCTTCAGCTCCTTCAGTACTTCCCCTAGCTCTTCCATTCTACGAGCACCTGACCAATACAGATGCAGATACTTACAGCCAACAATCAGACTAAGCACGGGGATCCCACTTTCTTGTTAGGCATTACCTGGGAACTCTTCTCAGATCTCAGCATCCACTGCCATTTCTCGGCTTGGCTTGACTACTCCAGGACATATCTTCCAGGAACATTTAAATCTTTTACAGGGTTTATCGGATTGAGTCTGGCCCATTCAGAACCCTTTCCCCTTTGATTTATTTCAAAGTCAGCTGATTGAGAGCTGTATTGATACTCAAAAGACCCTTCTATCTCTGCTGACTATAACATAATCACAGAAGCAACAGCAGTCAAACCTTGAAAGAAACAACACTCACCCAAGACACAAACTTCAGACAGTAGAATCTTTAAGTAGTTATAATCGAATATTGGTTTCTCTTTTCTGAAACACGTGTTGATATCTGATCCCATTATGAAATACTAAGGAGTTGGACCAGTACACACACTTAGGAGGTGACTGAAGTTTGTAGATAGTTGATAGATTAGTTCCTTTTCTACTGTTATGACAAAATCTTCTTATAAAGTCCTCAGTCTCTGGTATTTCGTTGTAAGACAGAAATGAACTTGGACATGACACTATATCTAAACAAAAGTTACCTTCAGTTCTATAGATGTTTACACAAAAAATACTGGACTCCAGCCACATTTCCTGCCTTGACCTTTATTGTCTCTGTTGTCAAGATAAATACTGAAATGTTCCATTTTCTCCATCTCCAACATCATTATCCTACTCTACATCTCTACCACCCCGGGCTAGATTAACACTGTTTTTCTTGTACTTTGCATATTCACATTCTTCCTTCTTGCCAGTTCATTCTCCAGTTCATATAATTGAAATCTTTTTCACAAAGTGCTAAACTTTGTACAGCCTTTACTAGTCTACATTGCCCTCAGAATGTGATTCACTGTCAATTCCATGACATATAAGAATCAATTTAAGCCTATCTTACTTTCTAGTCTCATATGGGGCCACATTAAATATTTTTCTTGAAGATGTCTCCCTCCTACTTAGTTTGCATAACATTCCTGAACCTAGGTATTCTTCCATTCTGTTCCCTGCATCTAGAATCTCAGTGCACCTATTTGACTCAGCTGTGTGTCTGGATTACGCCTTACCCTTCATGTATCTCCTCAAATATACTTCATCAAAGACATCTTTTTTTTCTTCTTTTTCCCAATCTGCTTTTATAGCATTTTAATTATATACAAGTATTAAGGTCAGTTCTAGATTGAGGAACTAGCAGTACCCTGGATGCAAATAGTCAAGGAACAAGCAAGACAATAAACAAGTACCGTGATCACTTTTGCTAAGGGCTTATTAGAATCACCAAAATATCTGAGCCTGCTTCCCAGTCCTAGCCCAAAGTCATTTTCATGCCTGAAGCCTACTTCTTTGTTCTAACCTAAGATTTAGATTCCTGCCTGAAATTACTTCTTTGTTCTAGCCTAATGTCAGATTCCTGCCTGATGCCCATTTCCTTGTCTTGGCCAATGTCAGATTCCTGCCAAGCAGCCCCCAAAACTCTCTACCTCTCCCTTTTTTATTTCATAAAGAAGATTGACCCTGTCTTAGGTAATTATGCAAAGAATGCCTTCCTTACCCAACATGGAATATGCATTATCAAAAGCAATGTGCTTTTGTCTTAGGTTGGTAAGGCTCTGTGCATAATCTTACCTGCCCTTGGCTTGCCAGCCTGTTAAATTAATAGCTCAGTCTGGGGGTCCATTTTCAGGTTCAAGCCATGTACTTTGGCTGCCAACATGTTGATGCTATTAAAGACAAGCTTTAACATGATGGGCAGGAATAAAAGTATTTCCAGGACAAAAAAGGCTAGCATGATCAAGCTATATATGTCATTCTTGAAGCTTGAACAGAATGGAAATACTAATCTCAGGCCATGGATAATTTTATCAGCAGTATCTGCTGCATCAAAGCTCAGCAGAGCAGCATTCTTTAAATTCATAATCTCATTATGTGAAGTTAAAACACCCAGAGAGGTGTTAGAATTATGGCAAATACCCTGAAAGTATCTTTAAACTTTTTCCTAATTATAATGACTATCATTGTAAATTTTAGTAGTAACACAAATTCATTGGTACTTGGCATGACATGCGAGATAGCTCCTTAAGCTTAAACTCTGAACCTCCTTCCAATAATTTGAATAGGATAAAGAGGAACAATCCACTGTTCCAAACGTCTACCTAAATCCTCTTGTATAGTCAACACATTAGTAACATTTTTTTTTTTTTTTTTGCTAAATGGTTAACAAAAGTAGCTATCTTAACTTCTTGTGTCAAAGCAATTGCAGAATCAGTTAATGTAATTAAAGCTGTTGTACCAGCAATAATCAAGCCCACTAACCTCTTGCTTCTGCTTAAAGCCTGATTCACTTCTTCTAGTACTTGCAAGTTGTTTTCGAATACCAAGGTCCTGTAATACTCGGGGAAAAGACATCTTTAATGACTCCAAGCCCTCATACTAACTAATACACCTCTGCACATGATTTTGTTAATAACTTCTCAGAGTTATCTTACCTTTTGATGCCTCAGTTTCCAAAAACACAAAATAGACTCTGGATCATAATCAACAAATGTAAATAATAGTAATAAAATTAATTAGAATATGCCAAAAATTTTGTTTGATCCTTTAAACAACCGAATTTGTATTCTGCAGCCCAGACCTTGCTTTTATGAGTGAGTCACATTGCCTTGGACATCTGTACCAGCATCTCATAAAGGAACTTTCCAGTCCATGTCCTTCCAGGACTGGCTTTGACAGGGAAGTCTCATAGAATGGGAATTGGTCCTACTTGCACAGTAATCTATAATATTTCAGTTTTAAAAAGTCACAGTAGTGGGTCTGTGAGTTAATAATTTTCATATTTCTTATGTTAAGGAATTTTGGATTATTCCTTGCCCCAATTTATTTTATAATCACATTGTCTAAAGTCTTTGTGTTGCATTGGATTCCTGCCTTATATCATTGTGAGCTCGCCACACTGCTGGCTCTGTGGCTTTATTTGTTTTTGGTCAGGGTTCTTCACCAACTACCTGTACTTTCTATAAGCTTCAGAAGCAATGTAATCTTTCAACACTCCCTTCAGAAATCTCTCCCTCTCTTCCTCATATCATCTGTTTACAACCATCACCTGTATTAGCTCTAACTTCCCTGTTTAGTTAAATAAATCTCCTCCCGGCTTATTTCTTGGATAATTCCTACACATCATAAGCTACTCTTTAATTTATGCCATTATCTTACTTGATTATCTGAGAAGAGATTTTCTTAGCACATCCCCTTGTCTTGGCCAGGTTCTATAGAAAATGATGCCCAAAGCTACATGGGAGAGCTTTGCTAAGAAAGATAATGGAAGAGAAAAGGAAGTGAGACATAAAGGTAGGAAATGAATTGTAAGGAGGTACTTTACTAAACTTGCCCTCAAAAGTAAAGCACAACCAGTTTCTGGCTATATCCGTGCAACCAGTGTTCTGGTAAAACAGAAAAAACAGGAAGAGTGCAAACAATATCTACAAGTGTTCTCTCTCTCTCTCTCTCTCTCTCTCTCACACACACACACACACACACACACACACACACACACACACACACACGCAATTTAACTGGTCAAAGTTTGCCCCTATATTTTCAAGTTGTATTAACTGACTACTCTTAGCTGTCTCTGGAAAACCTTTTGTATCCCTACCTTTTTTTATTTACACAAGATTAGAAGTAAGAGAGCACTCTCTATGGTAGATCTGTTTAGCTTGTTTGATGCACCAAGGCATAAGAGAGAGTATACTGGAGTCAAGTTCCCACCTGGAAAAAGAAAAGGTAATTGTTGATACTAGAAGACTAGACAGCACAACAGTGACAGTCAAGGATCTTTAACTAATACGTAGTCCAGGACTATGGCAACAAAAGGGCTGAGAAAATGTGCAGGCAAAAATAGTCCTAACTAATGTTCCAGATACTTCCTCAACCAACAAAGCACTACCATGAGCTCTCAATTTCTTTAAAGTAGTGTATTCCTCACTGTACACAAATGTCCAAATACTAATGGAAAGAAAGACCCAGTTAAAAAACTTTAAACAGCTAATACCAAAACAAAATCCACCATTAACTAAATTCCTTTTAAACATATTTCTTTTGGATGCCCATTTTAATATTTATTGTTAAAAGAAAACACAAACACACACACATATAAGAGTCATAAAGCCAGCTGGAAAAATCTCTCATGAAAATGTATACTTCTAGAATATGACCATTGTGTATACATACACAAATGTAAGATCTCCAATGCAAATACAGGGTTGTTTTTATTACTTCCAGGAGCAGAGTAACAGTTATCACCAACTTATGACAGGACATTTTATTCAAAACTACCACAGACTATGAGCAGAAAAGAACAGTAAAGAGCCTGTCATGGATTTGGGAAGTCCTAGACATGCAGGAAGCTCTCAATTACCAACCACTCTAGCCTGCAGCTGAGATGCACTTAATGACAGTGGGTTTTTTACAGTAGCTCTACCCAGGTGGCAGAGACAGATGCAGAAAGGCACAGTAAGCCAGAGCAATTCATTCAGCTGCCACTGTTGTCCACATTACATGCTTCTCTGTGGACAAGGAGTGTGAATTGAGAGGCACCTGAGGCTCTCTGCTCAGACTCCTTACTTAAAAATAGAAGAAAAAGTCCTGAACCCCAAATCTTCTCATAGTGACACTGCGGGGCCAGTGATTAGCTGTGCTTTTTGAGTCGTACCTTTCTAACATCCTTATTGGCTATTTTCCATATTTAAATCGGGAGCCAGACTACAAGATAGCATCTGTATGCCACATGGGAGTCTTTGCAAGGGCTGAGGTCTCAGCAAGCTCAAGCCTGTATGAGGTATAGTATAATTTTTAGCTGGGAGAGGCCTCTAGTGAGATGTTCAATTGCAAATGTTGTTAGCAATTGTTAGCAATTTGGGGTATGATATATATATATATATATATATATATATATATATATATTCCAATTTTGAGACCTCAGTCACACAAGACCTGATGTTATGTCATAAAGAAAGAGAAATTTTGATTGGTCCACAACAAAGTTAGGCTTAGAAAGCACAAGTCTAAGTCCATAAAATCTTCCCTTTTCTGAGAATATTAACTCAGAACTCAGCTGTCCCCATGAAATCAAAAAGAACTCACCGCTTCAGAGTGTTGGGAGCAAATGTGCTCAAAACAACTTGGTTAAGTCACTCTAAGTCTTCATAACTTATTTTCTTCATCTGTAAAATGTGTATAGTAACTTTTCATGTGGTACATGTATATGAAACTAGATTCATAGATGTAGGAATGTGATATGTACATATGCATATGTGGGTGTCATAGGTTCATGTGTGTCGTGTGCATGTCTGTGTAGCTATACACATCAAGGCCAGAGGAACTTGTTGGATGTCGTCTTCTGTTACCTCCCATTTTATTTCTATGAGAAAGGATCTTTCACCCAAACCAGAGCTATGCTGGTGGCCATTACACTACAGTTTCTAGGTACATGGGACCACGCCCAGTTTTTCTTTAATTATTCTTTGAAAATTTTTGAAGATGTATACAAAATATCTTAATTACATTCATCTCCCACTTCCTCAATACTACTTCCCTAACACTCTTCTCTTTATATCTTCTCCCGTCCAGCTTCATGTCTTCTTTGATTTTCTAAGTCACTGAGTCCGATTAGTGCTGTCCATATGTGCATGGGTGTGGAGTCATCCACAGAGGCATGGGCAACCTGCCAGTTTCTACCTTCAAGAGAAGAGTCATTCTCTTTCCAACACCCATCAGTGACCAATAGCTACCCAGCTTAGAGTAAAGAAAGCCTCAGGAGTCCCTGTCCCTACCACAAGAGAATTTTGAGTGGCTTGTTCTTGCACAAGTCTTATAAAAGTAGCCACCATTTTTTAGTGTTCTTGTGTGTAACAGTCATGTCACATCCAGGTGATAGCACTCCATGAACTCCCAGATCTCACATTATTTCTATCCTTCCTTCCAAGAGACAGTTGTGTGTGTCGGGGGGTGGAGGTGGAAGAGAAAGAAAGGAGATATGTATATGCATTACCATGTTGTGTATGCATGGGTGGCATATGTGCATGTATGTGCAGCCCTGCATATCAAAGCAAGAGCAACTTGTTCCAAGAGCCATCAGAGAAGTGAGCAATATAGGTGTCCTGTAGACCTCTGAGCACTCACACTTACTTTCTTCATTTTGAACAGTTACAAGCAGCACATTGACCTCTATCACGTCAACAGAACCTTTTGTGATCAAAGTTGAGAGCATGATAAACCTATGGATATAAACGTGAATGTTTAGAACATGCCCAGTTTTTAGGTGGATGATGAGATACAAATTCAGATCCTATTTATTGAGCAACCCATTTTAAGATCTGTCTAGAAAGTTTGTCATGATAAATTACTTATAGGGTGCTTTCCTATAGAATGTACCATATAATGTGACTGAACAAGTCAGTAAATAATAGAATACTCCCTGTCTGTGCCTCTTTCCCATTCATGGAGAAAATAAGCACTTCCAACTCAAGCACAATCTTTTAGTTTCCACCATATAGACTAATAAAGACCTTTCAATCTAACCAATGAGCAATTAATCTTTGTTTGTGGGACTGTTATTTTGTATCATGGCCTGAGAAATGTGGTGATCTTCCAGAGACTCTATCCTTCCCATTGAGCCTACACAATTTTGTTCTATAGGTTCAAGCACAATGCTTTTCTTTTATGGATTTATATTATTTTATGTATATCAGCATTTTGCCTCAACATATGTAAATGTACCACATGCTTATCTGGTGCCTCTGGAAGTACAGAAGAGGATATTAGATCCTCTGGAATTGGAGTTTCAGAGAGTTCTGAGTCTCTGTGTGGATTTTGGGAACTGAAACAGGGTCTTTCGAAAGTACAAAGTACTTAGCAGCTAACCCAGCTCTCCAGTTTCCATGGTGATTCTCTCTTTTTTTTCTCCTTTATATATATATTTATTTATTTATTTATTTATTTATTCTTTGTTTTGTTTTGTTTTGTTTTGTTTTGTTTTTCGAGACAGGGTTTCTCTGTGTAGCCCTGGCTGTCCTGGAATTCACTCGGTAGACCAGTCTGGCCTCGAACTCAGAAATCCGCGTGCCTCTGCCTCCCAAGTGCTGGGATTAAAGGCGTGCGCCACCACTGCCCGGTCTTTATTTATTTATTTACATTTCAGATTTTATTCCCCACCCGTTCACTCTCCAACTCTTCCACATCCCATACCTCCAACCCACTCCCCTGTCTCCATGAGGCTTGCCCCACCCCCACCTCCCACCCTCACTTCACCTGATCTCTAGACTCCCTGGGGCCTCCAGTCTCTTGAGGGTTAGGTGCATCATCTCTGATTGAACACAGACCCAGCAGTCCTCTGTTGTATATTTGTTGGGGGCCTCATATCAACTGGTGTATGCTGCCATTTTGTGGTCCAGTGTTTGAGAGATCTTGGGGGTTCAAATTAATTGAGACTGCTTGTCCTCCTACAGGGTTGCCCTCCTCCTCAACTTCTTCCAGCCTTTCCCTAATTCAACCCCAGGGATCAACAGCTTCTGTCCATTGGTTGGGTGCAAATATCTGCATCTGATACTTTCAACTACTTGTTGGGTCTTTCAGAGGGCAGTCATGATAGGTCCCTTTTAGTGAACACTCCATAGCTTCAGTAATAGTGTCAGGCCTTGGGACCTTCCCTTGAGCTGGATCCCACTTTGACCTGTCGATGGATCTCTTTTCCTCAGGCTCTTCTCTGTTTCCATCCCTGTAGTTCTTTCAAACAAGAACAATTATGGGTCAGAGTTTTGACTGTGAGATGGCAACCCCCCTGCTTCATTTGATGCCCTGGCTTCCTGCTGTATGTGTGGGCTCTATAAGTTCCCTCTACCTACTGTAGGGCATTTCATCTAAGGTTCCTCCCTTTGAGTCCTGAGAGTCTCTCACCTCCCAGGTCTTAAAAACTGCATGTTATTGGTACAGAGACAGACATGATCAATGGAATAGAATTGAAGACCCAGAAAGAAAACCACACACTTATGGGTGCTCGATTTTTGACAAAGATGCCAAAAATATACAATGATATACAAAATATAAAGAAAACATCTTCAATAAATGGTGCTGGTATAACTGGCTTTCCGTATATAGAAAAACAAAAAATAGAGCCATATTTATCACCTTGCATAAAGCTCACGTCCAAGTGGATCAAGGACGACAACATAAAACCATGGTGATTCTCTTAAGGGAGGTATTTAGGTAGTCCTAATATCATGTTGTTATTGTTTTGAGACATGGTCTAACTATGTAGCACAAACTGAACTTGAACTCATGGCCCTCTACCTGCCTCTGCCTGCTAAGTAATGAGATTGTAGGAATCGCCACCTTAGCTAGTTTTAATTTTAAAGAAAACTATAGACTTGAGTAAATTCCCACTTAACAAATGACAAACCCAATAAGGAAAAGCCTGTGGATCCCGTGTCTCAATTGATGTAATGAGGATTCCGATTTTCCTGGATTCTGAATGCTTACCTTAGAACGGTAAGGACCACAAACCATCCCCTCACTGTGTCCAACTGTTGTCATCCACCCCTAATCCCAAACCAGGTTTCACACCTTTTAATGTACTTCAGAACTCAACAACAGTACTTCTACAAAGTGAGACCAGTAGGTCTGGCCACCATGCTTTACCTACCCAAACTCACATTGCTAAAAGCCTACCATGAATGCCATTATGTGAGAAGGGTATTTTGATACCTGAGGAAGATACTTTTTTCTCATAAAAGGGAAAATGTGGACAGACAGTTCTATAGCATATTGTGAGAATCCCTTCTCATGTGAAGTAAAATAAATGATTCCTTCCCTTCTGGTCTCCACAGTACTTTGTTTACACATTTGTCACAACATTTAAATTTCCTCCAGGAACTGTGATTGTGTCTTATTTCATGTTGTAACCCATGCATCTAACACATTGCTTCACACTCAAATACTTGTCTGATGCATAGTTGCATCGCTAGAGCAAACCACCTAACACATTTTAAAAACAAAATTTTTCTCTCTTTAGATTTTATATTTTGCCAGAAACAATAAATATCTGAACCCCTAGGCTTATAATCTGTGTTCATTTTGCTAAACTGTGACAGCGTATTAATTTAAGAACTCTATTCTCTGGCCAAGCACACAAGAAATCATTTTCTTGACAAACAGCAAAGGTGGGGTTAGGAATAAAAAATATGACTATTTCCTAGCTCTGTGCACTCAGGGAAGTTATTCCATTCTTGTGCTTTGAGCTTTGTCTTTAATATGGAGATGAGATGACGACTCCTGCCTAAGTTTGTCCCTGATGTCATATCAGACACACTGTAGACTGTAAATATTCGCTTCTAAATTGTTTTTATTAGTAATAGTATCATTTTATCAAGTTGTGAAATAATTAAATACTTTCAAAATATGAATTTGCAACTGAAGAGAACTGAGAACTATTGAAGAAGAATATAAGTTTGCACACTCTTTTCTGCCTGGTATGATAGAGATGAATCCTAACACAACAGACAAGAAACCGAAACCTAGCCAACATGCAGAAGCCCCTGACAGAACTAATAATTATGATCAAAATAGCTTGAGCAACCTATTTTAATGATCAGATAAGGAACTTATTTGCAACCCACAATGTGAGCAGCTAATCTTCTCTGTGCCTTAATCTACTGACACACAGACTCCAGGCTGAAATAATCTCTTAATAATGAATAATCCTGCTATGGATATAATTCCACAAAGCAGAAAATGCAAAATTATAGAGCATTTCAGAAGGGATTGGTTTCTCTTTTCCCTACTTCTCCACACTTCGGATTTTTTTTTCTTTAAATACAGTTTTGATTGTTACTGCCACCTTAAGGATGTTAGAGGCTATGTAGACAGGTTAGGAAAATTTTATCTATCTATCTATCTATCTATCTATCTATCTATCTATCTATCTATCTGTGTCTTTATGTCTCTCTATTGTCTCTGTCATCTTTCTGTGTTTCTATTTTTCTATCTCCTCTGTCTCTTTCATACACACACACACACACACACACACAGAGAGAGAGAGAGAGAGAGAGAGAGAGAGAGAGAGA
>JANHMN010000002.1:166622026-166654439 GCA_030674055.1 Rhabdomys pumilio
GAAAACCACCAGCCCAGCATGATATTTTAGCTTTATTCCCTAATGCCTTTTCTGTGCTTCTGTGAGGAAAATAGAGAGAAATATAGTTAACTTGTGGTGCTTTTTATTTGAAGTTTGAGAGATTTTTCAAGTAATAAAAAAAGCCTGGACACCTGGGGCAGAGATATTCACTCAGTGAGCAGGAATGGGAAGGGAGAATAGATGATAGATAGATAGATAGATAGATAGATAGATAGATAGATAGATAGATAGATAGATAGATAGATAGGATATAGATATAAATTAGATATAGATACAGGTACAGGTACAGATACAGATATAGATATAGATAGATATATGAGAGTTCACTGAGACCACTCTAACTAAAACCTACTATAATGACAATTTTACTGTTAGAACTACCCAAACCCAGAGGAGAAAGCTCAGAGCAACTGAAGACCTAGGGCTCTACCAGCAAGATATGGGCATGGCCATTTGCTGACTAGGTAAACTACTACTCTGCAACCCTGAGAGATGTCTTTCCTCTCCGATGTACAGTCTAGGTGACACCAGATGAATTGATGACACACACACACACACACACACACACACACACACACACGCACGCACACACACACACACACACACAAAGCCCTGTGAAACCCTTAAGTCCCCTGGTACCACAAAATGTTGTCTTACCTATAAACAAAATCATTCCAGATGTAAGACTGAAATTTTCCCAGGTGCCATTTCCATTTTCAGTTATTCCAAGGCAATTCTGAAAAAGAATTATAAAATAATATGTTGTCAACAAGTGAACATGCAGACAAAAATAAAAACCAAGCAAATATATCAGTTAATGATAAGCAGATATTCTGAGAAATGTCTTCTCGTTGAGTTTGCCATTGTGTTAATCCCATAGCAGATGCTTACACAAATGTACATGGTTGTGGTGGTTTGAATAGTAAGGGGTACTATTGGGAGGTATGGCCTTGTTGAAGGAAATGTGTCAGTGTGGAGGTAGGCTTTGAAGCTATGCCCAGTATGGGAGAGTCAGTCCTCTTCGGTTTGCCTTCAAGACATGATGTAGAACTCTTTTCCAGCTGTACATCTGCCTGCATGCTTCCATGCTTCCTGCCTCGATGATAATGGACTGAGCCTCTGAACCTGTAAGCCAGACCCAATTAAATGTTGTCATTCATAAGATCTTCCTTGCTCAAGGTATCTCTTCACAGCAAAGGAAACCCAAACTGATACAAAAGTTGGTACCAGGAATAGGGCATTGCTGTGATATGCCTGACCATGTTTTTGTTTGGAGGAATATGTATATGGAAACTGGAGATTTGGAAAGCAGTGGAATGCTTTAAGTGGGGTTTACTGAGCCATTTGAATAGGAATATGGAAGACATTGGCATTAGGACTGACTTACAGGCTCTGAGCTTCAATCCGTTATCATCAAAACAAGAAGCATGGCAGCATGAAGGCAAATGTTGGGCTGGAGAAGCAGCTGAGAGTTTTACAACTTGTTCTAAAAGCAAACAAGAGACTTACTCTTCCACACTAGGTCAAAGCTCACCCCTACAATGGCATACTTTTTCAAATAAGACCATACCTCCTAACAGTACTACTCTGTACATGTCAAGCATATTCAAGCCAAAACAGTGGTACAGCTTAATCACGTGAAAAGATCTCTGTAATCAGTAGACATGGTACATGGGAGATATATAAGACTCCAGCTGGTACAACAGGCTTATAGGATTTCTATCGATTTTGATTTTTTTTTGGTTTTAAGATGGGGTCTCAAAACACAACCCAGGCTGGCCTCACACTTGCCATCCCTCGCCTGGTAATTCTAGCCTATAGAGTGAGTAGGTTTTGTCATTTTTGTCTTGGAGGAAGAATTTCCAACCTTCCCCATGTGGCTCAAAAATTTGTACATTTCAATTTGCCCTGCAGTATTTGTATAAAGTCTGATCTTGTGGCCTCTGTACTAATCCAGATATGAATGAAGTACCACCTTGCTGAAGCCCTCCAGCTTGTCCCTACAAAGAAATGTTGTAAATTACCTGACCACTGTGAGCACAGAGAAAATGACAAGAAGAAAGTTCAAATGCAGCTCCTCTAGGAAGACGTCTTCCCACTGAGCTGCCAACTCACATGATTAGGAAGGATATTTTACTGCAGAGATAAGAGGGAACCTTTGGATACAAGAAATCTTTAGTGTTCAGTTCTCAAAATTCTTTTAAAGTTTTCAAAAATGTAGAGCTCCTCGGGAGTCTATGGCTGACCACTGTGTACTTTGACTTTCTCATCCCAAACAGCATGTTTGCCGAATTGTGACCCGAGAGGCAGGCACAGTCTAAAGGGTGAATTCTGATGGCAAAATTTAGCTGCAAATCAGAACAAATAAACAAAGGGATTTTTCAGACTCGTATCCTTTCTTAATCTATTAGGAATGCATGCTAAATAACAGACTTCCTTTTACTTCATGATTCTAATAAGCAAATAAATTTAATAATTTCAGGTAGAGCTCATTCCTGGAAATATTATGATGGAGAAGGAAGGAGCAAAAATCACCATGGCTTTCCTTTCTTCTCCTCATCCTCATCTGCCTCCTCTTGCTCCTCCTTCTCTCTCTTCTCTTCCTCCTACTCCTTTTCTCTTCCCTACTATAAATATCACAGTCAGGCTTTCTTTGTTTTGCCTTCTTGATAGTTTGTATATGATTTCTCAAAGAGACAATAAAAGCTAGGTGATTTTCAAACTGTATTTTCCTGCTATGAAGATTATCCATAGGAATCTGCATAGCAAGATCCATCACTTATACAGAAGCAAATTACAAATTTGTAAAGTAAGCACAGTGAAGGTATTGAACACTCAGTAAGTCTTAATACCTGGGTTTACCTCATTGGATAGTGATGGGTCCATGAAACCAGGATTGACAGTGTAGTCCTTAGAAGTTTCATTTTCCACTAGAAAAAAATCATTCAAGCTTTGTTTTCATAATCTATACCTACAGCCATGTTATATAGCAGTGACTTCAGCTCTTAACAATTAATGTCACTTTATAAAACTTACATCAAAGGTTATTAAACAATGTAGATTCTCTTTTTCTTGCCTGCATTAGAAAGATTTTTAAAACACTGATTTTTTTTCTCAATAATGTCTGGCTTGGCTAACTATGCCCATTATTATAATACTGGCATGAATGTTATAGGAGTAACCAATAACTTTCTAATTGAACTTAAGGTTCCAAAGGAAGGAACTTTTGCCTGGCACTGTGACTAACCAAGAACCTGGTACTGTGGATGGCATAGACCGGAGTCCTATTATTTTTTTCTAAAGGAACATTATATCAAACGGCCTCCTAAAATCTTATGCTAATAAACTAGGACAATTCTCACCCATAATCAAAGAAACATTTTCATGCAGCAGGTAGCAGTTTATACAGAGCTACACAATACTAGTCAAACTGCAAAGAACTGAGTGAACAGCCCTAAACAGGAAACTTATTCTATACTCCTCTCCCGCAAGGCTCAGGGAACATTGTGGAAGAGAGAACAGAAAGATTGTGTGAGCCAGAGTTACAGCATTATTTCCATGAAACAGTGTCTTCTGAATTCACAATGGCAGGAGTTACCAACCCAAGACCTACATAAATCAAAGCAGTCAACACTCTAGGATGGAAATGGAATGGATTCATGGGACCTTTCCTAGTAAGAGAGTGTTAAGAATTGATGGCTGCTGTTCTGTTGGAGAGTAATCTTTTCTTCACTGCTGTGGCCTATGCTCCAGTACCCTTTACTATGTGCTTACTACAAAGCACTAAATTGACAATTGAGGGAAGGAGGTAAAGGAGAAATTAGGAGGGAGATAGAAGGAAAAGCCTCCAGGAAGACTTGAAGGTAGAAGCAGGGGTAGATAATAATTTAAACATATTGCATTCATGTATGAAATCATTAAGTAATAGGTATTTTTTTTAAGAGATGAAGCCTTTGGGGAAATGGCAAAAGCATGAGCAAGGAGTCCTTGTGACTCGATTAGCGATAAAGAAACCTGTTTTTCAAGATTAAATAGGTCTGCTTTAAAAAAAATGGAAATAGTGTGGGACATACAGTATGCCATCTTTCAACCAAATGTCCTTCAACCAAAATTTACAAAATTTTTGTAAAATAAATGAATAAAATTAAGTTGGTTAGATAGCAACAACTTTGTTAATTATCCTCGTTTAAATTTTCTATAATACACAAATGGGTCAAGATAATTACATTCTACCTCATATGTGTACGACTATTGTCTCTCAACTTAAAGTTAAACATTTTTATGAAAGATGTTTTTGTTTCATTTGAATTTGTAGCTATTTACAAACACCTAAAAATATTACATAAGTGTAGTTCATGGCATCCTAAAAACAAAACCACTTGCTAAGTAGCAGTCATTATTGAAGGCCTACACTATGCTCCAAAGTCACATTGCCTTCAGTGCAGTCTTCAGTTTTAAGCTTCTATCCTCTGTTCCAATGCTTAAGTCAGCTGTCTAGAAATGGTAGTGGGGGTCGATATGCAAGGCCAGGGACATTTGAATTCAAAGCCTTCATTTTCTGCTCCTATTACATTTGCATTTCTGCATAACAAAGCATGCGCAATAGGTTTTAACAGAAGTTGCGGGCAGCTTTTACAATAAGCACAGAGAAAGAATCCCTGCATTGTAAAGGACACAGCCCAAAATATCTCTATTACACCTGAAATTTCCCCTTCATAAATTCATTCATTTACATTGAAAAGTGGTTGTTCCTAACATCTCTTTTAACTTAAGAAAACTCATGTAGAGATAATAAATGAATCTTCAAGGACATCAGCTCCAGAATGTTTGTCTGTTCTGTTCAACTAAGAAAGCATTAAACACCTGTTTGGTACAAGGGACTGAATTAAACCAGCCAGGAAAACAAAGATACCTAAGATCCTCTGCCTAAGGCCCCTCACAGTGAAGAGCTATCAATTGCTATCAGTTGCTAAGGAAAGGAAGGGCCATTGTGTTTAAAAGCAAAGGGTATTTTCAAGTCAATTATACTGAAAATAGATAGCATTGACACATGGTGAAGAGAATGTCCCATCTGCCAGATCTCAAGACAAATGTGAGCATATACAAGTTAGTCTACATTTAATTTTGTTGCACACATTCTACTTTTAAAGGGGGAGAAAAAGAGAAAGGGTGATTGAATCTGAATCTAAATTGAACCTAATACCCAACAGCTGATAATGATGAACTCGATATAAAATCTTTCTAAATTCAATTTTACTTATATCAATATAAACCAGCCAACCAACAAACAAACAAAACAGGACTTTGTGTCACCTACTTATTCTGAATTTATTTGCTTAATTTCATATTCCGCAGACCTTTAAGAGGACCTGGTAGGAATAAAGCCTGACCATCACTAAACATAATAATATTTACATTTAACTAAAATATAACAGCAGATTTACAATGTGACATGAGCTAACACCATAGAATTAAGATTCCAATCTAATCAGAGTGTCACTGGGCTACTCTTCCTGCTTGCCTGTCATGGAATCCAAACTCAGGCTGATGTCTGGGTGTTCCCACCGACAGCTTTCAGCTCACAACTACAGTAAGCAACACAACCTAAGTACTACCAAGAATTCATGTATCACTCAGCACCTCTGGCTCTCATCTTACAATCATCTAGGGGAAAGGGGCTTAGACATGCATTGAATTTAATAACTCAAGATGACAACGGAAGCACTGTCCTGGGCATAGTCTTAAGATAATGTCCCCTGTGGGAACTAAAGGAGGCAGAAGTACTTATGGGTTGCTGCCAGCAGGGAAAGACTTTTTCCCATTATAAGTAGCTTAGGCAGGTTTATTCAGACATCTGCTTCTGCAGCAAGAGCAGTCCTGCTAAGGTTGAGTTTTCATTTCTCCCCAGTAGAATCCTCCTGACACTTATTATAAGTCAAATAGCAACATAGCACTGTCCTTGGGGAGAATTCACTCTCATTTTGATTGTCACGTGAGAGATAAGGCAAAGAAAGGACAAAGTCCTTACAGGGCGATTCTCACCTTCTCCAAGTCAGAGAAGAACAATGCCATGAACTTGCAGATGGGAACAGTTGCTAAAATGAGTTAAGTTTCTGCCCAAGGACCACCTCTCCAGCAACTGTTTTCTAGATCTGCCATTTAATCACTAGACTAAAAGGACACTAAAAATGAACACTACTGCACTGTTTACATATTCAACTGGATGAGATTCTGATTTTAGATCTGGGCAATTTTTTAGCAGTATTATATGAGCAGTCTATTGCAAACAAATTTGCTTCTTACTGTCTCCTAAATAATAATAATGACTTCATGAAGAAGCTGGAGAAGGTTCTAGTTAATGAGATATATGTAGATAAGTACAAACACCCTAGTTTCCTTTTATATATGAAATCAATTAAATGAAATCAAATGAACCTGCTCTCTTTCCATTTATGTAAGGTCAATACTGAAGGCATTCGACCAACTGAAAATAATCTGTGGTAAATTGTTGGCTAATTAAACCAGCAAGTCATACAGGCTACTTTGTTTCTACATACTACTCTCAAAAAGCTAAATGTTAATTTAGGTTAGTGTTTGTTTGTTTATTTGTTTTTGTTTTTTTGTTTTTTACTTTGTGTGTATGTAATTATGGTGTTATCATATTCTCATGTGTATGTGCACATATGTTCATGTAGAGATCAGAGATGAATGTCAGGCCTTTTCCTCAACCATTTTCCACCTTATTTTCTAACACAGGGTATCTGCCTGAACATAGTGTTCAATGATTTAGCAAAATTGGCTCAGCAACAAATCTAAGGAATTACGTTGTCTCTATATCCCCAGTGTTAGGATTTCAGACAGACATCATGTCAACCCTTTTTTTTTTTTTTTAGTGTGGGTGTGAGACACCAAACTCAAGTCTTCATACCTATGTGGCAAGCACCACACAGCCATCTTTTCAACTTCAGAACTAGGTTATTTTGAGTCATGAAATGTCAGTAACCAATAAAGCAAAACAGGTCCAACACTTTTGTATAAAGTTCCTTTTCATTGACAGACACCTTTTCAAAGTCAACATTTTCTCTTAATGACACCCTAAAATATGCAGACAAATTATTTCTTTATTGAAGTGATGGTGCATTCGTGCGTGTGCGTGTGCGTGTGTGTTTCTGTGCCTGTGTCTGTGTGTGATGGGTATTTTGCAATCAATACTATGACCACAATACCTGAAAGAAAAAAATATTCAAGAAAAAAAAATATTTATTTGGTTTCATAATTTAACAAGATTGTGAAGTCAGGGTGGACTAATGCAGCCTAGGTCATGGCAGATCAGGAAGAAGAGAAAAGAAAACTGTATGCATACTGCTGGCTGTCTTCTTTTGTTCCTGTTACCCTATTCAGGTTACATGTCCATGGAATGGTGCCATCCACATTTATCTTCTACTCACTCTCTCTCTGGAAATTCCCTCACAGACACCACCAGAAACTCTCAATCAGTTCCCAAAATGCTTCTTAATTTAATCAAGTTTACTATCAAACTTAACTATTCCATACTGTGGAGATGAATCAGTGTGAAAAGCACTCACTGCAATATCTTACTCAATCTAGTATAGCTGAATCAAAAAAAAAGTCATCCTCAATAAGGGACCCTGTCTCAAAAGATACCATGGAGAGTGACTGAAGAGACCCAGCATCAGTCTCAGAGCTCACTATGCACACAGATGTGCATGTTCATCTGCACACATTCACGTTTGCACACACTTACCTGTGTATACATATAAATACAAAAGCGGTGTTTCATGGGAACAGTCACTTCAGTGGAGGAACATTAATAGAGTGTGCAGATGGTTCATTTCTTTGGGCTCGTAGTTTGTGAGCCCAAATAAATATGTGTCCACAATGATGACATCAAGTACCACCCTCCCCAAGTCACAGCCTCACTGACAAAATTAAACTAACAACACCTACCTCAGAAGGTATCCAGAAAGAATAATTGAGGAAATGCCAGACAAGAATTTTGTACACAGTCTAGAGTAAATGCTATGCTGGGGTTAATGGTTCCTTTAATAGCTCATTGTTAACCTATATGAGATTGAGGTCTGAAATTACTGTCCCCAAAAACAGTGTAATTTGGAACTCAACCTTCTTAAATCACAAAACAGACCTGCTGCATTCAAAAGAGTCAATTTCTTTTATCATCTCATTCAGATTCACCCCTTTCGGATCTGAAAGGTGGAAGTTTGAGAAATTATATTTCATAGAAAAAGCAAGATATTGAATTTTAGAAGACTTTGTCAACTCCAGAGAACCACACTTGACCTGGAGTCAACAGAAGCCACCTCAGCCAAGAACAAGTCCTAAGAAGGCCTTCAGCTTTATTCACTTTAGTTAACTAGCTTGTGTGGAGGGTCTATTTTATGCAAAGAGCTAGGGTTTTAATTCTTTTTCTTCTGAAGCTCTAAACAGCTCAACCTCAGTCTAATCAAGCAGAAGAAATTATCTGGATACATCTCAAAAATCTCAAGTGCCAAGTTTCAATGGCAGTCAAAAACTCAAGCCAACTAAAACAGAGACAAGGCTTTTAAGGGATATTTAGTGAGCTCCAAACAGGTCTGGTTTCAAAGAAAAGTATTTCTCTGACTTTTAAAGTAACCTATGCTTGCAGTTAATTTTTTTTACATAATAGAAAAATGAGTAAAAATTAAGGTTCTTCTACTCCTCAGAAATTATTGCTAATGTATATAATCTATAATTGTTGCCAATCAAATATATACAAATTCGTACAACCACAAACTACTTTGCAGCAAAATTGTTCACTAAACAGGCAATTGGCTTTCTGTAACAGTAACTGTGGACTTGAGTGAGCTTTATCACCTTAAAGGATGCCATTGTTTTTCACTATATTGAAGTTTTATTTCATTAAACCTTTGTACTGTACATCAAGTGATTTTCATGGTGAGGAGGGGTTACATATGTCTCCAGGTGAATATATGCATGTGCATGCGTGGGGTGTGTGTGTGTATGGTGTGTGCGTGTGTGTGTGCGTCTGCGTGTGTGTGTGTGTGTGTGTGTGTGTGTGTGTGTGTGTGCGTTTCTGTGTGCATCTGTGCATGTGTGGAACAGCATAAGGGCATACAGAAAGAAAAGAGCTTCCTATTCTAGCATATTGAAAGATTCATGATCCCTCTAAAATGCTGCCCATGATGGACACAACCCATCTTTATGTTTTTCTTGCTTAAACATAACCTGCCCACCTTTGTGGTATCATGAAGTTGGTCTGAGCCTTTTACCCTTCTACCAGCCTCTCTATTGTTTATATCAAATGTGGAAATATATTTATATGTCCAGTTTCTGAAATTAGAAAGTACTAATTTATATTAAGACAAATTGCTACTCTGCAATTGATAATATAGACAAGATAGTCCTCCAGTACCTTCCAGGTGAGACATGCCCTAAAATCCTCTCTGGATCCAGAAACAGGCTATGGAAATGAGTTTTTCTCAACCCAGTCTCCTGATGCCCACTTTGAATGTCAATAGCTTATTGGTTAGCCATAGGTATCAACACTCTTTCTAGAAGTTTCCACGGGGTTTCTTGCCTCTGCTAAAAATAAGAACTTAGCAAACACTGCTTGCTACATAAACACAAGCTACTATATATGAGGTTCCGTGATATCTATGAATAACATTTGATAGCCACTCACCTCCTGCCTCTTTTTTCCCTAGCCATGCCCACTGAAGTACAACCTCTATACTTTACCAGTCCAGACAGGTTCCTGAAATGCCAAGCAGCTCAGGTTTTTATGTGTTGTCAGAATCTGCAGTGAATTTACAGATGAGTAGGTGCTAGTCCTGCAGATCAGCAAAGACACAAAGAAAAAATCTTCTCGACTGTCTGGGATCTAATAGTTGTGAACTAAACTACCACTACCTTTTACTTCCAACAGTTCATCAACTACTAGAAAAAGCAGAGAGACTTTTTAACATAGGCCTCAAAGTCTAAATATATCTGATATGACCAAATAACAGCTATCTCTGATAAGTGTCATCTGTGTCCTAGGCAGTGTTCCACGTACATTCATATAGTAACTCACAGGATTACTTGAAAATGGTTTGATTATTTTCCTTTTGTAAAGATAATTTACCCACGTGATAGACCTAGTCATCAATTCATGAGTCTGGGTCCAAATAGGTTTTTTGTTGTTGTTGTTTTGTTTTCTAGACAGAGTTTCTCTGTGTAGCCCTGGCTGTCCTGGAACTCACTGGTTAGACCAGGCTGGCCTCATACTCAGAAATCCGCCTGCCTCTGCCTCCCAAGTGCTGGGATTAAAGGCGTGCGACACCACCGCCCGGCCCAAATAGTTTAAAAATGTTTCCATAGATACTCTCATTCACACATACACAAATGTACATATGCCATACATCATCTATGTCACACCACACACATACATGCAGATTGTATGTGTAGATAGCACAAACCCATCACACTGCCTACACTATACACTGAATATGCCCAACAATACACACATGTCTCACTTTACACACAGATACACACTGTATCTATGAATATATCACATAGACACATAGCCTATATGTATATCCTGTGCGCGTGCACACACACACACAAACACACAAACACACACACACACACACACACACATGCATGCATGCATTCCCTGCCCATTGACCAGTATAGTATACTGAAGAACAGAGTAAAATTTTGAATGGAATTTCAAATCATATCCAGGCCTTCTCCTGTTCCTATGAGGTATGGACTTTAGCATAAGATGCTTCTAGGCTGCTGAGAGAAACATCGGAGGTAGGCAGACAAAGACATGGTGTTGTGTCAAAAGTGTTCTACCAATGTGCTGTTCTAATACTCAAGAGTCTCTGAAAGGCTTCAAGCTCAATATTCATCTTTCAGATGTTTAAAGGCTCACAGCTTATAAAGAGTACTTCTCCTGGCTGGAAACCTGGTCTCCATTCTTCCTGGCATTCTGATACTCCTCCCTGTTTTTTTCTCCCACAGTGGTGCTCCTTCTAGCCCATAGCAGCCTTTGCAGCAGCTGAACTTCTACATGTATTGTCTGTACCACCTGCTTGGCATTTTGATACATATGTTACTGTACTGTTAACTATGTCAAAAAGATAAAAGTACTGCATTCTATTCTGAAGACTCTGCTACTCATTTATTATTCAGAGGCTGTCATAGCTTTCAAGGGATAACCAAACAGCAATTATTGACTTTGAGGTTCAAAATAGGATTGTGAAACTTGGAAATAAATGGAATCTCAAAAGGCGGGTGCTTTTGATTTGTTAGATTCTATCTTTTTGAGAAAAGGTTTGCTGAGCTCTAAAATCTTGCCTTCAGCTTTTAAGAACTAATACACAGAAGATATATAAAGTTTATTTGATATGCACAGTTTCAGAATAAATTCATAACGACATAAAAGCAAGTTTGCCATCTAAAATATGGTAAATTGCAATGTCTGGGGGAGAAAAGAAACATCACAGAGAAATAGTAGATTAAACAGCAGAGTAATATACCCACTCCTTTCAGTTAAGAGCCCGAATCCTTACAGAAAATCTGTAAGTCCTAGAGAGAACACCTTAATTGTGTCTCATTTTCAAGATGCAGTCAGAGATGTCCTTAAACAGATATACCAAGAGGGCTTTAGCATCTGCCAGAAGGGCAGTGTACCTGCCCTAGAAGGACTGTGGATCTCCTCACACATTCACTGGGGAACTGGCAGTTATGAGGAGTATTCTCTGGGAAATGTTTAGCAACTAGCTCTCGGGAAAATATTCTCTCTAAATTTTAGGTCAATAAAATGATTCTCCCGAAGATGTCAATGTTCTAGCCTCTAGAACTCATGTGAATGCTTCTTTATATGGCAAAAGAATTTTTGTTTTAATTAAGGACTTCAGTATTATCATAATCAGACCCAAGAGAATCATAGGATCCTTGTTTAGAATGAAGGATTGTTGACTCCAAGAAGGTGACAGAGAGCACAGAAAGAAGGAAAAAGAACAAGGCATGAGGTTAGAAACTTGAAAATAGCATGTTTGCTTCTTTTGAACAGGGAGAAAGAAACATGTGACAAAATACAGGTGGTCATAAAATTGCAATGCTTCTTTCTGTAAGGCAAAGGACACTGTCAATAGGACAAAACAGCAACCAACAGATTGGGAAAAGATCTTTACCAACCTACATCCAATAGAGTGCTAATATCCAATATATACAAAGAACTCAAGAAGTTAGATTCCAGAGAACCAAATAACCCTATTAAAAATGGGGTACAGAGCTAAACAAAGAATTCTCAACGAAGTAATACCAAATGGCTAAGCAGCAACTAAAGAAGTGTTCAACATACTTACTCATCAGGGACGCAAATCAAAACAACCCTGAGATTCCACCTCACACCAGTCAGAATGGCTAAAAACTCAGGTGACAGCAGATGCTGACAAGGATGTGGAGAGAAAGAACACTCCTCCGTTGCTGATGAGATTGCTGGTACAACCACTCTGGAAATCAGTCTGGTGGTTCCTCAGAAAATTGGACACAGTACTACCTTAGGACCTAGCTATACCACTCCTGGGCATATATCCAAAAGATGCTCCAACATATAACAAGGATGTACACTCCACTGTGTACAAAGCAGCCTTGTTTATAATAGCCATAAGGTGGAAAGAACCCAGATGTTCTTCAACAGAGGAATGAATACAGAAAATGTGGTACATTTACACAATGGAGTACTACTCAGCTATTAAAAACAATGACTTCATAAAATTCTTAGGCAAATAGATGGAACTAGAAAATGTCATTCTGAGTGAGGTAACCACAGTTACAAAAGAACAAACATAGTATGCACTCACTGATAAGTGTATATTAGCCCAAAAGCTCAGAATACCCAAAATACAATCCACAGACCACTTGCAGCTCAAGAACAAAGACCAAAGTGTGAATACTTTGGTCCTTCTTAGACGGGGGGAACAAAATTCCCATGGGAGGAAATGCAAAGTATGGAGCAGAGACTGAAGGAAAGGCCATCTAGAGACTGGCCCACATGGGGATCCATCCCATATAAAGTTACCAAGCCCAGACACTATTGTGGATAACAAGAAGTGCTTGCTGACAGGAGCCTGATATAGTTGTCTCCTGAGAGGCTCTTCCAGAGCCTGACAAATACAGCAGTGGATGGTCACAGCCAACCATTGGATTGAGCATGGGGTCCACAATGAAGGAGTTGGAGAGAGGACTGAAGGAGCTGAGGGGATTTGCAGCCCCATAGGGAGAACAACAGTATCAACCAACCAGAACCCATGAGTTCCCAGGAACTAAATCACCAACCAAGGAGTACACATGGAGGGACCCATGGCTCCAGCCACATATATAGCAGAGGATGGCCTTGTCGGATATCAAAGAGAGGGAATGCCCTTGGTCCTGTGAAGGCTCGATGCCCCAGTATAGGGGAATGCCAGGACAGGGAAGCAGGAGTGGTTGGGTTAGTGAGCAGGCAGAGGGGAAATGGGATAAGGAGTTTTCAGAGGAGAAACCAGGAAAGAGGAGAACATTTGAAATGTAAAGAAAGAAAATATCTAATAAATATTAAGATAGTCTCAAAAGAAAAAAATACAGGTGGTTTATAGCATCAGGAAAATGGCCTTGATATGAACTTCTGAAGGTAGCATTGCTTGCTTAACAATGACTGCAGAAACATTGATCTCTAAAACTGTAAGATAGTAAATGTGTGCTGCTTTATGACATCATATTTATGGTAATTTGTTGCCATACCTTATGGCTTTCCAAAGATGTAAAGACTTTGGCAGGCTAACTTGAAGCTTAAAGGTGAAGACACTGAGTACAAGACGGGAAGCAATTTCACCATCAACTACTGAAGGCTGATTTAGGTTGGCTGACAACATACAACTGGTATGGTTGAGCCGGTGCAACTTCCTGTATCTCAGGAAGTCCACTGAGAAGTTGATAGAACTAGCCCACAGATTCAGCCTTACAGACATGGGGGAACAGCAGTTCAGCAACTACTCTTTGGAACCTCAAAGCTTGAAAGACTCACAGAGCTGAAAGACAACATCCAGACAACAAGCAACTAAATGTCTCCCAGCATGGATGGAGGAAGGAAGATAGCCAGAGACAGATGCTCCCCAGACTGTAGACTGCACTGGCTCATCAGAACCTAGAGGGAAAAGACAGGGTGAGGAAAGCATGTTTTCTTTTATTTTTGAGTTTATAATTTAACTCTATCATTTTCTCCTTCCTGTTTCTGTCTCCAACTTCACCAATATACTTTTCCTTGCTCTCTTTTAAATCAATGGCCTCTTTTCATTAATTGAGTGTATATACATATTCCTCAGTATAATCTGTTCAGCCTGTATAATATTATTTTTATGTACTGGATAACTAACGAGGTGGTGTATTTTCCCCTAAGGAAAATTATTTTTCCAACTCTCAGCATGCTTAAGTTGCTCTAGTTCTTTGTATAGGGTTTAGGCCTAATGAGCTTTCCTCCATCCACTTTGATGTATCTATCCATGTCTGTTCTATTGTGTCATCACTTCAGTTCATGTCTGTGCAGTCATGTTGTTGAGACTACGGGTAGAACATCTGACAATTCTAGGAGACGCAGTCTTAGAACAATCTCTCTCATTCTCTGACTCTTAACAGTCTTTCTGCCCCTTATTCTACAATGCTCCCTGAGCCTCAGGTGAGGGAGTTGCTTGGAGGTGTTTCTATTGGAACTGGGCTCCAGAACTTTGTATTTTGATTGGTTGTGGTTTTCTGTAGAGGTCTCTGCCTGTGGCAAAAAGAAGTTTCTTTGGTGAGGGGTAAAGACTACACTTATCTGTGGGTATAAGGACAAATATTTAGAATGCATTGGGAATTATGCAGATTGAGTAAAGTGATGGCTGGAAAAAACATAGCAGTTGGCTGTGGAGCAGGCAGAGGTGATACTATTAGGTCTGGGCACTGGAATAACGGCTACATCTGAAAGGCTGAGAAGGCATGAGGACTTGCTAGGGTAGACCCTGCAGAAACACTGCATAAGTCTCTATGTGACTTGTTTTAATTCAGAAATTCATCTCATTTAAGTCATTTGACTTATGAAATGTTGATCAAACCAGGTTATCTAGATACGACTATTTCATAAGGCAGGATAGAACGGGGAGGAGCTCAAACAGAATTTAAGTTTTTGATCCAAAAGAAAAATGATATCCATTATCTCTTTCAAATAATATGTATGTACATCAGCAAATTTTGAAAGGTCTTCTACTGACCCTGAGCTATCAAATCTTAAAGGATATCGCAGCAATTACCGGCAAAAAGAGCCAGTGAGTTGGTGAAAATTTTTCTTCTAAACAGTCTATCACCAAGACAAACTTTATATTCAGTCCCTTAAATTCTGTTTTAATTGGTCTCTATGGTAGGGTAAACAATAGATGTTTCTTTAATTACTTGGAGAAGACTGCAATATATAGGAAACTGAAATCTACCATGCATGCTCCTCCCTCTGGAGATGGTTTTGGAATTAACTTAGGTAAAGCTTAGGTATTGGCTCTATGTACCTCCTATGTGATCCTACATGAATGAATGACTGTCATCTCTGCACCTTGGTTTTCTGACCTGTACATAAACTGATGGATGACTAGGGTCTATTAATGTGCTCTACATACATGGTCTCTATCCTGATTTTGCAGTTAATAGTGGTTCTTGTAGGATGTGTAAGAGATTGTTCTGCCTTTCTCTAATCATACAGTAAACAATCATAGGCTTCCCATGTATCTGAGATGAAAATATAAAAGCACAGCTCTTTCTTCTTATATAATTACCTTATAAAAGGTACAAATGTAAACCCACATCTTCCTGATATATCAAAGGAAAAAGCACCTTCTGCATAGAAAACCATATCAAAAAGCCCCCGAGTTTACTCTCCTTGTGAACAGAATAAAACTTCCATGGTAGAAGTGATAATGCATTATCAGGTTTCTGAATATCAAACATCTGAGAGCACTTAGAGATTTCCCAAACTTATATTTCAAGGATGAAATCTTTCATGTTCAAAGAATTCACTTAGTATTCAACAAAGATGATCAGAGAATAAGACAAATGGAATGATTCTGCCTCAAAGATGATATATAAAATGTACACGTGTACATACCAAAGTGGTTTAAAAAATTAGAAGTATGAAGAACCGGAAAAGGATACCCTACAAAATGTAAAAGGATAATGAAGAGGGTACCTGCTACTCTCCTCACTAGTAAAAGAAATGGAATGTGGTTGGGAAGAGATTAATAAAGCATGTCTACAAATAAGAATGTAACATTTAAAAACAAATTTTCTGAACTCAAATCATCTAAAATCTATCTTAAAGTCTGTCCTTCACGTAACCTCTGTGTGTCTTGATTTTCTTAGGGGTGAAATCAAGATAATGCCAGTGCTTTTATCACATGCCTGTTGGGAGGATCAAAAAGATAATAGAAAGATAATAATTTTACACTGTACATTATTAATAAGGACTAGCTTCTATTCTTATTTAAATATTCATAAAGAATAAACTAGAGTTATGCTGTCTGATAAAATATCTGATAGCTTTATTAACCCACTTGTATTTAAGTGCAGTCTAATAAAGACTAAGTATAATTGTATACTCGGTCCCATGGTTGCGGTGGTCATGTGCTAATACAATGCAAAGATTATTTTTACCATTACACATACCCTGGTTTCTGCTCTGAGAGGCAGATGTCTAACTCTGGAAACTTTTTCACTTGGCATAAAGTGATAAATGTTTCTTCCCAACAGCTTTGTTTGTTCTCCTACAAAGTATAGAAATGCTTAACATGGTGACATTGCTCTCAGAGAAATGTTCAAACTCACTACCTCCTCAACTCTGGCATGTTCTCTAAATGGATGTTGGGTTGCTTCAAGCTGAGCTTGGTTAACAGAGTCAGGTCAGTCCCACTAGGTGGCAGGGTAGTATGGGGAGACATATACACAAAGCACATTATTGCGTGAAAATGTTCTTAAACAATCGAGTACCCTTTGCAGTGAATAATCACTAAACAAATTAGGGCAGCAGGAGTAGGGTCTAGAAAGAACTATTTTTGTCCTTAAGAAAGTAATTATACTAGCCTCTTGCTGGCCCTACCTGAATTCTACAGAGCTACTTCTCCAACCTATGGAAAAAGCTGTAGGAGAAAAATCAGAGAGCTGTAAGGATGTATGAATTCTTTGAAAAAGAGTATTAGAAATAGAAAAATAATAGAAGCACAACAAAGAAATATCTCCAAGTAGCAAGGTTGTGAGGTGTGCAAATTTATACAGATAAGAAATTCTACTTATTCATGAGTGTTCTATAATTCTGAAGTGCCAAGAATTTACTTTCTTTATTGACTGCAGTGTACTTACTCATGGTTGTGTTGTGATGTGAAACCAAATACATTTTGGAACTATGGATATATCTGCCAACTCAAGGAAAAGAGATGAATTTGCCTGATTGACATTCTCCTGTGGAGTTAAAGGATGAGTTTCTTGCCAAGTTGCTTTATCTATTGAAAAGACTGAGGAATAAATTAATGCTGGCCACAGACGAGTCTGTTATAATTACACTGTACCACTTACTATGCATATCCTACCTCAAAGAACTCTGATTACTTTGTAGTAATAATATAGGCCAGCAAGAATGCTCAGACAATAAATGGGCTTGCTATATAAGCCTACCAATGTGTTTGATCTCTGGAACCAGTGGTAGAAGGAAAACAATTCCTGAAAGTTGTTCTATGTACTTTAGTGTTCCCACACCAAGCACACACACACACACACACACACACACACACACACAATCAATCAATCAATCAATCAATCAATCAATCTATTATGGTGCTAATATAGCCATGGCTGTCCATAAAACAGCATGAAAACCAAGCTTTTAAGGAAGAAACTAGGGTAGGATAGCTTTGACTAAAATCTTTACTGTATTACTTAATATTAAATGAGAATTTTACTCAAGTACCAAAAATAATTAAATACCTAAATTTTCTCACATATAAAATGGAACTATAATAAGACTTACCTTGCAATAGCATTTTATATAATGACCTCGAGAAAGAACTTTTACCTTCTTAAAGTGTAAGCACTGGTGATTTTAGCACATCTCCAGGATTGTGCAAACGTCAGTGTTTAATTTTAGATTATATTCATCAAATTCAAGAAACTCCCTGCCATTAGCTAATAACCTTGCTTTTCATTTATGTGTGTTTGCAACTCCCAACTCTTGCCTTCAGTATAAAGAAAAATATGAGAAAATCATACACTTGTGTCTATGATGATGGGCCTCTCCATATTATTAGATTTTCAAGTTCATCTGTCCATACATAATACTTTATTTCTTGTTATTACCAAATAATATTCTGTTTATCAGTTGATAGACATTTGGGCTGTTTCTACATTTTGAATCTCATGAATGTTATTGTAATGAACATTTGAAATAAGTTTTGTGCAACCATATAATTTTGTTCTTTTGACTTGTGAGACTTACAGGTACAATTTACATATTGTAATGGCTACAGAAGCTGAACATCCCTTGTACTTACTTGTTATTAACAAGTTTGTAATTAAAAATGCTCTTTAGAGAAACGGTTGTTCACATCACTTACCTACTTCTAGTTTGCTTGCTTATCCTTTAACTTTTGAATTATAGGATTCTAAAAGGATTTTTAAGATAATTCCACATCGGATACTTCATTATAGAAATTTGTTCCTCCATTCTGTAGGTTGGTTTTGCATTTTAATGTTTACAAAAAACATTTTATCTACATTTTTCTTTTTCTGCTTGTATTTCTGTACGTATCATTGTTTGTGTCACGCCTGAGAACCCACTGCACGGCCAAGGTCACACATGCTGACACATGTCTTTGTGTTTCTCTCTCAGAGCTCCATACATCACATCCTTACAGTTATTGCTTATAGTGTATTTTGAGTTAAAGTAGGGCCCAAAAGTGATGTGTATATATGTATAAATGACCTGGGAAAAAAACACTATACAAGAACTTTTACAATGTGGCTTCTTGCTTAACGAAAGAAAAAAACCTGCTTACATTCTTAGAGCTTAATTTTTGTCATGTGAAATGTGCAAGTCAGAATGCATTGATCTCCTTAAATTCAGGATCCTGATTTTATATACATATTGCAGACCTGAGGGGGGAAATATGAATCATGTAGAAACAACTTAGATTATTAAAATATTCTATTCTATTCTATGAATATTAATAGGCACCTGAAAAACATAATAACTACTAATCAAGATATTAGTTTGGCAGAACTCTTTCTTCCACCACATTAAATAAAAACCTATTTTAACCAAACAATTTATTACAAGTCTAGTTATTAACTGGCTTTTATGCTATTGGTATGAACATATATTTTTATTTTATGTAGAGTCACTTAAAATAAAAACTGCTTAAATTATTAAAATAACTATCAAGTATAACATAAAAGCAAAATATATATTTTATATATTATATGTTATATTTTGTATTTTATATTTATTTTTCATTTATATGTTATATAAATATATGTAATATATAATTATATATTATATCAATACATATTAATATAAAATATATAAAAGATAAAATAGCAATTATTAATGAATGTCAATTAGCTCATTTGGCTAATATTAATATTTAAACATGTAACTGTAAAACCTACTTCCCCATCCTAAGGTGGAATCATAATACTGTATAAGAACTCACAATCACTCTTGCTTAGATTTTGTTTTATTATTCTTCCTTACTCTCCAAATAAACTCTCTAGCTTTACCTTGCTATGTCAAATGTTAAAACTTAAACTTTCAAAGTGCCTACACAGCTTGTACCATATATTTACATGAAAGAATCAAAGATAAATAATATAGAATCTTTATTTTCTTAAAACTTCACTATCTAATATTCTGAAGACATTAGATAATCACTGTGCCATATGAAAACTGCCATGACAAGAGTAAAAAAACTGAAGGATACAGAGCAGAAACAGGGGCTATTTGCCTCCCCAGGAAAGCAACCTAGAAGTGAAGATTTATGGGCAATGAGGTAAGACTACAAAGCTGAAGACATACCTGTACCCATATTGTACCCTGGAGAGCAACACGAGTTGTTGCTCACCCAAAAGTAAGTAACAGGTTTTGTGGTGATGAATACAGACAAGTTCTCATTCAGAAACTCTTCTTAAGATGCAATGGAACAGAATTAAAGATTTTTAAAAGAAAAAGCTAAGCATGATCTCCTCTCTCATCTTTAACAGAAAGTGGGATTCTGGGTTACAACTGTCATTGTTTTAAGCCTCATCCAAACCATTGATGCTTCATAAACCCTCTGAATAGCCTACATTCACTGACCTACATCCAAATAGTAATTAAATTATAAACAAGATTACTTATTTCTAATGATACAGTATGTATTTTGCTATTATATCTCTTTTCCTCTAGTCATAATTATTTTTGACAACATATAAATAAAAATGATAGTTCATTTCACGTAGCATCAAAACAATTACCACTTTAGCAAGTGTATAAGCCAACATGTTTTTATGATTGTATTAAATAAGTTAGATTTCTAAAGAAAAAATGTTTTTCATGATAAATAATGAAACTGAATAATGATTCCATCAGAAAATATGAGTACATATACATCATAAACATACTCATATAGACACATATACATACATATATGCACCTAATCACTGAGATGCAAAGTTTATGAAACATAAGTTTTCAGAATGGAAGAGAGGTCAAAACCCCTCTCTATCAAAAGACAATGAAACAAATGATCATCAAGACAAGGAGGATCTTACATATTGAAAAATAATTGAGGATATTTTCATTAAGACTCTTCTCTTACTACTCTCATCTCTTCTCTTGGTGATGTCTATCCCACGGTGGACATTTTGAACTTCAAATACATCTCATTTCAGAGGTATATAGTTCTCACTAGATTTCTCAGGCTACAGTGACTTTGAGGATTCCTCTTACAGCTCTCAGTGCCAACTCATCCAGTGTCATAAACACAAAACTACAGGGTACAGAGGTTACTCAATGTGAATCTGCCCTACGGCACCTGGCAGTGAAGTTATATAGGTCACGGGGGAGAAGCCATATTTGAAATGGTAAAGCCTGTACAAAAGAACTGTAAAATTGTAAGCACAGAAAGAGAAATTATTTCTTTTCAAGAAAATGTACAATAATGTGATATTCGTAATTATAAAAAATAGCTAGTTGTGTTTTTTTTTTATTGGTAGGAAAACAAATTTTCTATTTTTTATTGGTAAGAAAACAAGGAATAAATTCCTTCAATTTTAAAATACACCTTTATAGTACTTACCCTATACATGGTAAAGTACATCTATGAGGTAAATAAATATATTTTAAGCTCTATAAATACTCATAGTTAAATCATGTTGACTACAATATTACAAAAACCATAGTTTATAAGAAGACACATTCGATATGTGCAACAAAGTTTATGTGGAAAACAACATTATGAAGCTGGATAGTATTCTTGGGCTGCCATGGCAAATATCAAGGGCTAGATGGTTCAAAACACAAATTTATTTCTCACAATTCTAGAGTCTATGAAGTCTAGAATCATGGGTCTGGAGATGTAGGTTTCACTCTAGTAGTTTCTTTTTTGACTTCCAAAAAGGCTGCCATCTTCTATCTTTATGTGGCATAATCTTGACAGGCTTACAAAAAAAGGATAGAGAATTGTCTTTTCTCATAAAGGTTTTAATAAAGAAATCATATAATACATCCTTATATATTCCTAATTACATTCCCAAAGACCAATTCCAATTAGCATCATTGTTGGTGTTAAGGCATCAAAGTTACATATTTACATAAGAAGGAAGGATATGAAAGCATTCTGCCCATAACATAGATATGTGTGGGGAATAATTTAAAACATTATTATACATGTAATTATATTTGACAACTCTTTAATACTGACTAAGAGCATAGTATAATAACCATATAAACCAGAAAGTCTTTTGCTATTGTCAAATAATGCCATATAGGATGTTATGTGCTATATAACTATTAGATTTTGAGCACAAACACATTAATAATATATTGTGCCAAGACATTTCAACAGTTATGTTTATAAGCAATAGAAATTTTTAGTTCCTTTCATAATTGTGTACATATGATTATATATTCACTATGATTCCATATACTCAGTACATACAACCTTCTCCAGCAAAGGTTTGCATGTGTTTGATTTACAGTTACCATATTCTATCTAGTCCTATCATGGTTTTCCCTCCCTAGTGCCTTATGTCAGAAATCAGTCTGTCTTCATTGAGGACTGCTTCTTTCTGATGGCCACACAACCCAACATTGTAGCTTGGCTTCCTTCAGGTCATTCCATCAGCCAACCATGCTATTCTAGCTGTGCACTTGAGGTACTGTCCCCAACTGAATTATTTTCCCTGAAAGTTCTGCCCCAGTATGAATAAGTCAGTAGTGATAAATCCTTGGGGGTGGGGCTCAGTAAAAAGTAGAACTGGCCCCACCCTTCCAAGATACAAACACAAGCACAGACAGACAACACATTTCATCTGTACCTGGAAGGGGCTTGCTGCTATCAGTGGAGAGATCTGCCGTATAACGACAGCATGTGAAGCTTTATTCTCTCCTTGGGACTCAGAGGAAGAATAATTTCTTAACAAATGTCCCTGCTGTGGTGAACAAATGATATTGATCTCTGTAGCTGGCACTGAAATCTGGAGCTGGTATATTGCATTTTTTTAAAACCTTCATTTCTAAAATCCAAGCTAATGGTTTGGTGTTAAGTACAGCAGAAGCCTTTTCTATTGATAGATTACCTAACAGACACAACATACAAACCCTGATGTTAAAGGAATACAGGTAGTTACAGCTCTCAGTGCCCTGAAACATTTTGTTTGCTATACTTTTAGCAAGAGCATTACCATGAACTACCCAGACATAAAACAAGAAGCAAAGCACAAAAACTTAGCCTTTCCCACAAAAAAGTACTTTAAGGTTACTGATTACCAATCTCAGTTCACCACTCTTTTGCATCCCACTATGGCCTATAACTCTTTGCTATCAAATTCATTATTTTTAACAATATTCTATTACATAAAACAAGGAAGTACATATAAAATTGTAGAAATAATTTTTTCAATGGCTTAACCTCCACAGGATCAGATAATCTAATTAGAACTTCATTGCCTAACATTTAGACTAATAAAGCTTATTGGATAAGAAACAATGGTTGAAGATAATGAGCTATTTCTTGGCTTAGATGACTATACAGATGATTCCATTGTTTAATAAATGTCTAGTATCCTCTAAAATCTAGAGACCTTTTTTTTTTTTTAACAATTATTTACTTATTCAAAGTGGATGAGTGCCGTGTTTCAGTTGTGGTGGTCAGAGCACAACCTGTAGAAGTTGGGTTCCTTCTTCCTCCTGGGGACTGAATTCAAGTCACCACCTTGATGTTACACACTCATCTTACAGGCTCTGAGGTCTTGTTCGTCCCTCCACCATATCATCTGTATTGATGCTACTGATAACGGCATTGAGGCAGCCTGATGCACTCCTCTTCACATTACTCACTGCCCTTTGATGGTGCGGTGAGGCTGTATCTGTGGTGCATTCCTTGTCATATTGCATGTTATCCTTCAGTGGTGTGGTTCATACTGACTTTTAAATAATGGGCTACTTAATTTTACAAAGTTATACCTTGAATCTTTAGCTGAAGTTCAAGGATATTAAGAAGAGTTACTGAATCTTGTTTGTATTCTAATCGCTTTTCAGGTAATGTCTCAGATAGACTGAATTTGTCCCAATAGCAGCTTCCTTCAAGTATATAGAAACATGTTGCTCATTGTTTTAAATAATGTAAGTCAAGCCCAGCCAAGATAGATCTAGAAGCATTTTAACATGTCTCAAGCAGAGCAGTACGACAAAAAGTGCACATGCTATGCCATTTGAAATACCATTTATAATTCTCGTTTTACTGAAAACTTTGAGAGTCATAAATCAAATAAAAAGTTGTCCAATGTCACACACTTAGTATGTTCTGGAGAAGACTAAACTACATCCATATCACATTTCTCTGCTGTGAAGGAATGTTTCTTATAAGAAAGAAATTGGCATCCTGTGAGTCTTCTGCTAATTCATTTACTTCCTATGCTTTGAAGAAAATGAACCATTGCTAACTCCATAGGTGGCCAAGGAATGGAGTTGTTGTATGGCTTACTGTTAATCAGCTTACTTGTTTGCTTGCATGCTATGAAACTGGTGGTGGCTTATGGATCTCTGTACTTTCAGATACTTATACTAGTTCATTTTCCCTGTAATTCCCAAGTCCTTCTCCTTCCTTCCAGCCTTTTTATTGAGATAATTTTCTAGACCACATACAGAGTATGTCATTTTCCAGGAAGTGCACACTAACTGGCTACTCTAGAGATGAAAGCAGAAATAGGTAGCAAAGTGAGAGACTCCCAGAGACAAGATAGAGTAGGAGAAAGGTTTGCTTTTCACTTTAAATACTGAAAGTCCTAGACTTAACCCTGAAAGAAGAAATTTCTCCCATATTACATGCTATGTACTGAGAAGATTTGTTAAGGGAGAAGATACAGCAGGTGATTCAGTGTGGAATCTGTGCCCAAGTTCTAAAATGACTATAGTACACTATAGCCTCCCTCCTTTGGCTAAATCTGGTGATACTGCATATGAGAATTCACAAGTCATGGCACTAAATTGTTGATAAATCTATCTTCTTAGTGACCTCAATTTATCATTAGCAACCATTAGCAATTGCTAGGCTTTAAGAGTAGACAATGCTTCCAAAGGCTATATCTCGCTAGCTATATTTGGAATGCTACTGGAACTCAGAGGAAAGAATAAGTGATAAAAATTCAGTCAGGTCAGAAGGTCTTTACTGAACTGGGGTTTGAAGATGGAGGGAGAGAGGGAAAGGACTTTGTAATAGCAAGAACAGCCAAAGGCAATGCACAGAGGTGTGAAAATATTTGTTTGTTCAAGGACAGATAGTTAATAGCAGCTACTTCAGTGAGACCAAGAAAAATCTAAGGGGTGAGCTATAAACTTAGTACCAACAAGAAGGTGCAAAATCCTTATGCTCCTTTATTTCATATTATATGAAATCTGTTGGATGTGCCTTTCTTGTCTACTCATAAGAAACTACTGAATCACTATGGTGGTTCTATCTATGAGATCATCCAGCAAGCTCAGTGCACATAACAGAGCTCCAAGAGGGTCTCAGGATTCCTGATACAATGACATATATTTTTAGCTTTCTAGTTGTCCTTTTTAGCTCATAGCTACTTCTACATGACAGTTCTGTGACAAATGGGATACTCACTTTGGGTACATTCTGGATGCTCATAGTAGTTAAATTTCAGAAATATGTACAGATCATTGTCTCTACTTTTCAAGTCACTGTATATAATATAAACATGCACATGCCACAGGGATCCCCTCACACTTAAGATGCCACTTAACCATGTAGAAATTCTTCCCATAGTTGGGAACATCTGTTGAGGTGTTGTCCCCACTCTTGGTCTCTGTTCATTGGACCTGACCACTTTCTAAACCTTCACATCAAGTCCATGTACTCTGAATCATCCAACTACAATAGCTGGAACGGACATAAACCTAAAGCTCTTGAGAAAGGTGACGCAGTAGTTACTTTCCACATTGTCATGATCATGTACCTGACAAGAACAAAGAAAGGATTTAATTAGCTCACAATTTAACGGTGTAGACCATCATGGCTGGAAAGTCATAGCAACAGGATCTGAGGCATGCTAGAAAGGGAGTCAGTTTGTCCCATTGCCTTTATAATCAGGAAGCAAAACTCTTTGAGTGCTCTCACTTGGGTCCCTTTCTCCCTTCTACTTAGTCTAGGAAACCCATCCCGTGGGATGGTACCATTACATTTTGGGTTACTCTTTACCACAGTTAAGTTAATTTAGAAAATCTCTAAGACATGCTTAGAGGTTTGTTTTTATAGTGATTATAATCCTCACAGGGTTGATAATCAAGATTAAATGTTTCACTTCCTTTAGAAAAGGAAATAAAGGTTGAGTGTTTTATAATATATTAGGGATTACAGTAATGATTTTTAATCTATGGTTAGGACCTAACATTTTCTGGATATACTAGCATAATATAGTTATGAGCAATTTTAAGTAAAGATGAAATTTAATTTTTTGTGGAAAAACAATGTCTGCAAAAAAGATCTATGGTTTAATTCCTAGAACCCATGACCATGGTAACTTCTGTGGCAAGAGAATTTTTAACATTATGCACTATAGAGTGGACCCAATGAGTCCTTAAAATAAGAGAATTTTAATGACTCTTGTTCAGGCAGATATAGAAAACTAGGATAATAGAAAAGGATTAGAGTTTTCACATTGATGAGTTTGATAATAAATTAACTGAGTCATAAATTAACCTAAGGATATGCTGTAGAAACTGGAAATGACAAAAAAAAATTATTTTCCTTAAGAGCCTCCAGAAATAATTTATTTTATTTGAACTTAATAAGATGAGAGTATTATTAAAATTCTGGTACATAAAACTATGAGATAATAAACATTTTTTAAACCACTAAGTTGTGATAGTTATGCTAATAACTATAGCAAATTTTTACATACATTTGACAGTTGAATTCCAACTCCAACAACGTGTTCAGTGATCTAAGGAGGGAATATGGGGTCAGTGACAATGTGAGGCAGGGACACATACACACCTGGTGGATGAAGCAAGCAAAGCCCCAACCACTTTAAATACATATGTATACATGCATTTGGAGGATGGTCAAAGCTCCGACCACTTTAAATACATACGTATACATGCATTTGGAGGATGGTCAAAGCTCCGACCATATACATACACACACAGTTGGTGGATGGAGCAAGCGTCAACAAGCTTACTCCAACAACTTTATTTTTTTCTCTTAGCCTTTTCATACTAAGACAAAGTTCTTTATGTAAGAAAAGATTACCTCATAGCCACAAGTTACATATTCTCTAAAAACAATCATTACAAAAACATATTCTTCAAGAAAATATTAAAATCATTACACACACAAGGAAATTACAACAGGGTCAATGATTATGTATTCTTCTTTTGAAACTCATACTAATTAAACATTTCCCATCTATCTCTCCACAAGTTCATCATACACTAAAAGCAATAAATTTTTGGCATTGCTTAGCAAAGCTTAAGCAAGCCAGTTTATAGTAGCAAGTTTTTTTCTATGCTTAGATGACAATTAGTATTTACCAAGAAACAGATTGTCAGCTATCTCAGTTTTATTTTTAAAGTCTTATTCAGCTAAACTAATCATCTATTCTCTATTTTTATATTCATAGTTGAATTATTCATTCTTTATTGTCTTTTCATGGTGCACCAAAATCTATGACCATACCCCTAGATCACAAGACCTAGGAACTCAAATTCACCCTAGAATGAATGTTTTCTTTGACCATTAACTTGTGTGATAGCACCTCCTGGAAAGGATGTGGAGAAAGGGAATAACTCTTTCATTCCTGGTGAGATTGCAAACTTATACAACTATTCTGGAAATCAATCTGACAGTTTCTCAGAAACTTGGGAATTGTGTTAACTGAAGATTCACCTACACTGCTCCTGAGCATATACCCAAAAGTTGTTCTACCACATCGCAAGGACACGTGCTCCACTGTGTTCACAGCACCTTCATTTATAATAGTCAGAAACTGGAAATAACCCAGATGTCCCTCAAAAAGCAAATGGATACAGAAAATGTGGTTCATTTACACAATGGGAAACTATATAGCTATTAAAAACAAGGACATTGTGAATTTTTCAGGGACATAAATGGAAGTAGAAAATACATTCCTGAGTAAGGTAACCTAGATCCAAAATGATGTGCACAATATGTGCTAACTGATAGGTGGACATTAGCCATGGACTATCATCCATGGTATACCCCACAGACCCAAAGAAGTTAAACAAGAAGGCCCAAGCGAGGATGCTTGAATCATGCTTAGAAGGGGAAACAAAATTGGGATAGAAAGCAGAGGGAGAGAGGGAACTACATGGTAGAGGGGAGAGGAGGAGAGATGGCAGGATCAGGTGTGGAGAAAGACAGGAGAGAGACCCAGAGGGCCAGGAGAATGAATGGAAATCTGCAGCTGGGTAAGTCCCAGAGACCTGGGATTGGAGAGTCTCCCAGGAGTCAATGTCTGTGGCCTTAACTGAGATGTCTAACAATGGGGACACGGAACCTGAAGAGGCCACCTTCTCTAGCCCGGCAAGACCCCGCCCAGTGGAGAGATAAGGACAACAACTCACCCACAAAAATTTCAATCAAAAGTTTTTCGTGTCTAAAAGACATGCAGGGACAAAATTGGAGCAGAGACTGAAGAAATGGCCAGCCAATTAATCTGTTCAACTTGAAACCCATCCCATGGGCAAGCACCAATCCCTAACATTATCAATGATACTCTGTTAAACATGCAGATAAGAGTCTAGCATAACTGACCTCTGAGAGAATCTACCCAGCAGCTGACTGAAACAAATGAAGATAGCTATAGCCAAACATTGGATAGAGGTCAGGCACCCTTTTGGAAGAATTGGAGGAAGCAAAACTCTAAAGAGAGTAGGAATCCCATAGAGAACCAACAAAGTCAAATAATCTGGAACCCTTAGATCTCTCAGAGACTGAGCCACCAACAAAAGAACGTACATGGACTGGGACGAGGCCCCAGGCACATATGTAACAGATGTGTAGGTCAGTCTTCATGTTAGTCCCCCAACAGCTGGAGAAGGGGCTCTCCCTAAAGCTGATTCCTGACTGTGGTATCCATTTCCCAACAGGGCTCCTTTGTCTGGCCTCAGTGGGAGAACATTCACCTAATCTGGCAGAGACTTAATGTGCCAGATTGGGGGATACTAAGTGGGAGCCCTCCCAGAAGAGAAGGGTAGAGGGTAAGGGAAGGGATTGCCTGTAATATTGAAACAAGAAGGGGAAGCATAGGAACTTTCTAATCTCCTGAACAGATGACTAGGCAAATGAGCTTTAGGGCTGTCTGCAGTTCATACAAGACCACAATGTGCACCTATAAAGAGTATAAGAACACTGTGTCTTAGAATCATTTCACTCACGAGCAAAAATGGAGAACACTTCTTTATAGTATAATCCTGATGCTTGCTTATTTCTATATGGTAAACATGACTCCCGGAACTGAGATCTAACAGAAAACATATGTGAAAAATCAGTGTTCTAGGGATTTCATTCTGTAGTCATAATTTCTGTGCTTACTTATATATTCTACAAATACATCAAACAATTTCATGTGAGTTATCTCATTTACTTCTGAAGTTTATCTGTGGGAAATACAATTGTGTGCTTGCTTCCAAAAAAGGGAAGCTTCAGGCAGTATGTATTACAATTGGAAGGTGTTCTAGCTTGCTTTCTATTGCTGTGATAAGCACTACAACAAAAAGCAACTTGAAGAGAAAATGGTTTATTTGGCTTACAGGTTACAGTCCATCATGGAGGAATACCAAGGAGAAGCTCAAGGCAGGAGCTTGAAGCAAAACCATGGAAGAGTGAGGCTTACTGGCTTTCTCCTAGGCTCCTGTTCGGCTACCTTCTTACACAGCCTAGATCTACCTGTGTAAGGGCAGCACCATAAGTTACCAGCTAAGAAAATATTCCATAGCATGGCTATTAGGACACTGATTAAAGCAATTTCTCAGTTGAGGTCTCCCACCTTCCCAAATGACTGCAGGTTTCAGTCAAGCTGACAGCTAAGATCCTGACAGAGAGGGTAAAATTAAAGACAAGTTTCTGGGTAGTTTTCTATTAACAGATTGAAATCAGTGTCAATGACTGCGACATTGATTGAGCTTACAAAGAACCTGATGTAATTTATAAAATATACTTATTTCCTATTTCTTCTTACTCTCTATATAATACAGAAATATAAATAAAATGGCAGACTAGAGAGAAGGGAGCTCCATCCCATGTTCTTCCTAAACTGGTATAAATAGAACACGTTTCTGACAAACAACTGAGGGTAACGGATAGAGATACTGAGCACGATTTGATGTTCAAAACCCACCTAGTGAGGAGCAACAATGGAGCCAGACAGCAAGGAAGGTCAAAAAGTGATCAGGAGGCAAAGGGAGGTTTTCAACTTAACCAAAGTCCTGAGTAGACTAGTTTTAGGTGTTATATAAGCACAGGCTGAATTAAATATATTGTGCAATGTGAGTATATCCTGTCACAGAAGCCATTGTTAAAATTTAAACCCTACAGGGAGCAGTAGATTCTTTAACATGACAAGGCAATGTACATGAAATATTTTCCTTTTGAAAATTCCATTGCATCCCCACAGCTAGTTTGTACTTTAGTGCAATTGTTCGTGTAACCTCTGCAGGAACGAATGTCCCTTCCAGCTCACCTCACACACTGAATGGTTCCCCTGTGCCAAAATCTGTCCTGAAGATAAAGAAATCATTGCAAATAATTTAATGTCCTTCACTTGTCACAAACACACACACACACACACCACATAAAGACACTCATCACACACACGCACACATATACACACACATCAAACCATCACCACTACCAATAACAACAACAACAAAAACAAAAACAAGAACAGCAAATAAGTTTTTGCTTAATGAACACTTGTCAGGTGGATCAACTAGCAATAAAAAAAGAGTATGCTGAAATACAATTATTGATCGTCAGTTAGAAAAAATAACTGGATGCAGAATAGCTGAGCACACTATTTTAAAAGACTGACTTCTCTCCCAAGGTTTATCCACATAAATTGTCAAGCTTGTTGGACATAATCAACTTTCCAATTTCAATAAAAATAAGCACTGCTGATTCTGTCTTGACAACTTATCAATAAGTAATGCTCTTATAAAATTTCTGCACTTGGTAAAACAGATATAAGACTTCAGGCTCCTGAAAAATGTGGTCCCTTCCTAATCCTCTCTGTCGCTTTTTAAAATCACAGTGACAGGAGAGACCATATCGATCTCTTTCAAACTTGTAATCCCCATGCCTAAAACTACGTAAATATTCATAAGGAAGAAATAAGAGGGGGAAGGAAAAAGAAAAAATATACAAATAGAACAAGGGCCATGTTCAGACAGCATTGCTGTTAGGTCCAAAGTGGGCCCCCAGTGCCACTGACAGTGTTATAAATGAACGTCTGGGCTCAGCTCAAGCTGGACGCTGACCTTGGTAAACGGAAGAATTGCTTACAGATGAACAAAACCTAAATTTTTCATTCCTATGAAACTGGTTTCTGTTTATCATGAAAAACCATTACATCCTTTAACTGTCCCCTTCAGCAACAAGCCATTTAGTTTCCTATCAACACACACCTGTAACACATATCAAAATTCCTAGGTAAACCTCTAACTTCCAGGCTGTTCACACTGTCCAAACATACCTCCTTAAACCTGACAATGTCTTCTCAGTCTTTTACTATCCTCTCAGATACCAGAGAGATGGAGAAATAGCCTCAGCAGTTTTGAATTTCCTAAATATATCTTTGTTTCCCCAATGAATTCTCCCACTTGGTGGTTTCATTGCACCCTTGCTAAAAACTATCATGACTTGTCTGGTTAATGATGTCAAAGATTATACTCTACTCCTATGTTATGGTTTAATCTAAGCTCTGTTTTCAAACAGAAGTGATGAAGAAGACAGTGCTTATAAGGTAGATGTGGTGTGTGTGTGTGTGTGTGTGTGTGTGTGTGTGTGTGTGTGTGTGTGTTATGTCTGTGTGTACTGTGTGTATATATGTGCTGTGTGCATATGTGTGTATATGTGGTGTGTGCATATTGTGGTTTTGTGTGTGTGTGTGTGGTGTTTGTATGGTATAAGTTTATGTGTGCTGTGTGTGTATGTAGTATGTTTGTATGTGTGCTGTGTGTATATATGAGTGGTGTGTATATGATGTGAGTGTATATGTGGTGTTTGTAAATGTGTGGTGTATGTGTGCATGCCTGGGCATGTGTAGTGTGTGTGTGTGTGTGTGTGTGTGTGTATGTAGTGTGTGTGTATGTGTGTGATATATATGTATATGTATATCTATATCTATATCTATGCTGTGTGTATATATGTACTATGTGTGTACATGGTATGTGTGCATATGTGTGGTGTATGTATGGTGTGGGCATATGTGTGGTATGTGTGTGGAGGGGCATGCTTATGTATATGCATGTGTAGTATGTGTGTGTGTGTGTGCAGTGTTTGTGTGTGTGTGTTGCGGTGTGTATATATGTGTGTTGTGTGAATGATAT
>JANHMN010000002.1:166654449-166737339 GCA_030674055.1 Rhabdomys pumilio
TGTGGTGTGGATGTGTGGTGTGTGTGGTGCAATGTGTGTGGATGTGTAGTCTGTGTAAATGTATGGTGTGTATGTGGTATGTGTGTGGTGTATGTAATACATTTCAAAGATTTCTTTATCAGTTGCTGCTCTCTCTCTCTCTCTCTCTCTCTCTCTCTCTCTCTCTCTCTCTCTCATCAATTAACCATAGAACCCAATCAGCAACATAGTATTTTTATAAAGACAACATCTCATTTATTATTTACCAACAAATCAATAAGACATTCTGATTATGTTTCAAATCATTGCTGATTTTTTCCTCTACTGCCTAAATTTTATTTTAGCCATTTAGTACCTCCCCTCCCTTTTTTTTTCATTTTGTTTCTCCTGTTTCAACCTAACTCTGGACATTCTCATATTTCTATTTTATTCAGAATCAGAGGACATGACAAACACAACTTTTACCCAGGCAAATCTTTCCAGTTTCTGATGCTTCACACCTTTGTATCTCATTTTAGGAAGGTCAAATCATCTCAACAAACAGCCTTCTCCTTTTCCTCTTCCCTCTATATTCCTTTTCCCCTCTCTTTCATTTTTCCTTTCCTCCTTCACCTTTTTATAAAAGTTTAAATTCTCACTTTCTCTGAGTTCTTAATTTATATACAGGACTCTATGACTTTGTGTTAGTTTTAGTATGATCAGTACAAGAATATAAGACCTCTCCTTCCATGACGACTCTAGATAAAGTCCCAGGGGAGCCTTATCTCCATGACTGAAGTGATGTTTTCCTCCATGAACCAACACATTTATCTAAAAGATAAACAGATTGACTCAATTACTTTAAAATCTTCACAGAAAGAAAAGAAGACGAAATTACCTATCACTATACTACGTGAATGAGTTGAATAGTTTTATGTCAGCTTGACACAAGCTAGAGTCACCTGAGAGCAAATCTCAATTGAGAAATGCCTCTATAAAACTGGGCTGTATGGAAGCCTGTAGGAAATTTCCTTAATTAGTGACTAATAGGGCTTGGAGCAGCAATTGAGAGTGTGTCGTTCCTGGGCTGGTGGTCCTGGATTCTATAAAAACCCAGGCTACACAAACCATGAGGTACAAGCCAGGAAGCAGTACTCGTCCCTGGCCTCTACACCAGCTTCTGCCTTTAGGTTCCAATTAGAGTTTCTGACTTGGCTTCACTCAATGAGCTGTAACTCAGGATATGTATGCCAAATAAACCCTGTCCTCTCCAGCTGTTTTTGATCATGGTATGTATTTCATCCCAGCAATAATAACTCTAAGTTGAACAATGGATGGAAGCTAAAGGAGAAAAATTAAAAAGAAAGAAAAGGAAGGAAGGAAAGCTGTAGCATGAATCCCAATGCCCACCAATAAGTGTGAAAAGAGCTCTCTTTAATCATAAATCTTTTCCTCCCCAGTGTTGCCTCTTGGAGTAATAGTCCCTGTTTAGCAGGTGGAATTTTTTAGCATGGACTTCACTGCTTGTGTACCAGCCAAAACCTCCTTTACACTATAAAAAACTGACTTCTATAAACACATCCAAAGTTGACATGGCTCTATTAAAAGCTACAAGTGATGAATCGTTTTTCTCCCTCCAGTATCTCTCCCCAGTATCCAGCACAACTTATCACTTTTTTTCTTGAGACTCCTAGAATTTCTGTGACACCTCAAGGACCTTCTATAGCTTGGTTCTTCTTTCTCATCTCTTTTAGGGGAGATATTTCCATGCCCCACTTCATCCTTCCCCCCTTCAGGCTCTCTTGGTTTCAGCAATTCGAATCCATTCACATCCTTCCGTTTTTCTGAATGGTTCTAAATGTTGACAACCACTGCTCAAAAATCCTGCACACTGCACACCTCCCAAGAGCTGAGCCACCAATCCAGTTCCCATTTTACACTACACTCTATTCAAAGCACCGTCTCTTTAGAAGTAGCGTGTATCTCAATATCAAGAAGCCCTGACTTTCTCTGTCGTGTTGGGCATGTTTCCACTCTCAGAGGCCTCCTTTCTTTATTTTGTGTCACTTCTCCCTATTCCCATTCAGAACACAAAGCACAGCTCCTTATCACCATGAAGCAGTTTTTAGTGGTCTGCTCCACGCTGAAAACACTGTACTTCAATCCCTTTTGAAGTCTCACCTTGGGCGCATTCCTCTACTCTTCTCAAGCTCTCTATGGAATGTGCTTGCTAATGGTTCACATTTCTCTTTCGAGTGGAAACAGTCTTTCGAAGGTTGGCATACCTTGAATGTCCATTCTTTGTATACCTTTTCTACATTGCCAGCTACTAACAAATATACAGCAACAACTAAGGATAAAATTGTATCTAGTTTACAGACTTAAACTTCCCCTTAGTTGTCTTATTCATTTTGTTTTAATTCTTTAGTCCAGATTTTATCTCCCTCCTGGTCTATCCTTTCCCCTCCTCCAGCTCCAAAACTGGAGCCCCCACCCCCTCACCCACCAGACCACCTCACTCCCTGGTTCCCAAGTCTCTGGAATGTTAGGTGCATCTTCTCTAACTCCAGACCCCACAGTCTTCTGCTGTATATGTATTTGGGGCCTAATATCAGCTGGTGTATGCTGACCCCTGTTTGTAAGTGCACCATAACAGTAATAGTGTCAGACATTGAGGCTTCCCCCTAAGCTGGATCCCAATTTGGACCTGTCACTGGACCTCCTTTCCTTCAGGCTCTTCTCCATTTTTGACCCTGCAGTTCTTTCAGACAGGAATAATTCTAGGTCAGAGTTTTGACTGTGGGATGGCAACCCCATCCTTCCACTTGATGCCCTATCTTTCTATTGGAGGTGGACTCTACAAGTTCCCTCTTCCCACTGTAGAGCATTTCATCTAAGGTTCCTCCCTTTGAATCCTGATAGTGTCTCATCTCCTAGGTCTCTAGTACATTCTAGAAGGTTCCCCCCGACCTCCTAACTCCTGAGATTGACTATTTCCATTCTTTCTGCTGGCCCTCAAGGCTTCGGTCCATTTCTCCCCTAATACCTGATCATGTTTCCCTCTTCCCCTCTCTGTCCCCTTTCTCACCCAGATCCCTCCCTCCTGCCCCCTCCTGTGATTGCTTTCTTCTCCCTCCCAAGTGGGATTGAAGCATCCTCACTTGGGCCCTTGTCTTATTCTTAAACATAGTCCACAGAATAAATAAGAGTACAGAACACAAGTCCTTCCAATCTATTTCAGACACAAATCTGTAGTCCTGTTTAAAGATTAGCTCATTGTGGAGAAAAGAGACAAAGATGGGGGGAGCTTGTACTTTGTCTTCATTCATAAAATTCTTACATCTTTTTATTAATTTAAAACACCAAAAGACAAAGAAAACCTTTCTTATTTTCCCCCTGAAAATGACAATATAGCACATTCAGATTCTCATAATTTTCTTCAATGGTGTCTGTGTATCAGTACCAAAATTAGGCAATATAATAACCTCTTACAAATAAAGGGAGTGAAGTTATTCCTCCTTAGTAACATAACTCTATAATTAAATCTATAATTCTATAAAAAATCTAGAGATGGGACTGGAGAAATAGCTCGGGTAAGAAAACACTTGCCTTTTAAATATAAGAACCTGAGTTTTGACCAGAATCCAAATAAAAAAAGCCAGGTGTGATATTATCCATTTGAAACTCCAGGACAGAAGAGGCAGAGACAACCAGATTTCTAGATATTACTGGCCAGCCGTTATAGGAAAACTGGTGAGTTCCAGGCCAATGACTCTTTCTTATAAAATATATTTTGATGGCCACCCACACCACCACCACCAACACACACACACACACACACACACACACACACACACACACACACACACCTTAACCTAAGAGATACCCAATTTTAACCCTCATATGAATGAAATGACTTACTGCCTTCATCTGGCTGTTTAAATGGTCAGTGGGACTAAGATTTCTACCTATAGTCCGATCCTCCATTTACAGCATCTTCCCTTCCAGATTGTGGCAACTCTTCTTTAAAATTGTGTATCCTCTGCACCTAACCTTCAAGAGACTTGAGGCCTCAGGGAGTGGGGAGGTCTGGTGGTGTGTAGGTGACAGGTGGAGATGTCTTCTTGGAGATAGGGAGTGGGAGGGGATGGAGAGCAGTCTGAGGACAGACTGCAGACTGCGAGAGGGATGGTGACTGGAGTGTGTAAAAAGATTCAAGAATAAAAAAGAATGCTTAAAAAAAGTTGTATGTCTTCTATGAAGGAATTAACCAGCGAAAACACAAGTAGATTACAAATACCGAGGAATTGAAGACACATTGAAACGTGTCTGGATCCTTATAAGAACTCTTTAGTGAGTGAGAAAAAAATCCAAGAAATAGTTTCTGAAATAAGAATTTCTCATTTTGTCACACTCATCTACTGTGTAAAATAAGCTATATCGTTATAAAGATTATTTTTAGATTATTGAATATTTTAACCCAGAATTAAATTGCATATATACGGTATATGGGGTCTAAACCAAACCCGGTTTAGATGTACCTAAATAACATTTTTCTTTATGTTAACTAGTATTTGGTAATTGGCTGATCATCAAACACAGCATCTATAATATTTGAATGGATGAAAACAAATAGATGAGTCTATTACATCAGGAAGAAATACTTACTATAAAATGACTTCTTGTCAAAATTTTAATCAAACTAAAAATTAGCCTATTACTAGGCTGGCATTTGTTTCCATGGAAACTGGTTGAAGGGTGGTCTCTAAAAGGTTTTCTATTAACTGTGATTCAGCTTGTGTTCAGATTCAGTCAGGTGTGGGAAGCAGATAACAGCTGGCTGAGAACAAAAGAATGGTAATAGAATCGATATGTACTTCCTCTGAAGACAAGTACAAAGTTAGACCTTGAAAGGAAGGGGTATCATCGGAAAGTTTTATGCACAACTAAGAGTTGATATGATCTGACCTATAATTGCAGTTGTACCATAGGACTTATCAACTGGATGTTTTGTGGGTTCACATCATTTTGCAATTTAAATTTCCAGACTCTCTATCTTTTTCTAGAGGGCGGGAGGTGTAAATGGGCTGGAGAAATGGCTCAGTGGATAAAGTACAGACCTTGAAATTATAAGAGTCCTGAATTTATAGCTGTAGAACTCACATAAAAGACTGGCATGTGTGGTGCCCACCTGTAATCTAAATGCTAAAGTGACAGAGACAGGGCTTCCCCAAGACAAGGTGGCTATGCAAAAGAGTCAGAAGCAGTAAGCTCTGGATTCATCTAGAGGACACTGCCTCTGTAAATAAAGGGAGGTGGGTCAAAATAGACCAATGCCAAGTTCTAGCCTTCACATGAACCCTCATACACCTGCACCACATAAATGCTAGCATGTCTACACACACGCATGCACACAGCACATATGCCTACATCACAGAGTGTTAAAACAGTACCTGCTTCAAGGATCTACTGACTGCACTGATATATTACATGTCAATCCCTCATTCAAGGCTGGTGACTGTTAGTCCGTGATAGAGAAAAATACTTTTTTTCTTTCTGTAGACAATGATATGTCAAGTTTAGATTAGTATGTGTGGTTCTTTTTGAGTCTGCTTTTTCTGCTGTTTCTGGAGTTTAAGTGTATCCAGGTATAAGGATGGATAAGGAATGTCACCCTGCTGTTAGCAAGCCACATGCCTCAAGTGTTAATTTTCTGAACCATCCCCAGATCCCTGACAACTAACTATATAAGCTGACCCAAATGAGCTTATAAAAATCATAAAATGTTCACACTGAAAGAGAACTGTGATTTCTAATGAAAACTCATTTTTAAACTTAGGGCTCACAGGCATGCTGGAAAAAATACAGCCCTGGTTTGGAAATTCCACTCCAACTTCTAGAACATGCACTAAGAACTGATTGGCATGTCAATCCACATCAACTTGTAAAGACTATAAACAAATGATTTGTCTGAAGTCCTATAAGTAGAAAGCTGTACAGGAGTAAAAGAATGTATTTTTCTAAAAATTGGGTACTGGACATATAATGGGTTCTACAAGAAATTTAATAGAAACTGATAGGTATTAAACATTTGTTATTAACAAATAGCCAGTATCCAGGAACCAGTCTTCCACTCCCAGAGTAGATGTAAAGCATATGGCTTGGGATTTTCCAGCCATCCTTTCTCTGTATAAAGCATTCTACTCATAGGTAGAAGGGATGGCATCGTTTATATGTCAACTTGCTTGGGCAATAGTACCTAGATACCTGGTCAAACTTCATTATAAGTATGTCCATGAAAGTACTTTTAGCTAAAATTTACATGTGAATTTTAAAGTGAATAAAGTAGATCATTTTTAGTAACTTAAAAGGCCCAATCCAATCAACTCTAAGGTCTTGAGGAGACCTTGCAGATCTTGTAGAGAATAAGAATTTCCTGCCTCCAATTTGAACTGCAATATGATTTTTTTTTCTGGGTCTTAAGCCTACCTATGCTCAAATGAAACAACAATGTGGGCTCAACTGGATTCCCAGCTTTCTGACTACAGATCTTGGGACTTTCTGGCCTCTGTAATTCAGTTTCTTTCAGAATGATGGCTAATGTAGAGTCAGAGGTAGGTGAATTGAGTTCAGATATCTACAAATCCTCTGAAAACTACAATCACTCAATGTATACAGTTCATAAGAACAGCAGAACCTATTTCATGTAATTTCATGTCATTTATTTTGTTTCCAGTTGAAAAATGAGACACAGCTACAACATGACATTTAAAAATACATAAGCAGTGTGAAAGCCATAAGAAATATTAACCACTATTATAATGATGGTCCATGTATTAATTTTCTTGTCTTCAGATTCTTCCAATCTATATCCACCTTGGCTGTATATTTTGATTTAATAATGTCTCTTTAAATAATTAAATAGCTAGGGTTTTTATTTATCACTTTAAAAAGCTATTTAATTCCTTTACAATACCACCATCAATAAATTTACCATCATTTCCTCTTCTCTTAACTTATTGTCTTTATTTATACTGTAATTTCTATCACATTTTTTGTTCTTATATTAATCTTTACACACAGTTCCTTATTTCTCTTATAGGTTTCACAATTATTCATCATTTTGTGAAATAACTTTTAAATTTTACTTTACATATTGAACAAGGTCTGAAATTAACTAATAATTTTAGTCCTTTCCTTAAAACAGAAAATATAAATGTTGTCTTTTTGGAAGTAATAAAAAAATTAGTAATGCTAAGACTAAAATTCTATACCTAATGAAAATATCCTTCAAAAATTAAAATAAAATTACAAAGACTGTACTAGTTTTCTTTTCTATTACTATGATAAAATCCAAGACCAAAAGCACCTTGGAGAGGAAACGGTTAACTGGATTTACTATCTGATCAGTCACAGTGGATAGTTTGCCACTGAAAAAGGCCAAGGCAGAACTCAAGCAGATCAGGAATCTGGAGGTAGAAATTCAGGCAGAACAATGGAGGGACACCTCTTACTGACTTGCTCTTTGATCTTTCTCAGTGCCTTTTCTTAAACACCCAGGACCACCTGCCTAGGGATAACACCACCCAATGGGCTGAGCCCACTCACACCAATCATTCATCAAGAAAATGCTCACCCATGTTTGCTTGCCTACAGGCTTATCTGATGGACATTTTCTTAACTCTGGTTCTATCTAGATGGTAATTTGAAAAAAAAATAACTAACAATACAAAAAATGAATTGTACCAGAAAAGAGCTCAGGGAAATAAAAACAGACTACTGACTATTTAAGAGCTAACAAAAGTAATGAATAAAAAATGAAATGTTTAAAATATACCTAAATCAGTCAATACAATTGATAGGTAAATATCAATGCTATCACTTCCTTATTTAAAATGTCTGTGCACAGCCTTTTATATTATTGACCATCAATTTTGTTATCAATGTCTTATTTTTCTTATACAGCCTTTCTAAATTGAAATAAAAGTGAATAAATTAAATTTATCCTGAAGAAAAACATGCCATCATAGTTATATGTTTAGATTTCAAGGTTTTATTCTCTTCTTGCTAGATTAAGCCATAATTTTTACAAAATTCCACATTGACATGTACTAAAAATGTAGAGAAAAATAAAATCAGTGAATAATAGTGCAGTTCAGAGCACATCTCTGCTTTCTCAGGATCGATCTTCTCGGGAACTGTCTTATTTTATCTAACAATGTACATTACATATCTCATCAGGTAATCTTGGCTTTGTTTGCTAGAAAGATTGCAGTTGAATTTGCATTTCTCGTCTATATAACTTTTCTCTAAATGTGTAGTGATGTTCAATTTATGAAGTATATTCAGCCTATGTACATTTTACCTATGTCTTCCCAGTGCCAATTTCTCTTCACTATTATCTTTTTTAAGATTAATATCATATATATATGTAAATTTATTATCCTCCTAACTTGAGTTCTGTGTATTCTAACTATCCTTTTAGAAAGGAAATAAAATAAATCTATAATTAGGCGTGTGTGTGTGTGTGTGTGTGTGTGTGTGTGTGTGTGTATACACATATGTGTTCATATGACTTGCTCTTGCAGCTCTTGCAAATAGATTCATTCTGGATTCTTTACAAAAATTTTCTCATGGAACCATCACAAACCAAGAGAGAAATAATTTTATGCACATTTTATATATGAGAAAATTGATTCAATGACTAGGCACACACCACACAATAAATAACAACGCTCCAATTATCCTCTATGCTCTGAAACCTGTCTTTATCTCTCATTTGTCTATTATAGCATTCTTTTATCTACTCTGAGAATGCAATTTTATTGGCTATATATATCACATGCCAGTCTGGAAATTTATTTAAAATGCCATATGTCATAGAGCTTGCAAGCTCTATCATAACTTGAAATGTCTAGGTTGGTGAACTAGGTAACCTCTCATGGGGGCACTACTGTGTACAGCTTATAATCACTTCTCAGTCACCCACATAGTCACAGGTGTCCCAAAAGTTGAAACTTCTGGTCTCATTGCATCCCCCACACATACAAGCTTCATAGGAAATGGATCTACACAAACAAGGAGGCAGTGGCATGACAACCACAGTAAGGTTTTCTAAATAATTCCCAAGTGCTTAGGATAATAGATGCAGTGAAACAACATTCAGTCTAGTTCTTTACAGTGAAAGAAATAAGCCAACATCTACTATAGCACAAAACTGAACAAAATTATCTAATTACACTGAACCACAAGGTAACTTTAGAGCCAAGCTGTCAATTTGTCACGCTGTCAGAGCGCCATGCTTTTGAGAACCCAGATTCCTTCCATCACTCAATGTCATCCAGTGACTCCCTAAGAAAGCTGAGTGGATATGGCCTGAATGATGGCTGACTATGAGTTGGAGTGGCTAATGGGATACTGTCAGCAAAGAGAAATGATCTCACTTCAGCCTGTTATTCAAACTGCATAGCAACCCCTTGTCTGTGGCTATAACCTGTGCCGAAGGGATAACCTAATTTAAAAGGGGGTGCTTCTTGGGGTTATACGAGAAAGGAAAGTGGGAATTTTCTCTGGTAACAAGCAGGTAGCTACAAATCCCAGTTCTAAACCACATCTTGAAGTATCCTAAGCCTCAATGAGTCTTCCTAGAGTGTTTCCGTTGTTGGAATCTTTTCATTGTCCTTTGAGATGTTATAATAAATTATTTCAAGGACAGAAGGTAAACTCTTTGAGCATCCCATAATGTCTTTCTCTCTCTCTCTCTTTTTTTTTAATTCCTTATAACATAAGGAGAGAGGGTAGAAGGTAGAGAATGGGACAACAAAGGGAGGGGGAGAGGGTTAAGGAAGGGAGAGGCAGCAGCCAGAACTGAATTTTGCTGAAGGAGAAAGGGCTTTCAGATCAGACTCCTTGGCTTGAACCCCAGCCTACTTCCTCCTCACTAAGCATTAAGCTGCCAGCCTCGGAATCCCATACCTGTAATACAGTGACACTTGTAAAACCCAGAGTCATTGTAAAGATCAAATTACATCTCATTTATAGATGGCCAATAGAGAGTGTTTAATAAATGTTATTTTGAAGTGCTTTCTTTTCTAATTAAAACCCTCATAAATGAGGAGATGCAGAAATGGAACTATGTGACATAAGAGGTCTCTTGAAATAGACATTTTGACCAATTAAATATTAAAGTAATACAAGAAAATTATACCTATAGTCCTATCTTAAAAGGCAATGCTCTGAATAAAATAATACCTAGTTAAGGATAGGACAAAGTACAGGTCTGTGTAATGGAAGTAGTAGTGAATTGTAGTGAAGACCCCCAAACTCGGGAGACCCTTACTCAAGTCTCAGGAAATCACGGCCACTCAAAAATCTCAAGATACCGTACCTGGATGCAATCAGCAGAGGTTTATTGGGGAGAGAGTTGGCTAGCCAAGGTCAAACTGCATACTCGAGCAAGAGTAGAGTTTGACCCTGAGTAGCAGGCTAAGGGGCCTTTTAAAGAGGAAAACCACAAACCAGGGAAGTGAGGAGGGGGTGAGGTGTTGTCAAGGATACATAACATAAAAATAGTGAAACATTCCAGAGAAGCCCAAACCTAAATGATACAGGATCATGTGGAAAGCACTCTGCACACCCATTTCTCACAAAAATGTGGTCTTGTCATGTCACTTGTTCAACTATTTCTCAGTTGTTGCCCTGTCACTTGCCCAGTCATCATGGCGCTACTAGCTTCCCAGCCCCACCTAGATGGCTTGCATCTTTTTTGGTCAGGAATGTGTCTTCCTGCTTTGGGCCTTCTCCACCCACAGGTGGGTTCTTTTCCCTGAGGCTTGAGGAATGTTAATACTCTTCCCGGGATGTATCCCAGGGCAGTGAAGGCCTGAAATCCTACATTCAGTTCCGCCTTCTTGGAACTAGTGAGCCTGTATATTTTATAAAATGATCTTTATAATTTTTCACTCTACAGTAGCTTCTGACATAATCTGCCACAGACAGCCAGTCCTTGGAGGACTTTTTGGCCACATATTTTGATTATGAACATAGAGCCAAACTGTGATGTCCTGTCTACATCACTTCACTTCACATCACTGTGGAAGCAAGCAAGAACTTGCCTTTCCTTCATGGAGGACGAAATGAGTCCTGGTGGGACAGAATGATGCTCTAGTAGTGTTGCTGCAAGCATTCCATGGCATAATCTGAGTCCCACGCAGGCTTCTCTGAGGTTCTCTTGTCACTCTGTATCCCAGACAGCATTCCAGGCACATAGAGGAATATGAATTAGATGTTAGTAATGAATTTTTTGGAGAGTTTCAGATAAAGTCTTGACCCAAATGAAAGCTTTCATACCAAATATAGCCATTATTGGCATCAATATCTGAGAAGAAAATATCTAGAGTCCCCATGAGAAAGATGGGAGTATAGCCATCCTCAGAGAGAGTGAGGGAGTCTGTATGAACATTCACTTACCAGCAGAATTCTGATTATAGAGCTAAGGCCATTACCAGTCAATACAGAAGCCCACCCTTCCTTCTCAGGAGATGTCCCAGGGAGACAAAGAAGTTTACTCAGATCTCTCCCCTTTCCTAGGCTTTCTCTTGCACAGACGCAGCTAAAGAGGATCATTTCTAACTTCTATACTGTGTATTGTGATAGACAGAAGGGTGTAGACCAGGCAAAGTTAAAGAGGAAGGAAACATAAACATCCCTGGAGAACCCCAGAGATTGATGAGAAAAAAATGATGACTGAAATCACAATTTAATTGCACCAAGTGAGTGTTGAAAAATATCCAGCTCTTTGTGAAGCTCCTATTAATGCAAATAAATAAATAAATAAATAAATAAATAAATAAATAAATAAAGTTCATTACTTCTTTTTAACTAATCTAGGTTATCTGAAGTGGTTTCACTCTCTCCTTGCAATTCTCTTTCCTACCAGCCCCATTTTCTTTCTGCAAAGGGCAAGTCAGCATCTCAGAACCCAGCTGGGGGATGTTTGTGGCTTTTCTTCCAAGTTCCACAGACAGGATGACATAGTGAATGTGAGACAGAGAGGGAGGGAGCCCTATTGTTCTGCACAAAAACAAACCAGTGCTTAATCTAATGCAAACATAATTACTTTTAGCTAAACAAAAGGGGGAAAACAAATAAGAAGAAAAAACTCTCACTGTTTACAGCGTGGGCTGTCTGCTCTGAAATGAACAATTACGTGGGTATCGGAGAGGCATCAAGTCCGTCCTCTCAGCTGCTGAACTTTGAAAACAAATCTCAAAAGCATTTGCAGAGATGCTCAGGAATGGGGGCATGGGGTCCTAGTGATTCTCTTGTCTTCAATATTTCCCATTTTAGTTTCACATCACGAATCTCCCCCTTAGTCTGAATATTAATGGTGGCCTGGCACTTCAAAAAAAAAAAATGATACTGAGGTCAGGTGTCAAGAACTGGAATATTTAAGATTTTTCCCATTGACCTTGATATGAGACTCATCCCTTTGATGTCCCCAAGCAGATATTAAGCCAGAAGAAATATTCATGGGTCCATTCAGCAAATATTTATTGCCAAACTACTCTATGACAAAAAGTTTTACTAGAGTGAGCAATTTAATAAATAGGATTTTTTCCTAGACAGGACAGCACAGTATGTGTCTGCGTGTGTGTGTGTGTGTGTGTGTGTGTGTGTGTGTGTGTGTGTGTGTGTCTGTGTGTGTGTGTGTGTGTAAAATGATCAATTTAAATGAATGAAGAAGGGAAATTGCACTTTCAACATACAAAAGTGCTATATTCAAATGTATATAAAAGTTTACATGACACAATATAGCCAAGAAGCTTACTTTGCTAGCTGTGTGAAAAAAAAAAAAAAAAGCTGTCAGGAAGAGTATGTCTATGACTTTCAACTAAGGTAAAACTTTAAAGATACTCAGGAATTAAACACCAGGCAAATGAATTGTAAGAAAAGAAAAGAGAGCTATAGAAGCAAGCATAAACTCCTCCACCTCCTCTGGATCTTGAAAAGTTGGCCTATTGGTTGAGATTTTGTCAGTTACTATATAGGGGGAGTTTTCGTTAGTATTAAGTAAGGAGTAATTAGTGGGCATACTGGAGATTTTCACATCTTAATGGCATAAAACAACTAAAGTTCTCTCTTTTGTGTCTGAAAGCATAAAATTGTTAGCTAAAGTATAAAGGGCTATACTCATGGAGGGCTGAAGGGAAAGAATCTTTCCTTGCCTCTTCCAGCTTCTAAAGGACACAGCTGTCCTTGGCTTGTGGCTTGTGCATGACCCTCTCAACTCTTTGCCTTCTTTGTCTGTGTCTCCTCTGTGTCTTATAGGGATGGTTGACATTAGAATTTGGGCATACCTGGCTAATCCAAAGGCACCTCAATCTGAAATCTTTATTACAATGTAAAGACCTTTTTTTTCCAACGAGCACCAAATGACAGGACTGTGGTCCTAGCTTTTGGATACCACATTGTAATCTATGGAACACAGTCTGAGAGAATAAAGCAATTAAGAGGAAGAAGTGGAGAGACAGGTGGGGACTTCAGATCCTTATGGTCAGCAGCAGCATTGACATGCCCCCATTTGACTCTCTGAGCTAGAAACTGTACCAGTGTCTACTTCACCTCGCCTTTTGTGTGTTTGTTTCTCATTTAATAGTATGAGTTTCTCTTAGTATTCTTGCTTATTTTAACGGTCCTTTTACCAGTGAGCCCAATAGGCTGCAGACTCTGAACTCAAAACATACCCCGAACATCACTGACCAGCGCTGGGCATACCCTTAAAGCCTGTCTTTGAATATAATAACCCTCCCTTTATCTGCAATAAACAGTGGTGCAGACTAACAGGAAGAAGTGGACTCTCCCTCTCGACCAACCAGCCAGTGTAATCTGAAGGAAGACCAGAAGCTTGAAACTCTAAAATAAATTTCATGCAAAATTATCTGACTAGCTAATCTTAGATAGAACGTTCGATACAAACTAGGATTAATTATTTTCCAGCCAGAAACAGAAACCTGTAAAAATATTTTCCTTGTTACAAACAGAAAAGAAAAGTAGTTATTCTGCTCTTGGCTTGTTTTCAATAACACAGCCCAGTAGAGTGTTTTCCTGGCATACACCAATGTGCAATTGCTCTCTAGTGGCCTGGTAACATGGATATCAATTGCAGGCATTGATTCTCTGTGTGTTAAAATGCAAGCCAACCTGCAGAAGAGTGGGTTGAAAACAGCATGGACTTATCAATTGTCACTGCACAAACTCAGCCAGGGATTATCTTGTTTGGATGAGACTGGATTTGACTACTTCTTTCCAATGGAGTAAAAGCAAGCTCGCCATCCAGCCTTATGCACATCACTGATATAAATGCATAAACCTACATGTGCAATAAATAGCTAATTTCTGAGGGGAAGAAGAGATTCTTGAGACAAGATCATCTACTGAAAGTCACCTCTATACTGAGCTACTTCCATGTTGAACACTGTCAATTCAAGATCCAATACAAAAAGAGAGAGAGACTTTCTCTCTCAGAGGACTTTGCACCCCATGTTTCTTTGGCCAATTTCAATAGAGTGAACACATCAATCATGTGTCTACTCTTGCTTTCTTTACAGTCTTGTTGCTCCAAAGAATTCACTCCTACTAAAACATAGAACTGGCTCTTCTTTCTTTAGACCCTTGTCAAATCACCTAGGCAGTTTCTGAGTTTCTGTGTTGAATGGATTTATAACTAAATAACATTACATTTCTGTAGGACTGGGAGACCCTTGATATTCTGAAACTTGTTTATTTCTGCTAGACCCTTCAAAGTAGAAAGTCACTAGAAGGCCCAGCACATATCATCACTGGGCTCAGAAGCTCCCTCTACTGGGGCCTTCACTAAAGTAGCAAATGTGGTGCAGGGGAAAGGTTATAGATTCAGCGCAGCTCACCATCATCACCTTTGTGTATGATTCATGCAAGGCAGCGAGAGTGAACAAGGGAAAATAATTCAGATACACAGGATCTGACCATTACTTTGAAAGTATCAGAAATAGATTTTTCCTTAAGTTGTAACTTGAATAATAAAGGAGGAGATAACGGGGCTCTTTTGCAGATAAAAAAAACTGAGGCTAAGTAAGAGAGTTAATGAGAAAGTATACTATAACACTAAAAATTGTTGCAAGTCCCACATAGAATAAAGACAAACAAAACAGAAAAGTAAAACAGAGGGCCACATTGTTCATTTATGTGTTTTGTAGGTATTAAAGATACTTTATGTATAAATAACCTGCATCAGAACGGTGATGATGTCTCATAGAAACCTGTGTCTTTCAATAATATTCTTATCTCTTGATATAGATATGATTCCCCATGAGAACTGTTCTATTTTTATGTTTAAATTATGCACCAATCAACACCATATGAGTAATAATTCACTATTTCAAAATATATTTCAATAATAAAGAACAGTTTATTAGGCTTGAAAGAAAACCAGCTTATTTTAAATGACACAAATCTCCCTGCTGGTTATTGTAGAAGTTTCTCTGATCAGACACTATAAACAACTCTCAATGGGCCTCCAAATTATCTTCATAAGTTTTAAATGTGTTTAAATGTTTTAAATGTGTAGGCTTGTTATAAATATTGTAAGAGTATTCCCAAATACCTCACACTTACTTTTCTATATGATTAGCATCTAATACCAGTATGCCATATTTGTCATGGTTGATAAATGTTAATACATTTGTTATGTAAGTTCTCCTAGAGAGACATAAAAAAGTCTACTTACCCCCAATAGAGCACCAATGACAGACCAAAGAAGCAGTTCAACCCAAGTCTGTCTTAGTGACTCGGTGAGCTCATCATTGTGGTTACTTAAAGGGTACTGGTGATATGCAGGCAGCTGCATCACTGCATACCCACTCTACCATAGGTGATGGCTCACAGGTTTCATTCCTGAGACTTCCTGACCCATCTACAGACAGCTCTACTAAAGAATCTTCCCTCTAAAGCCATTTTTTTTTTTACTACGTGTATCATCCTGGGAAGGGACCCCATGACTCTTACAACTTTCTGGGCCTTACAAGCTTCCTTAGCTTCTTGAATCTTATTAGCTCTCTCTGGCATGAGAAAATACAAGTGATTAGGAAAATGTAAAAACAATGAGAACAAAGTCAAACTAATAGCCAGTTAGCACCTTGAAGCATTAACAATGAAATGACAGGGAGGGCTAGCAGCTTGCAGAAAGTCAAGGTCAGCAGCTAACAAAGACTAAGTAACAGGTGTCCAGAATGTGGCTTCCGCCATCTTGAACCGAATGAGAAGCACATAAACAACTCATCATCTCCCTGGTCGCACTGAGAGACATTTGGAAAATATATAGAACCATTTTTCTCAGCCCACGAGAAAACCAATAAATTTCATAGTGATTCAACCTTTGTCTGATCTCTGGCATAGTCCGGTAAAAGCCCTAGACATGAAAGTTCAGTGGTTTTTCATCTCTTAGTGATGTCTCCCACTTTTGGTAACATCTCTCGCTTATCCTCAATTTCTCACTTTTTTGTTATTCTTGTTTAAAAAGCTTGCTGCTGCTCTTCTCATTCCCATAAATTCATCTCTTCATTGGTGCAAGACAAGGAGCTCATGAGCCAATGTCCCTGGTAAATTTTTGGTATACGTGAGTGTCCAGTACCCTAGGTTATTGAGTCAAGCATACCTGGGTTGAGAGAGGTTCCATCACATTCGAAAAATCTGTATCATAAGAAAATCACTAGGTGTAATCTACATTTAAGTTGGGGAAGAGGAGTAAATATGTTCCATATTTTTAACAATAGAATACCTCCATAAAATATTTGAAATTCATGTACAAAAAAATTTTGGTGAGCTATCATGGATATCTATTTTATATTTTCAGTAACAATATTTTATTTCCTTAATCAAAGTGTTCTGAGGACCATTGAGCATTCTGTCACTTGGTTTCTGTGCCTCTTGGCATGGTCACATCATTGTAGGGCTATTTATCTCTCCCTCTTTCTCTTTATTCTTTATTCCTCTTTCCCTCTGATTGCAATTTCTTTACTTTCTGCCACTAGAAACAATATCATGCTCAGGTTATACTTTTCCTGTCAAGTTCTAGAATCTGATACTTCTTCAAAACATGTATAGTTCTTTTTATTAAAGGAGTGTGTTTTTAAATTTGAAAGGAAATGTCTGTAAAGAAGACTATCAAAGTCAACTCATCCAGTGGAAACAGCTGTGGAATAAAATATTTTATATTTGCAAAATGTTTCAGAATTTTTTTATCACAGATGCATTCATTTTTCACATAGAGGTGAGCATTATTGCAGCATTGCTTCAATTCACCAAAGAAGTAACTGAGAACTTCAGACTTCTGTGACTCCCAAGGTCAAAGAGAACATGACCAGATAAGATGAAGAATAAGTCTCTTCCAATGGCCTATAGTAAAGTTCAGTCCTCAGCTTGCAATATTCGGAAGTGTGAACCACACCGAGACTTTGGTCATTGGTTATGTGCTTCTAAATCAAGTTTGTTTTTCTAGTCTTCCTTTTTTTTTCTTCCTGACTCCTGTAAGAAAAATTACAAGTCTCAAATTGCTATGGTCAACTCTTGATATGTATAGAATTTCCCTTTGTTTCAAGCCTCTACTGAATAATTTTGTAATTCCCTCCTGGTGTTTCCTTTCTTCTTCTTTTGTAGGCACATTGTAGGAAATTTGTAACTATACTTCTTTATTTTTCATAGAAGTCCCTAACTTCAGACAATAAATTCCAAGATACGCTACATGGTGAGAACACTCTAAATACTTATAGAATGAACATTGCTTCTCTTCCACAGAGTCACTCCAAAAATCACCATAGCCTCAAAGTACTCTCTAAGTAAAGTAACCCAAAGTAACAAACTCTTCTCAAACAAAGAAATTAAGGTGAAGGTTTTATTTGTTATGTATTATATAACATATAATACATTTTATGTATCTTATGTCCTCATTAGATTGTCAGTTCCTTGAGGTCTAAACTGACATATTAAGACTCCTTAGTTTAAAATAAGGATGAGGATATCCTGCAAAGCTACCTTGAAATAGTGTGTGTTAAGCTATGCATTACAGAAACTGATGTAGAAAAAAACAGATGTTAGTTTGCATCCCTACTCTATTGTTAGTACTTTTCATTGTTCTTGGCTCTCAGTGCATATTACATAGTAACTACCCAATATCTGCCCCACATTGTATTAACAGTGATGAATGTTAAAAGTTTGTATGAGCCAATGCATAAAGGTAATGTCTACAAGTCAGTGACTAACTTGGAAAAATAGAAGTCCTGCTCTTCACCCTGGATTTGGTAAGTGCACTGAGCAATGTTCTCTTGCCATTACAGAATAAGTTGCATGGCAACTTGATAACACAGACTGGGAATATGGTGTCTTAAAGAGCACCAGAAAGATAGAAATATGTTCAGTAGCAGATGTTAAGAGGAAAACATTGGAATTCCACCAGACAGAAGTCAAAATTCTGCTTCAAAGATAAAAGGGTTATGGTTATTAAATAGTGACTTATATCTGACAAACAAGGATGGCAAGAGATCCACCTCTCAGAACCATCCATTGATAAGTAAGCTATAACTTGCTGACATTATATACTGTACTGAGTGGTACAGCTGGGATGTCCTCACTTTCTCTCCCCCATTCTCTACCCCATTGGGTAAACTTTGCTTGCTCAGTAACTTGTTGATGAATGATTCTATTACTAAACTAAATACTGGATCTGAATGGAAATTAACTCCTGTGACAATAACCAAGTAGTAATAATTAGCTTAATTCCCACAGTATGTCACAACTCCGAGTTTTCTAAACCTATTTGCAGTAAATATGAATGTGGTAAAGGTAGTCCCCAAAATATGCAAATGAAATTCTAAAAAAACCCACAGACTTTGCTTCTAAAAGTTCGTCAAGCTTATCTGAGGAAACAGCTGATAAGACTTAAGATAAGAGAGGATGAAGTTTGTTAAATTAATGCCGAATAAACTGCTGAAGGAATGAGAAGTACAGACAAGAAAAGGCGGTATGGGGGGCGGGGTGGGTTGCTAAAATGAAAATGAAGGCACAATCTGCGAGATGTATTTAAATCTCGGAACCAAACCAGCTATCCAGAGGAAGCTGCTTTTCATCTTCCAAGTTGACACAAGCCTTTTGAAACCTCTGTGGCTTTGACCTTTCCTTATTGCTGAACACAAACACCTGCCTTCACCCCTCACCCCGGCCTCTCAGCTGAGACAGGGAAGATGCCCTCAGCCTCTCTGCAATAGCATGGGGCTTTTGCTGTTTCCACTTCAAAACTGGCCAGATTGTGAAATTTGAGTCTTTCAAGAAGAGGGTTTTTTTTTTTCCTCTCTCTCTCTCTCAGAGCCAGCATATTTTTTTTTCCTCAGAGATGTAATACATCAAAGCAGAGAAGAGATGCAATCATGCAGGGAATGATTTCAAAAACTTTAATGAAGCGTTTAAAATAAACTCATTTGAAGGTAATTTAACAACACCACTTTTACAATTAAAAATACTATTTTAGCATGCAAATGAAGAACATTACTCCCGTGTCAGGATGGAAAATGAAGTGAAACCGAGGAGCCTCTGGAACATGGATGCCGTCTCGGTGATTCCCCATCACTCCGCGGCACTCTTAGGCAGCCTAATGAAAGAATGAATTGATTTAAGCAACATTTTGTTGCAGCAATGGGGTTTGAGGAATTAAATTAACTTGATGGCTGGTTGTAAGAGCCAGGCTTAGAATTGGCATTATATTGTTACTAAATTAATTTTTATCCTCTCATAAGCTTTATTTGGGTGTTTCCCCTCCCCCCTCTCTCTTCAATCCTGAAATGCCAACCAAGGATTCCAACAATTAGCAGAATACTTCATCAGGCCTCTTCGACGTATTAACAGTTGTCTGAAGACATATATGTGAAGGCGAAATTATACTCTCTGGGAAAACAAATTGGACTCCAACTGCTGCCTCCAGAACTGCAGTACAGCTGAATCTTCCTTGGAAGGGTAATAGGAACAGCAAGCTGGCACACAGGCTAAGCCAAGACAGCAATTCTCAATTTTCCTCTTCATCACAAAACAGTTGACACATAGTACTCACACAGCACATCCATGTCTGCAGCAGGCTGCAGATGTATTTCAGCATTACTAATTCAGGCTGTCGCTAGTGGGTGAGTCCTGAGTGACTGAAGTATACAAGTGTCTCTCCACTCAGGAAAATGGAACAGAACGCTGGTAAATGAAGATGAGCTTGCTATAAAGGCAACCTTATATATAAGCTTAAATTTTTTTTAAGTAGGTCACAAATTTTGTTCCTTAACTTTCATTAAAAAAATTAAAAATGTTTTAAAATAATAAACACAATGCCAATTAGACCATGGCTCTTCCTACCAAAGTTCTCACCTCAGCAGAATCAATCAACTGTGGATCAAAGATACTTAGAAAAAAATGATTTTCCCATAAACTCTCTTATGATTTTTCTTGTTATTATTTTCTAAGTAATATGGTGTCACAGCTACTTCCCTAGGATTTACATTGTACTTGGCATTACAAGTTATTTAGAGATGATTTAAATCATACAAGAAGCTATGCAACGCTTATATGCAAATGCTATGTTATTTTATAAAAGGGACTCAAGCATCCAAGGGATGTGGAGGAATGACTATATTATGCAAATGCTCTGATGCCTTATTGATGTGAGCATTTTCTGCTATAAACTCTTGATATTTTATTAATTTATTTAAAATATTTACAATATATTTTGCTCATGCTTTCTCCTCCCAGATCCTCCCCACCCCCTTAGCTTCATTCTTTCTCGTTCCCTCCCTCTCTCTTCTCTCTCTACCTCTTTCTCCCCTCTTTAAAAATTATAAAATAAAAATAATAAGACAAAATATACCAAACAGCACACACACACAAACACACATACACAAATGGAGTCCATTTTGTGTTGGCCAACTACACCAGGGCGTGAGGCTTTTTTTGGAGCACGGTTGATCTACCAAATAACACTCCATTGAAGAAAACAAACTTTCCCATTTCTAGCAGGTATCAATTGCAAATGGCTTCTTGGTTAGGGGTGGAACTTTGTGCCTACTTCACCTTCTCTTCTCGCTGCTGGTATCTGTCTGGTTTGGGCCTGTGCAGTTCTTGTGTGTGCTGCCACAGTCTCTGTGGGTTTACACGTGTATCAGTCCTGCTGTGTTTGGCAGATTTCTGTTTCCTCAGAGTCATCTGCCACCTCTGCCTTTTACAATCTTTCTGCCTCTTCACATAGATCCCTGAGCCTTGAGGGGAGGGCTTTGAATGAGACATCACATTTAGGACTGAGTGTTTATTGTTCTGGAAGTTATTCTGCACACTACAGTAGAAAAGTAATCATCAACATCATCTAGCTATAAAACCTACAACCTACAGCAGCATTCTGCCTACAAGATATACTGAGCAACAGTAACACAAATGTGGGATTGACCAACTGCATTGTGTTGGATGTTAGACCCACTCTGTGAGAAGAAATTCATATGTGGTGTTGCTAACATAGCCAAAAACCTGAGATTATATAGATCATGGGCTTAGGAGAAACCTATAACTATTATTCTACTAAAGAAAAATATCAATAAAAAAACTCCTTATGGCATATTGCTATACCCATCGATCAGTGCATCTCTCAATCCTAATCAAAGAAACTTCTTGCAGTAGCTAAGAATTAAAACAAAGACCCATGATTTAATTTTGAATGTCAACATCAGAAGAAAATGACAAAAAATCCAATGTTTCTTTAATATTAATAGTACAAATCTTAGTTATATAACTCAGTGATTGGGACTATCACTGAGCATGAGAACATGGTTCTGTCCTAGCACATTGCAAGAGCAAAACCAAATACTAACATTTTTAGCATATATTGTAATCTTACTATATGATTTCTTTTATAGGCTCCTGTAGTATTTTGATAATACATGCATACATATGTACATACGTATATACAAATAAAAAGATAAATATATAAAAATCCAAACCCTCTCTAGAGGCAGAGGCAGGCAGATCTTTGAGTTCAATGCCAGCCTGGTCTACAGAGCAAGTTTCAGGACAGCCAAACTTAGTCAGTGAAGAAAACCATGGAAAAAAAGAAAGCTGGAGAAGCTGTAACTGAATGAAGGGGCCGTTTTCTGGCCCCAGCAAGCAGCAGAACTTGGCAACTTTGGCCAAATTTTTCTGGCTTTAGAGTCAAGAATAGAAGAAAAAGGTTATCAAATCTCCCTCCTCGGGCAATGAAAGCCAGTAGGGCATGCATGTGTCAGGGATTTCCCTGCATACATGCCTAGAGAGGCCATTGTGTGAAGCTGTAAGGTGAAGCCTGGATTGCCTTAGAGACCCACAAAATGGTGGAGATGCCATGCCAGAGCTGTGAGACACCCGCCAATAAGAGCCGCTAACGTGGAGTGTAACCAGCTCAAAAGAAAGAAGTATGCTCTAGGTTAAAAAAAAAATGTCAAAAGAAGTTGGAGATCTGAAGAGCACTTTAACAGAAGACATGGAGATTCAGAGTTTGGAATTTGCCTATTTGATGTTCAATCTTGCTTAGGTTTAGTATTTTCTCATTATGTTTTCTTTCCTCCCTTTTGGAATGGTGATGTATCTCCTGTGCCATTACATGTTGGAATTTCATTTTGATTTTATAGGGAATTATAGTTAAGAAATTGCATGAGTCTCAGGAGAGACTTTGGAATTTTAAATAAGGTTGAGACTGTTATAAACTATGGGAACTTTTGAAGTTGGAATAAGTACATTTTGCAAGATTATATAACTACAAGTTTATAGGTGCCAAGGAATGGAATATGGTGGTTCGAATAAAAATTGGTCTCCATGGGCCAATATAGAGTGGCACTATTATGAGGTGTGGCCTTATTGAAATAGGTTAGCTTTGTTGGGGGAGTTGTGTTACTGGGGATGGCTTTGAGGTCTCAGTGTGTCATTGTCACTTTCCATTTCCTGCAGATCCAGACGTAGAGCTCTCAGCACCTTCTCTAGCGCCATGTCTGCCTGCATACCACCATGCTTCTTGTCATGATAATAATAGAGTAAACTTCAGAAACTGTGAGGCCCAATTATATGTTTTCCTTTATAAGAGTTATCGTGGTCATGGTGTCTCTTGACAGCAATGGAAACTCTAGAACAGCTACAATGATCAGAAACTTGTCCTCAGATAGTTACACTATTTGGGAAGTCTGTAGAATCTTTTAAAGTAATAATCTCACTGTAGAAAATGGGTCACTAGGAGTGAGCCTTGAGGCTTTTCAACCTGGCTCCAGTTCCTGTTCATACTATCTGCTTCCTGAGTTCAGATGCAATATGACAAGCCAACTTCCTGTTCATATCCCCCATGCATTCCTTACCACTGCCATGTTTTCCCAATCATGATTGACTATAACTCCCAGAAACCATAAGCCAAAATAAACACTTTCTCTTTTAAATTTCTTTTGCCATAGTACTTTGTCACAGCAACAGAAAAAATAATGCATATGCCAGATTTGAACAATACTTAGTACCATGTGCCAGACACACATTCTCCATTCTCCTTTTTAATTCTCCTGTAAATTCTTTGAGATGGTATCACTGCAGTCCATTTTTAAGGGAACAAGCAGCTGGTATATAGCAGAACTATAATCTTTCACTTATAAATTCACAGTTACTTTTGCCAAAGTCTATGCCTCATAAAAGGAAAATCTTGAGATGTGAATACAATACTCTAAAGTTTTTTCTAACACAGACCTCATGCATCTTGCTAAGTACTAATTCCTTTCAGAGTAATGCTGCTGGTACACACTTAGACCCACTCCAGATACCTTTAAACCCTGTTTATATGTCTAATGGGAAATTGTGTACCATTTTCTCCTAATGGTTGATGATTGTACAAATTAATTTTAAAATGTTGTCTCCACCTTGCTCCACCGTCTAGTCTCTATAGAAAAATTTTAAAATATTTGCAACATTTTTTTAACAAAAGTTAAAACAAGTACATAACATTTTGAAGAGTCTATTTTGAAGGGCACAACAGATGTTCAAATTTTAAATTCTAATATATCTATTTTTTACAGCTTTTACTTTTAGAGCAGTTTCAGGCTTACAGAAATACTGAGCAGAAGGTTCAGAAAACTGAGCAGAAGGTATAGAAAATTCACAGAGACTACTACCTTTGCTCAACACAGTTTCTCCTATGAACATCTGCATTAGTATAGCACATAGACAAAATTCATAAACCAATATTGACACATCATTGTGAATTAATATCCATAGTTTGTGCCAGGGCTCACTCTTTGTATGTTCAATAATACCAAACATCCCATGCACCCTGTTTATCCCCAGACAGTGGCAGTCCTTGGTCATCCTACTTCATTAACTTTATGGTTTTGTCCTTCTGAGTATATTCTGTACTTGGGTCCATATTGTGTAGCCACTTCTGTCTGGTTTCTTTCTTTTAGCTGCACATTTAAGTTTCCTACATGCCTTTTCTTGGCTTTCATATATCTATTTATAATTTAGAAACATGTTAAAAGAAGCACAAAAAAAGTCTCTCTTTCATCTCATGGTCTACATTTCAAAACTGTGCATATGGTAAAAGACCAAATGAATCTTGGGCCAAATGCATTGCAATAGTGGAAATTATGGTATGACATTTCTTTCCTCTAATTTCTGGATTTTGAACTTTAATAGAAATAATCTTACATTATTTAACAGGCAAGTAAGAGAGAAGTTCTTTGAATTTTTTGTTTTATACTTATTCTTTGCTCTACTTAAATGTTTTTTCTATTCCCTCTGTTTCCCCTTGTCTGGTCTCTTTAGAGTTAAATTTTTTGTGTGTCTTTTAGCTCAGAGACAAAGAAAATATAAAAGGAAGAAAAAGAAATAGGTAAATGAAAGAAACACATGTTGGCAAATAGATGCTATTCAAGATACACCCATGACTATATGGGGCCCTTTGTGGATTTGTAAATACAAAGAATACATTTCATAGTAATAAAATAAACTAAATACAAAGAATAAATTTCATAGTAATAAAATAAACTAAATCTATTCTTGCTACCTCTGTCACTCAAATTAAGTATGGTGTAGTTTTCATGGTAGCAGTGTTGTGCAAGAAATGCACTCAACATTCTACCTGAAGAAAATAATATAGCAGTTAAGAAAATGTGTACAGAAGGGCTGGAAAAGCAAGAAAACGGGATGAAAAGTCATTCTTAGCTGATCATTATGTTTATGTTCATTAGAGATTAACAGTACTTACAACATATAAAATTAGTATACATCCCTTCACCAATTTTATTTCTCCTTCAAAGTCATGTAAATGAGCAGAAAGAGTATCTGGACCAAAGATCACATGGACTTTGCCTGGAGGCAAATGTAAAATTTAAGAGATGAAAATGCTTTACAAAGCTACTGAGATTTTCTTCATAGCCAAGGCTCCCATGATTGGTGCAGCAGAGGCTGCAGCTTCCTATCCCTCTGTGATTGTTCTGTCCTAATTAATTCATTTTTGAACTAGGGATCAAATATAAAATATTGTCAAACAAAAATCTAGTAGAATATTGTTTGCCTATCAATACAGGGAGCTTTATGGAAAATAGGGATGTGACTGTCTTTTATACATGGAAGACTATGAAGTTTATTCCTCAAGAATTTCAATATTTATTTCAGTTTCATATATATATATATATATATATATATATATATATATATATATATATCACACATATGGTTGTTGTAAGGCTGTTTCTACATGGACACATGGACTAGTACCTGTTGGGAAGGGGCAGACGTTGAATGACTAGACTGAAACTTCTGAGGCTAATTTTTTTTTTTAATAAAAATGAATGTGGTTCATTAAAATAATTGTATAGTAACAAAAACAGGATTGTTGCAGGGAATACTGAGGCAGGTTAGATTGAATGTCAAGGTAAGAATTAAAAAGAGACTACATAAATCAATTAGATAAATTCATAGTGTCTTTGCTCAGAACCAGAGCTTAAAAGTGACAGTTTCCTGAAAATGAGCAACAGAAAAGTGTGTAAAAGGAGCTCAGTGAACATCAGTTGATAAATGAAAGAGGAAAATAAATTTGCTATATGATTCCCTGTATTCAAAGTATCTATAGTACTCCAAATGGAGAGTCGGGGGTGGGGTGGGGAATAGTGTTTCCCAGGGACTGTGGAGAAATGAAAATTAATGAGCATGAAGTTTCAGTTTTGTAATGGGAAGAGTTCCAGAGATTAATTATACAACATTGTGAATAGATTTAATACTAACTGACCTATTTAATACTAACTGACTGTACTTAAAGAGGGTCAAGATAACAAATTTTATGCTGTATATAATTCACTACAATTAATGTCTTTCAAATTTCTGTTAAAAGTCAGAGTGTTTCTACTTTCCATCTGAGTGTTTCTCCTCCTCTCTAGTCAGGTGTAACTTAATCATCTCTTGTCTCATGGACATCACCACCATGACATCTTTTGCTTGTATATTTTATTTTTATTTTGGAATTTTGCAGCTTTTATTCATTTTTAAACAACATATTCTGATTGCAGTTTCCCTTCTCCTTACAATTCTGAGTTCCCACACACAAATCTCTCCTTCAATCTAAGTCCAAATCCTTCCTGTTTCTCTTTAGAAAACAGGTATCTAGATAATAAAAATAAAATAAGATAAAAACAAAAAATTGGAATATGACAAAACAACCAATTAAGAAGAAACAAAGAAAAGGAATAAGAAACATATAGATATGCAGAAACACACACATTTGCAAACACAGGCATAGCATAAAGTTTCCAAACGGGAAGCTATAATATACTCAAAGTACTTTTAAGGTAGAGGGAAAAAAGAAAGAAGAAAGCTCATAGAACGTTTTATGAGACAAAGAACCTCCAAAGATGCCATTCAGTTCGTTTTGTGTTGGTCATCCTCTGCAGGGCATAAAGCTTATTCTTAAGAATAATTTGTTTTCTCAGTGAGACTAGCTTGGAGAATATTAATTTTTCATTTTCAAATGATGGAGATACCTTCTGGGTTAGGAATGGGGACATATGTCCACTTCTCCTTTCATCTTTTGGACCCCATCTAGTACAGACCTGTAGACCCTGAAGACACATGCATTCTCAATGAATTCATATGTGTGCCAGTCCTGTCATATCTAGAAGGCTTGATTATTTGGTATCTACCATCCCTTCTGGCTCTTATACTCTTTCTGCCTCCCCTTTTGCAGAATTTCCTATACCCTGAGGGGAGGTACTTGATAGAGATATTCCAAGGTCTCTCTTTTTTTGTGTATTGTCAGGCTCTGTGTCCTGTATTCCCATCTGCTTCAGGAGGAGGCTTATCTGATGATGTTTGAGTAAGACACAGACCAATGAGTATAACAGAATGTTGTTAGGAGTCATTTTATTGCTATGTTCCATTAGCAGAGCAATAGTTTTTGCCATATGTTGAAGTCTTTGATTATTTTGGCATTGACTTTTGTGAAAAGTAATAAGTATGCGTCTATTTGGATTTTTCTATGTGGAGCTACCCAATTTGATCAGCATCATTTCTTGAAGATTCTGTCTTTTGTCCTGTGTGTATTTCTGAATTCTTCAGCAAAGATATTCACAGGTATTTAAATCTATTTTTGGATCTTCAATTCCATTGGTTTCATTGGTCCACATGTCTGTTTTTGTGGCAATTCCATGGTGTTTTTATTACTATAGCTCTGTAGCATAATTTGTGTTTGTGGATGATTATACCTCAAGTTCTTTTATCCTTCAGCAGTGTTTTAGCTATTCTGGGTTTTTGTGTTTCCATATGAAGGTTAAATTGTCCTCTCTAGTTCTGTGAAAAGTCATTCACATATTCTGGATATTGAAATTTTGGTGAGGATTGCATTATATCTGTAGATCTTGGTAGGATGACATTTTTCTCTATTATATACTTATCTATGAGCATGGGAGATCTTTACAACTTCTCAAGTTTTTCACTTGCTTGGTTAGAGTTATGCCAAGATATTTTATATGATTTAATGCTGTTGTGAAATGTCATTTCCCTGATTTTTTCTCATCTGTTTGTCATTTTTATGTAGACAGGCTCCTGATTTTTGTGAGTTAATTTTTGTATCCTGTTACTTTTCAGAATGTGTTCATCAAATATAGGAGTTTTCTGATGGGATTTTTGAGCCACTTATGTATACTATCATGCATCTTCAAATAGATTCACTTTGACTTCTTCCCTTTCTCTTTGTATCTTCTTGATATTGTTGAGTCTTCTTGTTGTTCTAGCTAAGACCTCAAGCACAATATTTAATACATATGGAGAAAATAGACAAGCTTGTCTTGTTCTTACTTTAGTTTAGAAATGCTGTGAGTTTCTTTCCATTTAAGTTGATTTTTGAGTATAGCCTTATCGTAAATTGCCAATACATACTGCCTCGTCTCTAAGACATTTATCATAAAAGGGTGTTGAATTTTATCAAAGGTCTTTTATGTATCTAATGCGAAGATCATGTGATTTTTGACTTTCAGATTGTTATGGTAGATTACATATATCAATTTATGTATGTTGAATCATCACTGCATCTTTGGGACGAAGCCTACTTGATCACAATGAATGGTCTTTTTAATGTGTTCTTGGATTCTGTTTGCAAGTATTTTATCGAGAATTTTTGGATCTATTTTCATAAAGAAAATTAGTTTACAATTTCCTTTGTTGGGTCCATGTGTGGTTTGTGTATCAGAGTAACTGTGGTCTTGTAAAAAGAATTGGGCAATGTTCCTTCCAATCCTATTTTGTGGAATAAATTTGAGGAGTGTTAGAGTTAACTCTTCTTTGAATATCTCAGAATTCTGTGCTAAAACCATTTAGCCCCGGGTTATTTTGATTGGTAGACTTTTAATGACTATTCTGTCTAATCACTAGGGGTCATGGGTCTGTTTATCTGATCTTGATTTAACTTTGCTAGGTGGATGACATTGAAAAAATTATCCCTTTCTCTAAAATTTTCTAATTTGTAGAGTACAGATTTTTAAAGTATGTCTTTTAAAGTATGTCCTCATGGTTCTCTGGATTTTCTCCATGTCTGTTATTATGACCCTTTTCTGTCTTTAATTTTGTTCATTTGGATCTTCTCTCACTGCCTTTTAGTTAAATTGGCTAAGGATTTGTCGATCTTATTGATTTTCTCAGAGAACCAACTTTTTAATTCCCTTGATACCTTGTATTGTTTTGTTTGTTTCTATTTTATTGACTTCAGCCCTGAGTTTGATTATTTTTTACCATCTGCTCCAGTTGGGTGTAATTTCGTCTTTTTGTCTAGAGGTTTCAGATGTGCTGTTATGTTACTAATTGATAATATCTTCCTCTTTTTATTTTTAATTAGGCAAGTAGTATTACACACTTGCATATTGGAACCACCCTCATTCTGTCCCATAAAGATGGGTAGGTTGTATTTTCATTTTTCATTCAAGAAAGTTTGTGGCTTCATTTCTAATTTCAGTCTTTATAGACTTCTAATACAATAGTGAGTTGTTCAGTATCCACAAGCTTGTAAGCTTTCTATTGTTTCTGTTGTTGATGATATCGAGTTTTAATCTTTGGTGGTCTGATAGGATGCATGGGGCTATTTCAATTTTGTTGTACCTACTGAGACTTGCTTTGTATCTAAATATGTGGTCAATTTTGGAGTTCCAAGAACTGCTGAGAAGAAAGTATATTCTTAGTGTTTAGGTGAAATGCTTTATAAATACATATTTGATCCTTTTGGTTTATACCATCAGTTAGCTCCAGCATTTTTCTGCTCAGATTTTGTTCAGATGGCCTATCTATTGGTGAGAGTAAGGTATTAAAGACTCCCATTATCACTGGGTGAAGGTAGATATGTGACTTAAGCTGTAGCAAACTTCTTTTCCAAATGTCGGTGTTTTTGTATTTTGTGCATAAAGTTAAGAATTGCAATATCCTCCTGGTGGATTTTTCCTGTGTTGAGTATGTAGTGCTCGTCTCCATCTCTTCTGATGAGTTTTGGCTTGAAGTCTATTTTGTGAGATATTGTAGTGATTACATACACCTGCTTGCTTCTTAGGTCTATTTGCATGGAATATCCTTTTTTATTATTTTACCCTGAGGTGATATCTATCTATCTATCCTTGATGTTCAAGTATTTTTGTTGAATACAGCAGAAGGATAGATCCTGGTTTTTAGTTCATTCTGGTAGTCTGTCATTTTACAGGAGAAAATTGAGACCATTGATTTTGAAAGTTATTAATGAGGAGTGTTTGTTGATTCCTGCTATTTGTGAGTTTTTCCCCCTTCTTCTGATTTGCTGGTTTGATATTATTTATTCCTACTCTCAGCTTTTAGCACTTTTTGGTTTCACAACATACTTCTTCAAAAAAATATATTTATTCCATTTTCTACTACAATTAATATTTCCTGAAGGAGTCCATGAGTCAAAAAGAGGGGCAGGAGAGGTAAATTAGAGGCTGAAGAAAGACTTTGAAGATGAGCTTCCTAATGAAAGAGGCAGCTAGCTAAATGAATCATGCTCCCGAAATACTCACCTATTTCCTTAAAGCTATCACTGTCCCCAGAGAAAAAAAGAAGACATATTTGCACAGTTAGATAAAGAACCTGTGAGGAATTACCTGTCTATCAATACCCATAAAAAGGATGCTGAGAGGCTGAAACAAAAAGCACATCAACAGGTCTCAATGCCTTACTTACAAGCAACTTACTGAATTATCACTTAGGATTTCTCTTCTACAATGCTCTATAAACATCATCTGAAAAATCAGAGAAATTGAAATGCAGAGTATACATAATGAGGTATAATTTAGGGCCTTGAAATTGTATACTTCTAAGTCTGAGTGTTCTAATAGAAACAAAATAAAATATATTTCTATTAAGGTTTTTATCAAGGCAAATATGACCCTAAGGCTAAGGATGTGAAGTGGTGTGAGGTTTGGATTTAGTCACATTGGTAAAAATAAATGTTCATCACCAGAATTCCTATTAAATGCCTGCCAATTTTTTTTTTAGCAATTTAACAGCAAATTACTTTCTAAGTGAAGCTTTCTAAGTGTTATTATCTCCTTTTCATATGTTACTAAGTTTTAATATGCATTTTACTAAGTTGTGATAAGTGATGAACAGAGAACCTCTGTAGCAGAAGCCTTGGTCCTTGTTCATAATTTCATCACTGCATTTTCAGTTGGTAGCTTGTCCATATCTCCTCCTTGAGGCCTCTCCTCCCATTGCTGCACTTCCTTTTTTAATATCTTTCACTATAAATATCACTATTCATCTGGCATGAAGGCTGAATAAACACACAATTCAATGGTATCTAAAGGCATAGGTTCAAATCCTAGTTCCTCCAGTTACAAGCTGTGTAACTTGAGGCAAATCCATTGACTTTAGTGCATCCACTTCCTCAGCTAGAAAATGTAAGAATAAGACCTATCTTTGAGAACTCCGAGGAGTAAAATCAAATTAAATCAAATACTGCAAATGAGCAGCCTAGCTATTCAAGTATATGTGAAAGGATAGTTGTTGTTGCTCTTGTTGTTCTCTAACTATGTCTTCTGTATAGATGAGTTTCTTCCTGAAGGTGGAAGGAAGGCTCTTAACATTCAAGAATCTTGTAAAACTTACAAGACTCAAGAAACCATAAAACGTACAAGATCTGCAGGCTCCTTCCCAAGGTTATATAAGCAGTAAACAATTAAAACTTTTGTGAGCCATCCCTTATGCTGGAGTGACAGTTTTGGTAATTCAGGTGACTAAGGGATCCCCATCTCATGAAGACAACCCTTCACATACCTTCTTGTGAACAGCTGTAGTGAATTCATCGGTTCACTAGGTCAGACTTGAATGAAATCTTTTCTTGATCCATTGCCAGTGCCCTCTCTATAGAGAAAGATGCTTGTTAACATCTTTGCGTGGAAGTTGTACAGTGCCACTAACATCTCAACAGCAACTTGCCAAACTGATGAGTTTTGGAGAAGTAGTGGTGTGGCACAAGCAATGAGTGGTAAGATGTGGCAACTAAGGCTGATACATTTTAATACAAAAAAATCTATTGGAGCACTCCAATGTGACTACCTTCCCTGTGTGATTCAGGAGGCTGTGCTTCCTTCATGGGTGTGTTTCAACTTGGCTACCTTCCTGTGTGTGATGCAGGATGGTATGCCTCCTTGTTTTAATGGTAGTTGAATGTCCTCTGCTCAGGACATGCAACCAAATTTTGGAAAGGAGGGAGACAAGGAATCCCATTTGGTTCTCTTCCTGTATGTGGTATGAGGTGGCACGCTTCCTTGATTAAGTGGAGCAAACATACTAGTACAGGCATGCTTCCCAGATAGATGATAGAATAGAAAATATACTTCAAGTCCTGAAAATATTAGTATGGGGAGGGATGGTAAGCAGACTATGGCAACATGTGTGTGGTCTCTATTGTAGTTGATAATACAAGCAACTACAAGGCTCAGTTGTTTACCTAGAGAGTTTGCCTACATAAAGAGGAACCATAACAGCAAAAAGACATGGAGATATTATCCTCTAGCACTATTATTTCATTTAATAGGAAAAGGAGAAAAAGATAGAGGTAGACATTGAAGTGGAGATACCATTGATGGGGCACAAGGGAAAGAAAGTATAGATTGAAATAACAAAACACTTCCCATCATGCAAAAACTTGAAACCCGTGGTAAGAATCAGACAATGATACTGTATGAAGCAAATAGAAGTGACAGAAGATGTCCCTAAGGAATAACTTCAATGCATTGTAGGGGAAATGCACAATTTAACATGCATTAAGGGGCCTTAATAATGACCTGTTACAGGAAACTATGATAATCAGGTAATATTAAATGAATTTTAAGTAAAGAAACTATACCATTAGGTTTTACTTTTAGAACTTAAATTCTAAATATCCTAAATTCATTAGACATCCAAATGGAGGGAATGTTGTGAGTGTGGAGGCTCTTACAAGAGATGTCCATGAGCTGTAGAAAGGCCCCAGGAAAAGCAATAGAAAAGAGTACTATCTTTTTTAAAAAAGATTTATTTATTTATTACATATGAGTACACTGTAGCTGTCTTCAGACACACCAGAAGAGGGCATCAGATCTCATTACAGATGGTTGTGAGCCACCATGTGGTTGCTGGGATTTGAACTCAGGACCTCTGGAAGTGCAGTCAGTGCTCTTAACCACTGAGCCATCTCTCCAGCCCCATAGGAGTACTATCTTATACACTAAAATGGATAGCACATGCTCTGTGTTTAGTTGTCCAACGAGTGTGAAATGACATCAAAATTTCTACTGTAGGTAAGGGGGTGATAAAAAGACAGAAGGGAAAATGTACTCAGAACATGCACAGAGTCAGATTTATAAAAGAACAATTGTACTTTATTCTATAAAAAGAACAATTGTACTTTATTCATTTTTTAAAGTTCATACATACACATCATATACATATACATCATATACATATACATCATATACATACATATACATCATATACATGTGCATCAAATACATGTGCATCATATACATATACATTATGTACATATACATCATATACATATATATACATCATATACATACACATACACGCGTACATATACATGTATACATATATACAAATATACACATATATACATATGCACATATACACATATACACATATGCACATATATGCACACACACAAAGAGAGACAGCAATTGCAAAGGATTATTCATATTAAGCACCCTTGATTCACTAATAATCTGAAAGCCAACAGTTCCAATGTTCCAGCTGCTCCTTCAAATTGAAGATGAGAAATAAGACACTGTCCACATATAAGAAAGCCATAAACTTTAATGAGTTTTGAAAAATAAATAACTGCTAATTCTTCTCAACATCTAGAATGTCCTTCCTAGAGTTGCTAAGTATTAACAGTACATTTCTATAAATAAATCCAAGGAAAAACTGGGAAGAAATTGTTTTAATCAGACTAGTGAAGGCTTTCCCTGAGTCACATGGGAGCTACACTGAGCAATACCAAAATACCTATATCATGTCATAGAACAAGAGACTCGGTATGGTCATTCTCATATGTCTACAGAATGGCATCTCTAAGGCAACAAAATGTTATCAGACTATCTACATACTCATCATAAGATGGCTCTAATCTAGGGTTTCAAGACAGAGTTTGACAAGCCATGCAAGTTTTCCCCAAAACATTTCTCTTCCCTGACATGTGTTGGGTGTCTGTTTAGTAAGGCAAAGATAAAATAAAATAACAAAAAGAATGAGAAGTTGTCATCGTATTGACCCAGATGTATGCTAAATCCTTTATATGGTCTATCTCGGATCTCATGTCCCACATCTTGTAAAGTAAATGTCACTTCTATTCCAATTTCACTGATAAAGAAATCAAAGCCTGAAGAAGAAAAATGGTCCCTCCAAAGCAACATGGAAAATGGTACAACAAGTTCTTGAGCAAAAATCTTGCTTCTGAGACCAGCTGTCTGAACCATATGTGACCATGGACTTAGACAAATATCCTTTCATGCTCAATTTTTAGGACTTTGCCAGAAAAACAGTATAATATGTGTGTCAACTCTACTCAAAAACTGTAATGAATCTACTTCAACCTTCTTTTCGGATCCAAACACATGACCATTTATTACGTCTACCTGGAGACAGTTCCCAAGAGAACACATAATGTCAGGTACAGAGTTTGGCTATTATATTTACACAAGAAAGATAGATAGAGAAATATTGTTACCTGGAGTCCTGCAGATCCCAAATATTGAACATTTCCATAATATTTCCTCAGAGATTCTCCCAACAATGATGTATTTTTTTTTTTAGCAGTCCTCCACTATTTGCTAATTTAAACTGTTTGAAAAAGAGCAATATTCTGAGTTGGTCAAAAGTGCTGTTTGCTTTTACAGCCAAGGCTTTGCACAATGACACTCAACAATACAAATGATGTTTTATTTGATGAGAACATTATACTTCCTGCAACCTCTAGTTAGACAAGACACTTGAGCTTCCCCTGTAAATTTTGCCAGCTCCCCAATCTGGTGCAACTATCAAACTCTCTTCTGGAAAATTTAAATCTCAGCTTAAAACATTAAATTCGTCTTCACTTAATTTTTTTATTGCTAAGAGTTTACTGCTGACTTTATGGCTCTAGGAAGATTAATTTTTAATGCCTTTCTTTCTGTATTCTTTGATCAACTTCACCCATTCCCAATTTGAATGCAATTGTACCTTTCTAAGAAGCATTTGACACTTGCTGGTTTGCATATTTGAGACAACCAGAAGTTGTTCCTGCAGAATGGAAGGCAGGCATTCCTGCAGAGAGTAACTGAAAGATAGACAGCCACTCTGTGCCTTTCATGTGACTCCTGTTGATAGCAAGTGCTCCAACATCAGTAAATCTTTCAGTTCTGGGTCTTGGCAGGCAATGAATTCCCTGAGAGGGTTATGGTGTTAAATCCTGTCATTGTCATGCATAAGGTAAAGACTGAGTTGTATCTCTCAAGCTACTGATCCTCACTGGAAAAAGCAAATAGGAGAAACATGCATTAAAACAACTTATTCTTTCCACTTAACCCACCCCCCCAAATGCAAACAAAGCATAACGATTTATTTTACAAATCTATGGGTTCTGGGATTTTAATATTCATACAGAGTACAGACAAATAAAATGATGAGATCTAATGACATGGGAAAAGTTATTAGAGATTTGGTTAACAAGATGGCAGTTTACAAAACAGTGAGTATAGAATTAACTCTCTCAGGTACATGCATACCTCAAAGGACTGAGGTCATGGGCAATGATTATCTTGAGAACAATAGAAACAAAGTTTTATTCTCCACTTTAGTTTCTCTATTCTCTCCAAATTTTCTGCATGACTATACTTTTGACATTGAGTGCAATCTAAACTGGAAGCTTATTACACTTAAAAGAAAAGCTGAAATTAAATAAATGGTGTAAGACCATATGCTTGAGGATGTAGAGGATATTGAAACATTGACAATGAACTATTAACAAAGATTTACTAATATACTAAGGACACCAAAAGAGCATTATAGTCCTCATTCCCCAAGTGTGTGCTGTTATCCACTTTTATAATGATGCAAACAAGGCTCAGAAAGTAGACATAACTTGTACAACTCGTCACAATCAAGGGAGAACAATCCTAGACCCACGGGACTTCAAAATGTCTATCACTGTCATCGTACCAGACTGATTTAATTGCAGTACATTTCTACAGACAATTGAGCAACCTCACAGATCTAATAATTTTAAAAAGAAAAGTAATGAGCCTTACCTCAAAGCTAAATCAAGAGCATATTTCTAAACCATTTTTATTCTTGCTTTAAAAAGTAATATATGGGCATGCATAAAATAATATATTAATTCTTTCCATTACAATTTATGAGCATGCTATACTTTATGATGCATTTTTTCTTATCTCCTAGGCTTTCTAACCATTTGATTTATGCACTGTGCCACCCAGTATCATCAGAAATTATATTTAAAATATTTAGCAACCTGTGTATAAAAATAAAATTAAAATATAAATAAAAATTAAAACTTATGTTTCTATTGTGTGTCTAAATATATCAAACTATATTTACAAAATTGTTTAGCAAGTTATATAAAGTATGACCAAATATATTCATCTAAATAAAATTATTTTGTCGATATTATGCTACTGTTTTGTTTGTCAGACAGGGACTGTAATTGACAGACCACAATCATACTCACACATAAATGATTATTAGATAATTTATTGTCCTAAAATTGTGATTTCTTTTCCCAGCAACATTGTTGTTTCTAACGTTAAATCCCCCCCCCCCCCGCCATGATGCTGAAGTAACTTCTATTCCATTGTATCTTTTTGCAAGTCCTTCATTTAAACATTTTAATGTATCCAAATATATTTTAATTGATTAAGTGACAATTCACTTTTCTATTGTAATAAATTGTAATGATGAGTCCAATACTAGAGTAAACTGATGTAAATCTAGAACAGACCCCCATATGAACATAAGCTCCCACTTTTATAAAAATGATGTAGTTTATAACCAAGAATGATGAGTGTTCTATGTGTTTTGCAATATTTGTGTCCTTAAATCAAAATATAATACATCCCCATGGTTTTGTCTATACCTATTTATTCCTCTTATCTTAGAGTACAATGTATAAGGACACCTGGAGTGTCTAGTCACTGGTCTCTGATTTGCCGCCCCCTCAGATCCACAATTCTACAGGAAATATAAATCATTACAAGGATTATCAGAGAGTGGGTGCAAAGTTGGTCAATCTCTGCAGTAACAGACCACAGCTTCACCTGGCACAGGTGGCATGTGTTTGTCAGAGTGTGACATCACTTCCTTTATTCCTTTTCCTGCCAAGATTTGATCTAGTACAGGGGCACTGAGGTAAAGAAACCAGACAACATGAGCCTAGCAGGCTGGCTCCAGCATAAAGGCCACCCCCAATGAGAATAAGGTTATGCAATAGTTGAAAAGAAAATTATATGAACCAAAGAGAGTTTCTGAGAGACCTCCCTCTCAAAGATGAATAAAACAGTTGTTGAAAGATGATTCTTTGAATATAAACAGCCCTGGAATATTAGTAAAGGTGCCCCCAGATAAGCAAATCATTTACTGTAAAAAACTAGTTCATATTATTTTGGAGCTGAGATCCTGCTATCATCTACCACCCACAGCTACGTATGTGAGAAAACCCATGGTGCACTTCTGAGACCAAGAAAGATAATGTTATAAGTTCATGGAGAGCAGGGGAAGCATGACTTTCAAACTGAAACAGAAAGAAAAGGTCCTTCCATCTTTCTGTTCCAGTCAGGCTGGAGACTAGGGGATGCCTTCTCATGTTAGTGATCATCTGCCTTGCTCAGCCAACTCATCCAGATGCTAATCTCATCCAAAAGTGCCAAAACAAACATACCAGGTATAACCTTTAACGTAAGCACCTCATGTCCCACTCAATTTGAAACATAAAGTTCACCATTACTATACTGAAGATGGAAGGATTAACAACCAGGATAGGGTGACAACTGATAAGAACTTCATAAGGAGGAAAGAGGGCTACAAAGGGACAGAGGATGCTTTTCATTTCCCTATGACATACTGCTTTTCTCTTCCAACTCAATACAAGTTGCAATCTTCCCAAAGGACTGATTAGATAAGGTCGTTCAGTTCAAGGCCCTCCTCTGCTCATCAGTGCCCTGGAATAACCCCTGAGCACCTTCCAGAAGGCTTGCAGCTGGCATCTAGCTTCCTTTCCACTAGATTCCAGCCACTCTGTATGTCCCCGGAATACTATGATCTGTTCCCTTTCACATACTTATCCCCCACTCCCTGCTACGCTCTCTCCCACTCCTTAGAAACCAGTCTCATTTAAGACCCAGGCTATGTGCATCCTTTTTGGAGCTACATTCTCAGACCGCCCCCAGCAGAGCTGACAGTCCTTTTTCAAAGTACCGTCATTCAGGCCCACTTCCACCATAATTCTTACTTTTTCTCTCCCTGAGAATAACAACAGTACCTTTCTATTTCTGGATATCCAGGCTGTAACACAACTTTGGGCAGAGTTTGTTGTTGTTTTTTCTATTGATATTGTTTTTATTATCTCCCCCTTCCCCCCTGTAAAAAGTGAGGTATTAGATACTTTAAGCCTTGTAGGTCACATGTTCTGTGTCACAACAGCTAAACTGTGCCTGAACAGGGGGGAAAGCAGCTGTAAATAATAGGAAACGAGTAGCCATTACTGTGTCCCAATAAAATTAAGTATGTCAACCCAAGGCCTGTAGCAGACTGTCTAGCACATGATAGATGCAGGCAACTACCTAGTGAAGCCAGAGTCCACTGCCTTTTGTTTTAAAGAGAATGGGGTCTAGCTCACCTTTCTCTCATGCTGAAACACAAAGCTTGAAGCTTGATAAAGGGGAGCTATTTGCATGAGAAGAAAATGGCCCTCCTTTGGATATCCCTTCTCTGAAGTTCATAGGTATTGAAACATAAATTGTGTTAGAGATGTTGGGGCGGCTCTGATAAATGATAAACAGCAGGAAAGGTTTAACAGGCCACCAAAGACTATAAAATTGAGCATAGACATTGTTTTTTGATTTGTGGGAAGGACAACTACACACCATGTATTCTAACCATGTGAATATTTATAATCCACAGGCAATGTGCTGAGATCATTGGAAAATCTGGCTAAGGAAAGGACTCCTCCATTGAATTAGCTTTGGCATAAGACATAAGCATTACTCAAGGCAGATTTTTCTTATGATCCCCTAACGGTCACAGATCATTCTCCCATTAACCCCTATCCAATGGTTTCACAGGGACTACCCTTTACATGAAGCATGATGGGTGCCAATCATATACATAGAGGACAGGCCTTCAGACAGAAAGGAGGATCCGTACTGACCATTTGCCTTCAGTGAATTTCCTGGAGTTCTGAAGGCATCCTAACAGCGAATCTTTAGCAGGAAAGTCCACATTCTCTGCTATTCTGCACAAATAAGAAACCGCTTATTAATATTGATGTGACCCTTCCAAATGACTTTTTTTTCAGTACTGGGGATCAAACCCAAGGCCTCATGCATACTAAGCAAGTACTCTATCACTGAACTACATTCCTAGTGCCCAAATGGTATTTATTTATCCTAACAATAATGCAATTTCCCCTTGATCACAAATTTATCAGTAAATTTCTGGTATGAACTGCTGAATGAATAATGAATCATGTGAATGATGCAAGAGAGCTACATTTGAAACAGAATTCCAAATTTAGGCTTCAAAAGGCTCTAAATCAAATACCCTTCCCAACCCCCCAGTTTCCTACACATGCCTTGTAAGGTTTTGTGCACTCTGATATGAAAATCATAGCAACCTGGTTACATGAGAACTGACACCAACTAACAGCTTTTAGAAATTTCTCTTTCACCCTGGATGAGCATGAGTTCACAGTCCACGGGCCCCTGCAACCCAAATATCACTACAGTAATGCTTTTGGCATAGCATTCAATATCTTTCTCCCAAACTGTCAAGACCAAGGCAATGATGCCGTTACATTTCATTACAGCGTATCTGTCAGATATAACCCAATTGTTTTGCTCAGTGTCCACCAAATCTGTCAGTCAGTCTTCACAGGATTCTCTGAGCCACCTTACCCCTTCCTTCCTTCAGCCTCCAACACCAGGAAAAACAAAATCAAAGAGTGGAACAGGCTGTGTCAAGTACATCATTTAAATATTAAACAGGCTGAAGAGATTAACAGAATAGACATCTGATATTATGGGATTCGTAAATCAATTTATGAACTGTGTGATATATGGAATCAAGAGGCCATAACAATCTTATGAGAAAGATCATAAACATGCTGTCCCCTGTATATAAGACTGTTTTTTATTGTTGTTGTTGTTGTTGTTGTTGTTGATTGGCATAAAGCAATACTGTCACAGACTTCATACAAAACAGCTAATGCTTTTCAAATTTTACTACTAATATTTTTTTTAATATGCCCCCTCCAAAACTGACTTAGATTATTTTTTTCCTGACATTTCCAAGATGGTAGTTTACACAGCTGGTTGGAAGTCACTGACCCCTTGGGGAATCTCAGAGATTTGCACAGCAATACTGACACTTGCAGGAGCCCCAGAGTCCCTGAAATCAGCATTTCCAATTCTTCAGTCTGTCTTTTTAATTACTAGTTTCTGTGTTCCCATGTGCTAGATTGGAGCATCAGAACACATCTGTTTTCCAGCAAGCCATGTGAAATGCCACTCTGTGACACAGGATTATGAGGGCTCCAGAGACTTTATGAAAACATACAGAACAAATGTCTCATTATATAAAGGGTGCCGGCTGTACACAGAGTGTACTGCATTTAGAGGCATGCCTTGTGGGCAAAATGCTGTCACCTTGAAGCCATCGTCACCATTATTTCTGGTGTTTTCCGAGTCTCCATTTCCATCAGGTAAGTAAATGTAGGAGAGGAAGTCACATATGCTGCTTATCCCTGAGCAATTTCCCAGAGCAAAGGATGCCACGGGGAAAAAAATCAAGAGATATTGTTAACGTCCATTCCTCTAATGGGATTTGCATAGTATCAAATGAGGAAATAGATTTAAATGTATTTTAAGTGTACAAAAAAGCAGATGGATAGTAGTAAAGATGATAAGCTCTAGAACCAAAAATACATAGATCAAAACTTGAGGTTAGAATCCTAACCCTCTCTCCTATAACAGAGGTATATTTTTCTTTTCCCCAAGCCTCAGTTTCTCTGCTCATAAAAAGAACAATCATCTCAGAGAATTCTTTCTTTTGAAATGTGTGTGTATTAGCAGCTGATGTGAGCACATGCGACAGCTTGCTTGTAGATGTCATAGGACACCTCATAGAAGTCACTTCTCTCCTTTCACCATATTTGTCCCAGGGACCAGACTCAGGCTTGGGAGCTGATATACAACATGGAAATGTGTTTTAAGTAGAGTTTTAAGATAAAATATTGGTATATATCTTCAAATCTCAATATTTATCAAGTCTCTGGTACCCCTTTTTACGCTTGACCTCATGATGCTCTTTTCTGTTTGGTAGAAATTGAGATGAAAAGAGCATGCACCATTGTAGCACCTCCATATCCCCGAACATATCATCGTGCAAAATTGTAAAAGGTCTTCCAAGGCAGTCATAATCCTAGGGGGTCTATACCATAGATTTCTATTCCCAGGGACCGCTATAAGACACGGCCGGAGCTACCACTTGCAGATTGCATGGATCATTTTGTGTGATACCCTATGAATCTCAGAATAAAGCACAAGAACTTCCGAAAACAATGGAAAAATAATATTCTCCTTGAGCTTTCACTAGGAAACCCCTGACTGGGCCCAGTTTGTCAAACACTACCCAACTGTATGGCAGTCCTTACTACTTAAAGGCCAGTCTTCAAGTAAAATGATCTTTCACTCTGACCACTTTCTCGTTAAATGATATCACTGCATCTAGCATTCTAAAATTTTTTCAGATTCTCTAGTCTATTTTCTTTGAGGGCCTTAACATAAATAATGCACTACTTTTAAAGTTATCGATTTGTTATTTTCCTGGTAAAGGTGCAAAACTAAAGCACTGGTTTTGACCAAAAGGACCAAAAGAGACAAAGGGGCCCAGATAGCAAAGTCCTAGACACATTAAGACAATTCTCTTTTTCTTTGGCTTAGCTCAGAAAGATGGTTGTAGTTGAGTAAGTTGGTTTTAAGGATGGTTTTCAGGCCTTTAAGATGCACGTAATTAACATATATAATTATCAGTATCAGTAGTATAAAAAAATAAACATCACTTGTTTTGACACAGACCTTGACTGTTTCATAACCAGTTTTTATGTCCACTTTTCATACAATTTTTAATGCAAGGAAAACAGGAATACTCTTCTCCAAACCGACAGTGACTGAGACTGAAAGAGGAGCTGTCGTTTTCCTACCATTACCTGTCAACACCAGATTTAATCAAAAACTTCTATCAGTGTTGAGGTATAACAATGCAATTCTAAGTCCTTAAAGATATGCTTATAAGTCTCCTAAAGTGTCCATTAACATTCCTTTAACAAACAATAAGAAAAGTGCATGCGTTCATAATTTAAGCACACCTATTATCAATTTCCTGCCTTTAGACACTTGTCCTATCTTTCCACTTGAAAAAACACCAAAAAGGAAGTCAGGTTCAAACCAGTGATCAAACAAGGGCTTTGTGAACTCCTTTGCATGTTCTACCCACAAATTTCAAAGCATTCTTCCAGAACAATGAACCTGCCACTGAACCAATGAGACTTTCTACACAATGAAGCAGGATTTTTATTTTGAAGAGGACCACAGAACCAGGATTCAGGCCCAAGATGACAAACTGTTTCCCTTGAGGATGTCAGATAGATGGGAAGTGCTGCAAACAATATAGACTAAGTGCTTCAAAACTTCCAAAGAGCTAACTATTTTATACTGCCATCAAAAACAGGAAGCATGTCATTAGGGGAACATACTATCAACTCGATGACAAAATAAAATATGTAATTCATCTTTGGACTCAGTCATGCTGACAGCTAGTTTGATTTAACTTCTTTTATAAAGTCAATTCCACTATCACACTCATAATGAATTACAGAAGGAATTTATAACAACCTGGCAACACCAGTGTGCCAGTTAATGGCACGGGTAACACTTACTCAGCAGCTGGGCTCTGCATATGCTGGAAAGCTACTGCAGTATCACTTAGAGGAAAAGCCATTGTGATTGTTCCCATTTTGCAGATGGACTATTTGGCTACAAGCCATTAATTATGGCTACTTGGCTACTTTGATTGCCAGATGTAGCTAACTTTGTCTGATAGCTATCCAAGTGACCCCAATTTCACCTAATCTTTTTCAACATATTTGCTTGTCAATCATGTGAAGAGATTGCACTAGATAATCTCTAAAGTAACTGCTAAAAAAAATTAGTTTATTTTTGTGATTCTTGCCCAAGTCAACTCTGAAAAGTGCCAGATATACATCCAGTGTACAAATCTCAGAAATGCAGTCCATCCCAGCCCTTTCCAATGGCAACTTCCCACAAAGATGAAAAGTTCTGCAAATCATTCTTCACTACAGCAGCCACCAGCCACTCATGACCAGTTTCACTCAAAATATAGCTAATTAGGCTTTTAAAAGCTAAAATTATTATCTAATTTAAATTTAAATAGGTAAATCTACCTATCAGCTGCAGGATTAGATGGTACATGGATCTGTCAAAAGATCGATTAATAAAAGAAGAAATTGGAATTTGCAAATTGGATATTGTTCTTTTTTTTTCCTATGGCAGAAGACCTTGGCTACTTGGACATACTTCTACCTTATTCATCTCTGATGCATTTTTTTTTTTTTATCTCTCAAAAGAAAGTTCCTTGTACCAGCCTCTAATGGGAGAGTACTAGTCATGTAGAGCTAGCCTATAATGTACAACCCAAATTATCACACTTTTGACAGTATAAGAAGATACCATTAGTGATGATACTATGAAACATGCAACAAGCTCAGCTCAAGGAAATCTGGGACACAGCCATCTAAATTCAAGAGACTCTATAATCGTAGACTCTCTGGATTTATGATTCCAGACGTTGCTCTGAAAACTACAGACCATGGACTTACACATTATTATTACAGAATTATCTAGAGCAGTGGTTCTCAATCAGTGGGTCATGACACTTTTGAGGGTATGAAGTAACAACAAAGTAATTTTATGGTTGTATGGTTCACTACAACATCATGAACTGTTGTTTTAAAGGGCCACAGCATTAGAAAGGTTGAGAACTACTGATCTAGAATGACATTTAACATTGCAACTGCCTAGGCTCCACCATAGAGCTCAATATCTAGAGCAAAATATCTGAGGTTGGAACTTCAAATTCTGTAGAACTGGATCCAGCTGGAACAATGTTATCTTGTTATCATATTTAGTGGATCCCAACTAAACACCACCAAGAGATATGGGCACCTGGTATCGTCATTTCTACAGCATATTAATGAATCCATTTGAGAACTGTCTTTGACACATATCCTTCCTAATCTGTGTTAGTTCATAGTCAAAGTCAGAGTAAAATATTCTCCTAAACAAATGAGCCTCAACAACCTGTACTCACTCTGATTCTTAATGTTTCCAGAACCTTCTAACTTTTACTTTGTGAGAATGGTCACCATAAGGATATTAAAAACCAAATGTGGCTTGATCTTCGCATTCTTTCCAGGACTAATGTTGGAAGGAAAAATAAAACAAACACAAAATGGCTTCATTTAATGATTAGTCCTGTGAAAAGCTTCATACACATGAGGCCCATGATATCAGGAATCACTGTTTTTGTCTTATATGCTGGTTTCTAGCATGTAGTATAGCAGACCTCAATAAACACCCACTTTATAGAAAGATATGATTGAACTGAAAGAAAGGACTAACCTTCTTGCCATTGTGTTTACTGAATCCCAACTTAGATGGAATAAGTAGAGCTGTCTGAGAAAATAACTTTTAACTAAACTTCATGCACATCAACCAACCTAGGAAACCACGGAAAAGAACTTTCTTGGCAGAGGAATCAGCAAGCACAAGGTTCCTCCCTCTACAGAAACTTTTCTCAAAGAGAATTCAATTCTATTGCTCAGAATAGTGAGGGACAAGAGTCCTGCATGAGGGTAATGAGAGAGTTTGGGGCTTGGAGAAAGCCAATGTTTTAAAATTCAGGGAGTTATATGATTGCATCTATGATTTATTCATGTACTTTCATTGCCCTGTGGAGAATAAATGGTAAAAGAATAATACTTGAGATACAGAGGTTGCTTAGGAGACTATTATGGGGCAACAAGTTCAGGATTTTAGAGATGCTTGACTAGAGGCTGGGCAGAGGAAATGGAAGAAGTTAGAATATCATGGCCATGTCTTAGAGGTAGAGCTAGTAGGAGTCACTGGTGTTTAGTACGTAGGTAAGGAAGCAATGATGCTCAGGTATAACCTGAACCATAAGAATTTATTGTGCTACATTTCACCGAAGGCTGGTCTTTCCTGTGGGCATGTTTTCAGAGCTTATGACTGTATAAGTATGCACACTTAAAAGCTCCAGCTTCCAATTCCTCCTCCCTAGACAAGGATAAGCCTATCCCCAAAGTACAGAAGATTCATACTCCCGACATCACAAGGATTCACCACCAAGGTTGGAAGCTCTGCTCTGAAGCATTCCATCTCCCTTATGGAAGATTCCACTGAGTGAAAGGATCCAGCAACAAGAATCAACTGCCATCATTTGTAGGCATGTCTGAAGACAGCTCCAAGAAGGGTTTCGTTAACAAAGCATGGAGCTAGTACTGGTCCAATTCCCAGGATAAAATCTGAGATTATCTAAATGAGATCTAGGGAACACTGAAGTGAAGCAGAGAAGATGCCAAAGGCCATGAAGGAGCCTTGGAACTAAGAATCTGAAAACTAAGAAAATACACAAAGTAAACGATTCTGGGATATAATCTTAACCTCCCTACAATTTCCACAAACAGATTAAAACTTACCGAGACTTCCCAGCTATATTTTGGCTGAAGCCTCAAGGTCACTTGAATTACCTGCTTGATCATCACCTTGGCAACAAAAAGAATGAGAGGGAGGGTTAAAATGTTTTCTATAGTAACAAATTAATTGTAGAAAACCACCTTGGGTTTTACATTACTTGTCTCATCACATAATAGTGCATAAAGCAACCTTTCTCCCAACATGAAGGAGTAAAATTGGATACTGCCAATATGTCACCTTTGTATATGAAAAGGACTCAGCTGATATTTGAAGGATGTTACTACTGATTGCCTATTGTCATCGCATGAGATTAGAAGGTAGTGTAAGCCTGGCTTCTGATTGTTACAGCCATGACAAGAAAGGCCTTCCGTCACTTCTTATTAATTTGCCGTGGAACAGAATGTCACATTGACATTTCAAATTATCCCGTTGCTTTGTTCACAGGATTATTTTAAGCTTAAACTCATTGCATCTCCGACTTGGCTGCTTAGATGAACTACAGCTCAAATCTCATGCCTTGACCTGCGTACAAGACCAGATTTTACTATTTATAAAAATGATTAACTGTTTTGTCTTGGGAGTCAAACAGACCTGGGCTCAGCTACCCCTTGCTCCATTTTCTAACTGGATCTCCTTGGGCAAGTGATTTATCTCCTCTGGGCCTTAGTTTCCTCATTTGTACCAAGAGAAATAATATCTACTTTATTTCTCTTAGAAAGATCAAGTAAATTATACACAAAAAGCACTTAAAATTAGACTTAAAAATGTAACTTGTAATAAAATAATAACACTAACAAAACAATGGATTTTATCCCTGCCTGGTTTCTAGGTCTTTCTCCATGTAAATTAAATGTATTCATTCACTTAATCACCATAGCATCTCCCTAAATTTAATATTATTTCTTGTTCTATTATACAGATAAATATACTGAGTGCCCAAAGGTTGGTTATTTGCCTACACAAACCAAACAATTTGGGTTCTAATACTGAGATTTTGTTTTCTGTTACTTTCTATCTATCCAGATGTCCTGACATGAATACTTACCTAAGTGTGGACAGACAGCCAAGACCTCTTCCTCAATTTCAAGGTCATGAATTCAATATGTAACTACTTTCTCATCATTCTCCTTCAGCATGCCCTAGACACAAATTTTACAGGTTCCAACACAGCCCAGCACTGCAGCTCCTCATTCTGTCCCTGAAACCTGCCTGCACTAGGCTCTCTCTTCCCCAGAGTATTTCATGTCAGTATCATCCTCCCACAGTTTCAGCCTTCTCTGTACTGCTTCCTCTCAGACCACACACTTGCTCCATCAGAAAGTGATTGCTGAAGGCTGGAGAGATAGCTCAACCCCATAATAGCTCACCCCAAATGTGTTCTTTGCCCATTCATTTAACCTTAGCATAACAATATCCTCCAATAACTTGCCCCTCCCACTAAAGAAAAAGGTCAATATGCATGCAGTATCAACAAAACCTGACTGGATCAGGCCTCACTACTCTCTACGACCTTTTGCTCTCTGTTACTTTATTCTGGCCACATTTGTGATGCGCAAATGACACAGGTATTCTTAAGATAATTGCAGTTGTTTACAGAATATTACTCTGTGTGTGTGTGTGTGTGTGTGTGTGTGTGTGTGTGTGCTCACACACGTGCGCATTTGCTCTGGAGGACCAAGAAATTGGTGAATTCACCATGTGATTATGTAGTGCCTCAGGAATTGAGGGCAACAAGGCTAGAGCAGGCCAAACATCTAAAGAAGATCTGGGCTTAAGGCCAGGCCCCAGTTCCCGTAGTTTATAACACTCTCACTTGTTTTTTTAGAATAGAGTCTTTGGTCAGAAAAATCTCAACACTCTTATATCTTAGGATTGTTGTAATATTGGAAAAGAAAAGTCTGTAAAAATATTCATAAAAAGCTATGCTATTTCTGGGAGAGAATTTAAAAAAACACAACTTAGAGAAACCCAGTTACTTCCCTAACTAGTGGTTATGATTACAAAGAAAAGGAATCTGTGGACACTGGGCCATAGCAGGCACAGAACCTTGCAAATAGGTTGTTTCACAGCTATTAATAGTATTGACTTTTAACTATGGCATTAATCTATATTCACTGTATTAAACAGATAATTCTGAAAATAACTTTCCATCTGATACTATACAAGTGAAATACTAACAATAAATAAATAAACATTGCCTAGAAGACAACTACCCATGAATCATCATTAGACATATTCTCTCAAAATCAATGAATAATTCAACTGTACAAGAGCAAGGTCACACCATACATAATGTTCTTTCATACTTTTTCCTACTTAATACAATACAAATAACTTTAATACCAGAAATATAATTCTTCAGAATATTACTTTAAAGGCTATATAGGAATGGCACCAGGAGATTCAGACTGCATTTGACCTTAACAGCTCATAGTATTACACAGATAATGCTGTGGAACTCAGCACAGCGTGTGTTCTACCAGCACAAAACTATGCTCACACTGTTGGGCTTTCCACTGAAGTCTGAGTCATAGAAAGTCTTTCCTGTGTAATGTTCAATCAATATTCTATCAAGAATACTAAGAAACTATTAGGGGGACTGTAGCCATTTCTCCAGCATCAAGAAGTGTATCCCTTGTGAAGGCAACCCTCCAGAAGCACTTAATGAAAGCAAAATAAACAAGAAGGGCATGGCATAAAAACTGGGAAACACATCCATTCCAACAGAGTTACAAAACATACAAGAGACAATGCTAAGACATATTCTCAGTCTCATAACTCCTCAATAATAGAAAGTAAATACCCTAAGATCACACAAATGTCAGAGGAAAAATTCAGAGTCCTATTTTTTAAAAAGACAAATGGCATCCTTAATGTGATATAGCCTTCCTCCATTGGAGTCATAAAAAACAAATCTTACTTTATGTTTACTTATAATTTTGTGTGTGTGTGTGTGTGTGTGTGTGTGTGTGTGTGTGTGTGTTTTAAATGAAATATTCTATATAAGCTGACAATGCTCCATCCTAAAGTTGTTGTTATGTAACAACAACAACAACAACAACAACAAAAATAGCAGTGCCAAGCATGGGAAACTTCCTTCTCAAATTATTGACCAGGATAGTCCTCAAAACAATATAGGATATTGCCATTTCTCTTACTTGCCTCACAGAAGTTGAAAGTAAGACCCTATTATTATAAGGACACCACACACCTCAGACAAATGTCTTACAGGAATTGAGCTAAAATTTACCTGGAAGCCTTTTCCCTATGGACAGGCACTCATAGTACACAAGCTGTCAAGAGAGAAGAGCAATCAATAGTCCCACCCTTCTGTGATGCCTATAGACTACAATAATGAACAGCATGACAAGATATTCTGGAAGCTGCAATTGTGGTGTTTATATACTGGGAGTTACAAACAGGACTTAAGACCTGCTCAACAGGCAGAATTAATGTCTGTTACTATAAATCTATCCCACTACTCAATAAACCAACTGATATCTCTTCTGTAAACCAAAATAATTTCTAACTTCCTTTTGCCCACTTATTTCTATACCCACAGATAAGTGAAGTTTTCACCCTTCAGCCAAGAAGCTTCCTTCTACAGTAAATGGAGACCTTTATAGAAAGCCATAACTGGATAAACTGTGGAGCACAATTGACCATATGATGCCCAGCATAAAGAACAAACTCATCTACAATACAACCCCATACCTAAGGCTCAAGGAATATCATGGAAGATGGGATGGGATGATTGGAAGAACCAAAAAAGCAGGAAGTCTGTCATAAGATAGACTTCTGTATGTGACAGGAAAACTGCATTCAGGAAACTTCAACAATGTGATTTCCCAAATAAAACCAAAAAATAAAAATAAAATCATAACACCAATTTATATGTCAACATGAATGGGGAAAGCTCATAAGACTCCTAAGAGAAGAGCTATAGGCAGTTAATGAATGCCAAAAAAAAATGAACATTACTCTTCTCCATGAAGAAGCCTCTCATAAGTTATTCAATTTTAAGTTAGCTCTAAATACTTAAACACACACACACATACATACACACACACACACACACACACACACACACACATACTGGTTTACAAAAAGGATATCAGTTGGTTTATTGAGTAGTGGGATAGATTTAGAGTAGGAGACATTAATTCCTTCCTGTTGAACTGGTCCATAAGTCCTGCTGGTAACTGAATGGGAGCAGTGCCTGAATCTGTTGCCTGCTTGTGAATCTTGTTCACCTAACTGGGCTACCCTGTCAGGCCTCAGCAGGAGAGGATATGCCTAATCCTGCAGTGACTTGATGTTCCAGGATGGGGTGATACCCAGACGAAATGGGATCCCCCTTCTCATAGAAGTAAAGGGGGAGAGGGAGGAGCTGTGGAAGAGAAGAACAGGGAAAAGTATGGGAGCTGATATTGAGATAAATAAATTAATAAAAAAATAGAAAGAGAAAAGAAATAAAGCAACAGGGACTATTGTGATAGATAATGTTCATTGTCATCTCCCCTCCCCCTTGGTAGGCTCTGCAGTTTTGTTTTGTTTTTTAATTTTTATTATTTTAGTTATTTACATCACAATCATTGTCCCCCTCATTCCCGCCACCCACAGTTCCTCATTCCATTCCTCCTCCCCCTTGCCTCACCAAACCTTCCCCTTCCCCAGAGCCTCAAGTCTCTCTCAAGGATTAAGCTCATCCCACTAAGGCCTGACCAGGCAGTTCTCTGCTATTTTTGTGTCAGGGGTCTTGAACTGGCCCATGTACCCCAGAAGAATTACCTTAAGTATAAATGGACTCAACTCATCAATTAAAAAAATATGCAATAACTAACTGGATTTAAAAAACTGGATTAGCTGACTAAGACATCAAAACCCAGAGAACCAAGTGATGGAAACAGCACAGTGAGCAAACAGAAACGGTAAACAAGCCACAGTGGTGCTTACATCTGAGGATGCACACTTCAGAGGCCAACCAGAAGAGATAAGAGAACACTATGTATCATTTAAAGCATGGGGTAATTCGTCTTGAGGGTATAAGAACTTCAAATACTTGTACCATTAAAAGACATGAAAAGGTCACATAGGTCCTGAGTTAGAAATTTCAAACCCTAGTCTCATATTAAAGCAATTATTCCAAACAAAACATCAGAAAAGAAACTACATAGCTAAATTATGATGTAGATCATTAGGTTTAACAGACTACAGAACACAGCATTCAACAAACCGGGGAATACACATTCTTCTCTGCAGTACAACAAAACTTCTACAAAACTGATCACATTATAAACCAGAAAAACAGATTTAACAAATAGGAAAATAAATGAAATAATACTTTATATAGTACCAGACAAGATTGGAATAAATCTGGAAATCAACATTAAGAGAAAGCTCAGAAGTTGAACAGAAACTTGGAGACTAAACCATATACATTTAAGAATGAGAAAGGAGTCCTTGAGGAATTCAGGGAGGAAATGTTTACACTTCTAGAATCAAATGGAAAAGATATCTAAGCATGTTCTTCTGGACTACAGCCAAATAATCCTGAAAGAAAAGTGTAGTTTAAAAATGCTCACATTAAAAAATTAAAAAATCAGAAGGAAGACCAAAATGTGGATGCTTCTGTCCTTCTAAGAAGAAGGAACAAAATATTCATAGGAGGTAGAGGGTGGGAAGGACTTGGGAAGAAGGGGGAAGGGGGCAGGTTCAGGTATGGGAAGGGACAGGGATGATATACATAGGGTCAGGATATTGTACAGAGGTTTGTAGTAACAAGAGATGGGGAACTGGTGGTAGCCACCATAAAGTCCCAGATGCCAGGAAAGGAAGATTCTCCCAGCAATCAACAGGGATGACATTAACTGAAATACCTAACAAAGGTTACAGAGAAGCTGTAGAGACCATATCCTGAGGTTAGGCAAGGCTCACAGTTGAGAGATGGGGCCACCAACTCATCTCAAAAAATTTTAGCCCAGAATTGCTCCTGTTAACAGAAATATGCAGACAAAATGTGGGGCAGAGACTGAAGGAAAAGCCACCCAGAGACTGTCCCACCTGGGGATCCATCCCATTAATAGAGACGAAACCCAGACACTATTGCTGATGTCAAGAAGCCCTTGCTGATAAAAGCCTGATATAGCTGTCTCCTGAGAAGCTTTGCCAGAGTCCAACAAATTCAGAGGTGGATGCTCACAGCCAACCAATGGACTGAGCAAGGGGACCCAATGGAGGAGTTAGGGAAATGATTGAAGGAGCTGAAGGGGTTTGCAACCCCATAGGAAGAACAACCATATCAACCAACCAGACCTCCCAGAGCTCCCAGGGACTAAACCACCAACAAAAGAGTACACATGAAGGGACCCCTGGCTCCAGCTGCATATGTAGCAGAGGATGGGCTTATCTGGCATCAGTGAGAGAAGAGGCCCTTAGTCCTGTGAAGACTGGATGCCCCAGAGTAGTGGAATGCTGGGGCAGTGAGGTGGGAGTGGGGAGGGAGCACCCTCATAGAAGCAGAGCAGGGGACAAGATAGGGGTTTGTGGAAGGGAAACTGGGAAAGGGGATAACATTTGAAATGTAAGTAAATAAGATATCCAATAAAAACAATCAGAAATATCTCAAATAAATAAGTCAATGGTATACCTCAAGACTCTAGGAAAACAAGACACTAAACCCATTAGAAAGCAAGAAAATAGTAGATTAGGACAAAAATCAATTCAAAAAACAAAAAACAAAAAAGATAATCAAATGAAGACCTAGTTCTTTGGGAAGATTAACAAGATTGACATATCTCTAGCCAAATTAACTAAGAGAGATAAGACCCAAATAAATACATATTAAAAATGAAGGGGGACTTTTTATAATAAACTCCAGTGAAATTCATAAGATCTCTAGGGATTATTTCAAAATTTTGTTTTTTAAAAAGTTAGCAAATGCAGAAAAAAGTGAATATATACAGAAATTCAAATGACTTATAAAAATTAGGACCAGATGATATAAACAACTAAAAGAGGCCCATAACAAGTAATATGATTGAAGCACTAATTAAAATCTCCCAACCAATGGCCCCAGGGCTGGATAGGCTCAAGCTAAAATCTACCATTTTTAAATTTCATATGTGTGTGTGTGTGTGTGTGTGTGTGTGTGTGTGTGTGTGTGTGTGTCTGTCTGTCTGTCTGTCTGTCTGTCTATCATGCTGACTGTTTTGTGTGTATGGTCTGTCCACTTTATGTGACAACAGATTTGAGGGCTCAACCTGGGGAGAGGCTAAGTCTCCTCTCAACAGGCATTAGTTATTTATAGTTCCTTGGCCACAGAGGTGAGAGATTTTTTTTGGGGGGGGAGGGTTTTTCCTTCAACATTAGCATTTCTATCTCTATTGTCACTGTTAATGAAGTGCCAATATCAATATGTCTCAAACTCTCCCATGACCTAGAAAGAAAAACATTACTGAGCTCATTCTTTGAAGCCGGTATTACCAACATCAAAACAAGAGAAAAGCATAACAAAAGTAAAAATCATATATTAATTTCCTTAATGGATATAGATGCTATAATACTCAAACTATTCTTAGCCTTTGGGTGCTCAACTACTAAATTGTCTTTGTTCTAGTTAGAATCTCTGTTGCTGTGATAAAACACTGACTAAAGTAAATTGGGAAAGGAAATTTTATTTTCATTTTATACTTCTAAGCAACTGTCCATCATAGAAAGAAGAGACCAGAAACCTGTAGATGGAGACAACAGAAGACATAGGAGAACAATGCTTAATGAATTGTTCTACACAGTTTTCTTAACCTGCTTTATTACACATTCCAAGACCTCCAGCTCAGTGACAGCACCCATGGTCTGGGCCCTTTCACATCAGTGATTTAAAGAATCTACAGTCACAGACTTACCTGCAGAACAACTGGGATTTTCTTCTCTCTGGTGACTCTAGTTTGTGACAAAAATGAACCCTCACACTCTGTACATTTGGAAATTTTTCAGCTTGTATGTGTATATGTATATGCTACAAAGATGGAATCACACAGTACATATTGTTTGAGATATTTTTGACAAACAGACCATTGGTTTTATAGACATATATTAATATAGTCAGACAGCATTCTAAGATTTTACCAAGTAACAATTATTCGATTGGAGCTTAAATAAAGAGCTGCAGACAATCAAGGAATGCTGAGAGTGGAAGAAATAATCTTCCCCAGGGGAAAGCACACCAATTTATTATCTCATACCAAATGGGCAGCCCAGAAAATACACATACACATAGTGTTGTATAGACTAAATAGGGTGTGTGTGTGTGTGTGTGTGTGTGTGTGTGTGTGTGTGTGTGTGTATTGGAATGTAACCACATATAATGACAATTTTTTAAAAAGAGAGGCCATGAATTTGAATTAGAGTGAGTAGGTATATATGAGAGGCTGGGAGGATAAAAAGGATAGGAAAGGGGAAAGGGGATGGCATCTGAAATGTAAATATCCAATAAAGAAATAAAAAAATAAATAAATAAAAATTAAAAAATTATAATTTCAAAAATAAAATGTCTCTGTACATAATTTAAAAAGCTATGGGATAAACCTGCAAAATTATTTAGCATCTCAAAAAGTATTTTACTTAAAACTCATCAGAGATGTACAGAAATGAGAGCTTTTACCACTATCCAGAAACAGGTAAAGACAATGTTTACCCTAGAGATTGAAAACAAAGAGAACTGAAATGAGCTTCCTGGAAGTGTAGGCAAGAGTATGTGTTCTCTCTGGCCTTCTTTTGTGGGGGCCGGGGGACTGATATATGTTAGCAATTATTACATTGTAATAAAAAGAAAACATTTTTATAAAATTTTTAATAATAGAATTTATTGACAAATGTTAATATAAAACATACTCTCTTTTTTATTGGTTATTTTATTTATTTAAAGTTCAAATGTTGTCCTCCTTTCTGATTTCCCCTTTGCAAACCTCCTAACCCATATCTCTCTCCCTTCCTCTATGAGGGTGCTCCCCCACCTGCCCACCCACTCCTGCCTCACCACCCTAAACATCGCCCTATGCTGGGGCATTGAGCCCCCACAGGACCAAGAGCTTCCCATCTCATTGATGCCAGATAAGGCCATCCTCTGCTACATATGCAGCTGGAGCCAAGGGTCCCTTCATGTGTACTCTTTGGTTGGTGGATTAGTCCCTAGGAGCTCTCAGGGGTCTAATTAGTTAATATTGTTGTAGTTCCTATGGTGTTGCAATCCCGTTCAGCTCCTTTGGTCCTTCCTCTAACTCTTCCATTGGGGTTCCCGTGCTCAGTCTGATGGTTAGCTGGAAGCATCCATATCTGTATTGGTCAGGCTCTGGAAGAGCCTCTCAGGGGACAGCTATACCAGGTTCCTGTCAGCAAGCACTTCTTGACATCAGCAGTATTGTCTAGGTTTCATGTCTATAGATGGGATGGATCTCTAGGTAGGGCGGTCTCTGGATGGCCTTTTTTTCAATCTCTGTTCCACACTTTTCCCCTGCATTTCCTTTAGATAGGAACCATTCTGAGTTAAAATTTTTTAGATGAGTGGGTGGAACCTTACCCCAACTAGGGACCATGCTATCCACTGAATATGGGCTCTACAGGTTCTCTCTCCCCTTTGTTGGTTATTTCTGCTAATGTCATCCCTGTTGGGCCCTGAGAACTTCTTCCTTCCCTGGCATCTGGGACTTTCTAGTGGTTACCCCCAGTTCCCCATCCCTCACTTCTACACATCTCCTTCTAATTTCCTGGCCCTCTGTACTTCGCCCCTGTGTCCTCCCACACCTGACCCCATGCCTGCTTTACTCTTCCCCTACTCTCTCCCTCTCAGATCCCTCCTTCCCTCTTATCAATATACCTCATATCTCAGGATAGACCAAAGAGACATGCAAGTGCTAGCAAGCAACTGATATATTATCAAGTGTTTACTTAGTTGTTGATCATTCTTATTTATATTTATTTTTAGACATTCCTTACAAAAATTGCTGGACAAAGACCTGCTACATGATAATCTTTAATAAAATATTCTCCCAGAAAGTAGTACTTGCCCTGGGTTTTTGGAATAATGTTGCCTTACTAATGGTATTTCTAAGTGAGCTTAAGGATACCTGTACCATCTTGCAGTTTGTAAAGGTCAAATCTGTTTTTGCCTACTCATTCATAAATTCTCCTGTAGCATCACACACTCTGACAGCTCATGTCTTTTTGGTGCTTCTGGGAAGTCTATAACACAGAAGCATGGACACACACACACACATACATGTACACACACACACTCACACTTGTGTACTCACTACCTTGAGCAGAATGCTCACTTCTGTGTTTTTGTGGCCTTGTGCAAGTACCACTGTTCAAAGAAATCAAATTCATCTTTTAAAATATGTAGGTATTTTGGGTCTGGGTTACCTCACCCAGGATATTTTCCAGTTTCATCCATTTGCCTGTAAAATTCATGATGTCCTCATTTTTAATAGCTAAATAGTATTCTATTGCATAAAAAAACCACATTTCTGTATCCCTTCTTTGGTTGAGGAACATTTGGGTTGCTTCCAGTTTCTGGCTATTACAAATAAGACTGCCATGAATATAGTGGAACACAAGTCCTTGTGGTATAGTGCTGCATCTTCTGGGTATATGCCCAGGAGCAGTATAGTTGGGTATTCAGGTAGAACTATTTCCAATTTTTGAGGAACCACCAGATTGATTTCTAAAGTGGCTGTAGCAGTGCAATCCCACCAGCAATGGAGGAGAGTTCCTCTTTCTCCACATCCTCACCAGCCTGTCCTGTTGCTTTAGTTTTTGATCTTAGACATTTTGGTTGTTCTGAAGTGGAATCTCAGGGTTGTTTTAATTTGCATTTCCCTGATGACTAAGGATGTTGAACATTTCTTTAGGTGCTTTTTGAATAAATAAATAAATAAATAAATCAATAAATAAACAAACAAACAAATAAAATGTTTAGGTCTGCATATTGGTATGTGTACACAGATTCAAATTCTCAAGGAGGCACTAAGATGGCATCAGATCTCCTAGAACTAGAGTTACAGGAATTTGGGAGTCACTTGGCTTGCATGGTGGCCATCAGTCCTCTAAAAGAGCAGTCCATGTCTTTAATTCTGGGCCAACCTTCCAGCCCCAATGAAGCTCATTTTGATTACAGACAGCATTTGCACAGGAAACCTCAGTGCCAGACACTGTAGTAAGCATTTTAGATTATGTTATATCATTTGAATCTAAATTCAGCTTTACAATGTAGGCACTGAGGCACAGGTTAGTAATTATCTAGAGTAGAGCAACTAGGCAAGCTAATTCAGAGGTCAGCTATTCAGAATCTTACGGTCACTGATGATATCTACCTTTCTTGCTCCTTACTTTACTTTTCTTCAAAAAACATTTACAGAGTAGCCATTATGGACTACATTTCCAGAGCGAATCATGACCACCTCGAAATAAATGACTGCAATCTTTTAGCATTTCCACTGATTAAACTATATCTAAAAGATAGTTGCTGCTAAATAAATATGTGATATATCACCAAATACAAAGATGTAGTCTGGCATTCTGCTCTGTCTGCCTCTATAATCAACAACGAGAGAGAAGGGGATGGGGAAGGCTCTGAAACAAAGTGGGACAGGCTGGCATTCTCTTGTCATTACAAACAGGTTGGATATCTCAGGAGAATTTTTATGGTCCACTAAAAATATATTAAAAATATAACAATAATGATAATGACTCGGTTCTAGTATGTTGATCGTTTATAATTCTATGGTCCATATTTTCCAAGTCCTTTAGTGATCTGGGACAGGTAGAAATAATTAGAGATTCAAACTGAGAAAAAGAAAATTCACATAACAATTAGGATTCTAAATGAATTTAGAATGAATAGTAGAAGTTGGATCAAAACCAAACATGTGACACTTCTCAAGCAAGGGAAACAATAACAAAAGTTTGTGGTATCAAACATGATGTCATAGTGGAAGCTAGCACAGAAATTCATCTAATAAAGTAAGAGACAAATTTTTATAGTGATTGAATTCAAGAACATGATGATGATGATGATAGTTATTTCAATTAAGGACAAGTTGATAAATAGAAGGTAGAAGTTATAATCACAAATAGGGGATTTCTGGGTGGGGGAGAAAGGGAGAAAGAGATAACATCTGAAATGTAAGTAAAATATCCAATAAAAAAAGTAATCTAAAAAAAAGAAGAAAAAAGTTATAATCACAAAGAGATGATGGTAAAGTTACTGAATGATTTCCATTTCGTGAACAGAAAGACTACATAATGAAAAGTGTATTCTGAAGTAGTCTTAGTTTGGTATTTTCAAGGTTTATTTCCAAGAAAGGCTCATTCTTACTTCTTCCTGTATCTTTTCTCTCTGGTGGATTTGATATAGGCGATTTAACATGATTTAAATTCAGAAGAACAAGACAGTCAAGAAATTGCCCAGCAGAGATAGAATACAACTGAACCTCACTCCTCATCCAACTGAGCCTTTAAATCTTAACACTTTGGCAAAGAACAAAAATCTTTCATGGTTCTCTTCCCTTCATCTTCAGCAGTCACATAACAGTGGGTAAAATTGATACTGGCTTCCATCCCTCACCAGCTTCACTCTGAATCCAAGAAGAGCCTTCCCTAGAAATGTTGCCAAAAATTGTCCTCTGCAATGCAGTATCCACTTCTTACTCCAGTGAAGACAGCACTGAGCATATACACCCAAGCTGTCATATGGCCCATAAGTACTGGTTGTTTCCATTGCCACAGGCTTTCTCCATAGATTCAGAGTAAGACAAATACATGACTTCTTCACTGTATGAGTCATTTTTCCAGACTACAGGCTGAGCACCTGTTAGGTTCTTGGGAATTTGCAGTATGCAAAAGCTTTAGCTATGTCTTTTCTACTTGGAATGCAATCCATAGTAAGGAACACATTCATAAGAATAATTAAGGATGGGACACAGAAGTTTTTGCATCCTTGAGCCTTAGAAGGGCACAGGACATGTATTTAGGCCTTAGTGATGTCATCACCCACTTCTGGCTCCATCTTCTGTACAATCAGAATCCCACCTGAGGATCTCTCTTGTAGCTAAGCTAAGCCTTGTGCCTGCTATCTAGCTTTGTGTCCCATTCCCTGTTTTGAATTTCATCTCACATTCTGATCTTTCTTTCCCAGCCACAGCAGTGCAGTTTTCCTCATTTCCCCAGAGTCATAATAGTCTCCACTTCTTTTGAACACCTAAACAAATCGATAGATCTATGGATTTCTTAGGTGCTTATCTTAAACTGTCATAACAATATTTAACTCTTCCTATGACTGTGTTCTTTCCTACCAGTTTCCCAGGTGACCAAGGACCTTGGGAAAGTTTTTGCATCCTTCACAGTCACAAGAACCTATGAGGTGAAGTCTGAGGTGAACTTATGTTTCCTAATTAGTCATCTATGATATTTGAGGGAATGATAACGGAAAAGAAGATTTGAAACACATAATTCATCATCCCCTGCATTGTGACTCACTACAGAATTTTAATTAGAATGACTATTCATGTTACACATGGCTGTTCAGAAAATCACAAAGGACTTTTAGCTCAGAATTTAGTTTGTCTGAGACTGAAAGTAGATGATTATCTTATGCAAAACCATATATATAGTATCTCAAAAATATCATTTTGAGCCCTGTTCATTAATGCTTATCACATCTAGCTGGGAAGACCTAGCAGAGCAGTAGAAATCTGACAGTCCATTTTTCACTACCATTCTCTTCATCTACTACAAAACAAACAGGGATGTGCTAAACTGAGTTTGCTCTCTCAGTGAAACAAATCTGGTGACAGTGGAATTTCTCAAAAAAAAAAAATCTGTTTCTTCAAAACCTGCAGAACACATCACATCCAAAGTCCTTGCACCTGGGAAATGGAAAATGAGGCAAAAAGTCAGTTTTAATGACTGAAATTTTAGAACACTAAAATGCAACAAAATAAATCATGAAAGCAATCCATCAGGGAGGGTTGTTAGAATCACATGATGAGTTCCGGATGACAAAAGACTATGCAACCAGATTCTGCAATATGTCAAGTCCTTAGAATTTGAATATTTAACAATCATCACTTCTTTGCTGTGTCAAATTTATGATTCAATAAGAATAGCATGCAATCATTCTCATGATCTGAAAACACATGCTGTGTCATGAGTGCTGGAGTGATTACTGGATTTTGCATGATTTTGTTCAGTTTCCAAATGTCTTTGTTAGATGGGTCCTACAACACCTGACTTTACAGATTTTAAAAATGTAAAATGCTTATATTATTAATTTGAGCATTCCCAGACTTGCCTGCTCTGCTCCAATGACAGTCTAATTCCCAAGCCAAGGCAAGACATCTCATCCACAAGCCTCCTTAATGAGAGTTTCTCTTGTTTGTCTTTGGCTCTTGCAATGATTCACCAAGTTTTCTTCTCTTCCACACCAGTGAAGATTGACACCATCACAGTAGGGGATTCATGTTATTTTGTTTAGGAACAAAGTTCACTCTGTTGCTGTAAAAGCTGTTGTCCGATTCTCTAAAGTTCATGAGCCAATTTACATGTAGTGATGAGGAAAGAATGGCAGTGGCAGCTATAAGAGTCCTCAGAGGGGCAAGTTTTCCCTCTCCAGTGCACTTAGGTTTAGTTAGGCTCATCCAATAAAGATGAACACTTGTCATTCCACAGACTGTAGCTGCTTCTTAGTGACTCCAAGGTATGACTAAGAAGACACCAGGTGGAATGCAATCTCTCCAGCTGTCAACCCTAGGTAGATAGTTTACTCTAGCTGGCATCTGGGTAGTGTTTGCTGCCCTAACTGCACCCACCACTCAACTTAGGGGCTGGAATTTGAAATCCACTATAAAGGAATAAAGGTTGAGATAAGAATATAATTGTTAAAGATAGTGCAAGTTGCTATGATACCAGCTATTGCAAAAAGCCAGATGGATCTGATGACTACCTGTTCTGACCCTACGCCCAGCATGAGATAGTACACATAAGCATATATTAGTCAGGATTCTCTGGGAGAACATAGATAATAGAATGAATATGAAGGGTAAAGAAACCAGTAGCTGTTCAGTTCATGAAAGTGGAGTTCTCTGCAGTCCCAATCTGGTACTGGAATCCTGAAAGATTCCTGGAAAGCTGCAGGTCTTTGGTCTATGTTGAATCCTAAATAAGCTAGATTTAGTACTACTGACTGTTTCAACAGATTAGATGAACCTGCCAGCAAGAGTGAAATCAAGCAGGCAAAAAAGTAAACTTTACCTCTTTTATGCCCTTTCATGTAGGATGTTACTGAGGTGTACCCCAGACATAAGATGTTCTTGTTGTTACAACTAATCTGATTAAGAAGATTCCTCACAGTGGTGCCCAACATTTTGAGTTAGTTTATACAGATATGGCCAAGTTGACAACCAAGATCACATCACAGACATCACAGAACGTGACTCTATAAACTGACCCATTACCTTCAAGGTTTTTCTCTGGAGACAAAACAGCCCCCACACCTTGGCTAGGTTATCTCCAAAAATTAAACAAATGTATTGCCTTCTAACTAGGCATTTCACTCCTAAGGAAAGAGATAAAGGAAGGCTAGGACAAGATCTCATAGGAGGCTGCCTTAGGAAAACCACTTTTCACAGAAATGAGAAAAAGAGAAGAGTATTGTTTTACCACAAATGGGCTTGTCACCCAGGAATACATGCAGCTTCCCAGAGATCAGCCCTCAACCACTCTACAGCCATCACTCTATGAAAGGGGATGCATAGTTGCAACCTGTGGCTTTACACCCGGCACTTCCGGGTAAACAACAACATAGAACAGATGTGAACATTAGAAAATATAAGCATCTTAGGACCTACTTTACCTGAAGAGGCTTTTATAATTTCTGGATTATGTTAAGTAAGAATGAGAATGTGAGGCTTGTGTGAGATATTTTAGTCAATACAAAAAGAAAACAAATGAACTTTCTCAGTATATTTAAGCATGGAGAGCAGCAACATACAGTTACTAGATTGTGGTGGTTTGAATATGCTTGGCCCATGGGAAGTAGCACTATGAGTAGGTGTGGCCTTGTTGGGGAAAGTATATCACTGTTGGAGTAGGCTTTGGGAGTCTTCTTCAGGGTGCCTTCTGATCAAGATGTAGAATTCTTGGCTCCTCCAGCAATATTTCTGCCTGCACAATAACATGCTTCCCACCATGATGATAATGAACTGAACCTCTGAAACTGTAAGCCAGCCCCCATTAAATGTTGTCTTTTATAAAAGTTACCTTGGTCATGGTGTCTCTTCACAACTAGAACAGCTTATCTAAAACACAGATACCGCTATAAAACAGGGCAATAAAAAATAACATAGACCATTTATTTGAAGAAGATTGAAGAGGTTTATATTACTGTATTCTAAGATAATTATTAAAGCTGACCTCTTCCTTAGGTTTCCTAGAGACTGAGTCAAAACTAATTTTCAACATGTGAAATAAAAAAGAACTTTGTGAGTATGAAATCCAGTCACTTTATGTATGACTTTCCTCTATCTATTAATTTGCTGTCTCATTTTGAAAGTTGTAATTTCTTAACTTAGAGATTTAAAGGGAGGAAATTTTCTGGATCCAGATTTAATAGTATTGAATGTCCTCCTTGACTTTAAACTGAAAATCTCTGGGAGCTAAGCTAACATTCAGGCCACCAGGGTACAATTTAGGAAATTATTCCTCCATAGCCTTCAGTAGTACCCCAATGGAACAAAAGACTACACTAAGTTTATGCTTTATTAAACTGCACCTTGGAGTTATGGACTATTGAATGATGCCCTTCAGGTACTGGAATTTACCTGTTTGTTATTGGTCTCTATAGGGCTGCAAACAATTATCTATTAGGACAAGCTTAGAAGCCAAACATTTTTTAACCAATCTTGAAGAAGGAAAAAAGGTTAAGTCTATATGAATGAACAAATATTGTGTCCCTAATTTGATTCTTACTGTATAGTATTTAATGAAGCTAAGTGTAATAGATTAATTTCTAAAATGAGTTAACATTTAATATACACAAAATGATTAATTGGTAAATTGAGATGGATTTTGTTTTTCATTTTAGGGGCCTTGGGCTAATGAGATCAATTTGCTTCCTGGTTCTAGGATTCCAAAGTATAACCTTTAAATCTTCATGTAAATACTAACATTCCTAAAGACTAGAGACAGATTTTTCACTACCTAATATGGAGACTCCAGGAAATATGCTTTTCAAGTTTAACTAAAAATTAATTACAGTTAAATAAGACTTAAACCCCCAGTTCAGCTGTCACTATGCTAACACTTCAGGTGCTCAGCAACCTTAAAGACTTTGGGGCACTATATTGCACAGAACAGGTGTCACTAACATGAGGTTCTGTTGACCATATTATGAAAGTCTGCACAGTGTTTTAAAAGTAAATATTGATATATTTAACAATGAAGCAAAAGTGAATTTTATCTGATTTGTATCTGTTAAGGACTAGAGAATTTGTTTTAATTAAACATTATGTTCAGAATTCTAAGTTTACACTCACTTATTCTGAAGCTTATAAAAATCTATCCTGGAAAACATACAGTGTCCTTACCTTTATGCTAAGTGATGTGGGGATGAGATCAGTCTAGTGGCAGAGATGGTCCAGAAATAAGTAAGTGCAGTTCACTTAAACAGCAACTATAAAAGAAAGGCGCAGATACATGAATTGTTGGGCGTAAGCGTCATGAGAAAAGTGATATTCACAACAAATATAGACTAGGATTGGGGTTTCCTGAATTCAGTAAGAAAAGCATTAGAAGAGGAAACAGTTTGACTAAGACACACCTGAGGGCTGTGTGAGCCTTTCGGTGTCACAATGAAAAACACTCAGGAGAAAACAACTGGACAGAGGATTTGTTTTGGTTCTGATTTTATAAATCTCAGTCCAAAGACACAACATAGGCTCTGTTGTTTCCCATTTGTCGTGAGAAAGGGCATCATGACAGAAAGGATATAGTATGATCAAAATAGTGTACCTCATGGTGGACCAGAGGGAGAAAAAAGAAGAGGTGTCTGGGACAGGATATACCCCTAAAAGATACATGTCAGCTACCCACTCCCCTCACCATCCAATAATGCATTCAGCTATGAATCAATCCACTGGTGGCATGACAGCCCCTCATGATCCAGTAAGCACTGCCACCTGGGACCAAATCACATGAACCGGTCTAAAACCACACAGGGCTAAAGGGAACAAAGGCCCAGGAGCAAAGCATTAAGGGAGAACTAGATGGAATTTGATAAAATCTGAACTGATACTAAGGGTATCCTAGTTCGCTTGCTGTCACTGTGATAAAAGCCACTTACTTAAGACAAGCTGGGGGAGAAAGGGGTTATCCGGCTTACAATTCCAGACCACAGCCCACCACTGAGGGAAGTCAGGACAGTAACTCAAGCATGAAGACAGGTGGTAAGAAGGCTAAGAAGGCACGCTGCTCACTGGCTTCCTCTCCAGGCTCACATCCAGCCACCTTTCTTATACCTCTGAGGACCACATACCTAGTGTCAGCATTGCCCTCAGGGTACTTGACCCTCCCACATAAGTCATAATCAAATAGTTTTTATAATGCCCAACAGACTTACCTACAAGCTAGTATAAAGGAGACATTTTCTCAGTTGATATCCCCCTCTTTCCACATGACCCTAGTCTATGTAAAGTTTCAAAGAAAAAAAAAAAAAGTAAGCAGCACAGAGTAGACGAGAAATCTGTGGTACCATGAAGGAAAGACTCGCTTTTCAGGAAATATGGAACTGGTGAAGCTCAGGACATAAAGTTTAAACATACCCTGAAAAAAAAATATTCCACATTGATATCACATGACACCTAACTAAGGCCCACCATTCTAAAAACATGGTTAAATGATAACATAACAAATATAAAGAAGTAAGAAGTTTGAGTCTGGAGAGATACTCAGGAGTTATGAGCACATAACGATCTTGTAGAGGAACTGGGGTTTGGTTCCCATCACCTACATCAAGCAGTTCAAACCACCTGACTCTAGCTCCTGAGAATCTGACTCCTCTGGCCTCTGTGGAGACCTGCACACATACACGTGCATGCACTTGCACGCGCGCACACGCACACACACACTTAAAATAATAAAAAAAATATATAATTTTTTTTATCTAGAGAAAAGACTCTGACACTCAGTGATTTCACTTTTAAAGTATATGCACCTGACAAAAATATTTAAAATAATTTAAACAAAGAGACGTCCTTGGAAAACGATGGACCCCATGTTCTGAATTTTAACTTCCATTCTAAAGCCCTACCCAGATGACATGAAAGTGAAAGAATAACTCATAGATTCTTTTGCACATGCCCTTCTTTTTGCCCACAATCCCACCTAGATGATAAAGAAACCTCTAAAGTCACTGTGCCTTTCCCTTCAGGACTTGATTTCGAAGGTCCCCTCAGAACTCTACTGAAGCATCAGGGATCCCTAAGCAACAGTCCTGCAGTTACTTAGAAGGGGCAGCCTGAGAATGGCAGTCAGCTCTGTGGGGAAAATTAATACAAAGTAGCCTGAGAGCTGGAAGGTGGAGTAGTGGTGAATGAAGAAAGAAGCCGTGTGCTGGGGGGTGGTGGCGCACGCCTTTAATCCCAGCACTTGGGAGGCAGAGGCAGGCGGATTTCTGAGTTCGAGGCCAGCCTGGTCTACAGAGTGAGTTCCAGGACAGCCAGGACTACACAGAGAAACCCTGTCTCAAAAAAACAAGAAGAAGAAGAAGAAGAAGAAGAAGAAGAAGAAGAAGAAGAAGAAGAAGAAGAAGAAGAAGAAGCCGTGTAAGATAGTGAGACAGAAAATATCCATCATTGCCAGCTCAATCTTAGGGACTAAGACTACAACGGTATGGGGAGGTTGTTGTTGCTGCTGCTGCTGTTTTTGTTTTTGTTGTTGTTAGAGGGCTGCTTTGCTTTGGGTTTTCCATATGTGAGACAACACAGGAAAGCATCTTCTAAGCTTGTCTGAGCACTGGCAGCATATTGACAATTGCTTTGAGTGACAGCTTGTCTTCTTCAGTAGCTTTTCAATACTGAAGAAGGTCATGCCTTTGGAGATTTCCCTCACATCAGAGTTAATTATATTGAACAAGAACTTGGCCTGGAAGACATCTAGGTCCTCCTAGATATCAGGGGATTTCATCACCTCTTAGACATCAGGAAACCTGCCACCCATATGTCCAGCTACGATGCCTCATCAGATGATAGACCTAAAACACAAATGTCAACTCATCGAATTGCAACTCAATGATGCTAGGAAGGCGTGACAATAGAGGAGCTGGGCACCACTCACAGGTGCAGCCTCTGAAAGGCAAATTTTGAATATACCTTGTTATTGGTATTTTGATCTTGTTCACATGAGCACAGCCCTTTCTTTTTTAGGTTGTTATAATTCAGCATCTCCATGAAACTTGGGATAATTCATCAACATTAATCAATTCTGACCCCAGTCCTAGGGAGAAGGATAAACTTCCAAGAAACAGAAGTGCAGGTAATAATAGCATTGCTATACCTGAACCAAATATATCCCAAGACAAGAATCTTAGAAAAAGAAATACATAAGTTCTAGAAGAAAAATAAGTTTTGGTGTAGACAAAGGAATGACCATTATTATAAATATCTATATGGATATTCATACATGCATGCAGGCACACACATACATAAAGGAGGGTGATGTTGCTTTGATGTAGTAAATTTTATTTCATAAATGACTTTGAATTAAATCTCTTCCACCCAAGATAGACCTCAAATCCCACACAACCTGTTACTTTGAATTAGAATCAAGTGCTTTTTTATTATCTTCTACATAATCAACAGTATTGATGGATATCCTACAATGTGCCATGTACCAGGAGAGGCAACGAGTTATTGGTGAGAGATAAAAACAATGGCCCACAGTCTAAAGACTAAAGTGGAGGGAAAAAAAGAAAGAAGCCTAAAACAGTTGCCCAGCTTTCTGCTTATCTATTCTCTCCACCATATCACACCGTCCTGAACAACATAGGAAGAAATCACTTCCAAGAAACAGAAGTGCAGGTAATGATGGGCTCCAACAAGTGTCATATCTAACTAAAGTTATGGAAGCAGAAATTATCACACCAGCTCAATGCTTAAGGCTAAGGTTAAATTTCTTTTTTTTTTCTTTCTTTGTGTGTATTACAACACTTCAACCTCTCTAGAGCAGACATGAGAGTTAAACTGAAAAGTCAGCTGCACATTCATCATCATCTGGAGCAGAAGTTCTCCTCCAGGAAGGTTGCATAGCCTCCCACTCAACAACTCAGACCCACCAACTTTGTGGTACAATGGGAGGATATCGAGAGTACAATGCCATAGTAAGAAATTCCTCAAAGCTGTGCCTCACCTGTACAAGGGACATCGGACAGTGAGCAGTGGTTTTAGTTGCCTAGTTTTGTTTTTGATGAAAACTCTCAATGGCAGACCTAAACTTTCAAAAGAAATATTCGATTTATCCCTCTCCCTCCCTCCTCCTCCTCTAAAAGGTATTTATCAAACACAATGGAAAATTCCTTCCTATAGGTTCAAGACAGCTTTTAAGATTTAGAAAGAGGTAAATTAATTTGTGTGTTTGTATGCATATAGATGTGTGTGTTTTCACATGTGTGAGAACACATATGTGTGTATATGTGCACACATGTCTGTTTTCACTTGTAAAGGCCAGAAGTCAGCCTCCAGAGTGATGCCTCTGGAGCTGTATGCCTTATCTTTTGAGACCATGATTCTCATTGTACTGGAGCCTCACTGATTATACTAGGCTGACTGGTATAATCTGAACTTCAGGAAGTCTTCTGTGTCTGCCTCCCTAAAACTAGAATTACAACCTTGTATCGTTTCTGATTTTTAAGCTGGATGTCAAGGATCAATCTCAGGTCCTCATGCTTGTGTGGCAGGGATTTACCAACTAAACCAGTTCCCAAACCCTGGAGACTTATACACCAATTACTATGTGTTTGGAAGAGAAATGAGTTGGCAAATAGGTCTTAAAAACAATAATCAACCTTATGATAAGAATTTATAAAGTCACCCATTTCTGCTTCAACATTTGAAGAAAACACAAGGTTACATACATAAATGTTGTTTCAGTCAATCATTTTGCCACCTTAGGCCATCCGCTTGTTTAAGGAATGGTAGACCTGTAGCCAACTGGCCTCTGTAGCCTTATTAAAGCCTGATCCAGCTCCCACAGAAAGCACTTTTCCACCAGCCATAGTCTTCACTGATGACTTTAGTATCGAGATTGTCATTATTCAATAAAAGAGTCAGCCAGTTCCTGGGGTAACCAGTTACCTAGTGTCTTGAGAACACAGAGCATTTCTAGGATGCAAGGGAATCTGTGACCAAATTGCAAAGCCTCAGGGAAACTGTGTAGAGTCAGTCAGTCTATCACACAGTGGTGCATGGTACCCTAATTCCAACCCCAGTTCTACCCACTGTCCCCAGCCTTGCTTAGTGAGAGAGGGATAAAGTCAGTGCTTTGTGGTATATTATCAAACCCAATGACCCCAGTGAGTGCCTGGTTCTATAAAACTCCTCTGACATGTCTGTAGTTTTCATAACTGCTTCTTATCGAGTGTCTGTTCCCAAACTGAGAAGTCGGAATGTCATTCTTGAAATGCACATGGCTTGAAATTGTCCTTCAGTCTGACCACCTGCCTCATCACAGCAAGTCACATTTAAATACGTTTACCCCCATCCCTTTCCCAGTAGTCAGGAGACAGATGTGTCCAGCGCATTTGATTTGTTTTGGCAGTTTGGCCACAAACTTAATTATGATACACCCATCCAATTTTTTTTTCTCATACACCTCCCTTCTCTAAGTGGATCACACTGATAAAGTGTGATTTAAGTACGTTTTTCAGTAATCCTAATAATTGACCCAGGGAAATTAAAATAATATTTTCCTGTTCTACTTGTCATAACCTGTTGAGATATCTTTCAAAATCTGCTACTGTGGGGAAAAGAGAAATTTCATACACATATTATTGCTGAAATTTCCTGGCTCTTGGCCTCCCAGAAGAGCAATGCATGAAATATTTATTCAGAAGTGGAAATATTAAGAATTAAATGAGTTTAAACCATCCTAATTATTTTATGGGCATTTCTCTACTGCTTAAAGACTCTACAAATTCTCTTTAGCTCTACATAGGCTAGGTAGACTAGAATACCTTTCTGAAAATGTAAAGAAACTGTTAAATGTGACTGATTTGTTTCTATTTAAATAACTCTCAGGACAAAGTCACTGCTTTAGGGTTAAACAAACAAAGTCAAATGAACTAAGAAATTTAAGCTTTATGAGACCAGAATTCATTCAGTCTTTCACTGAGCAAGGGTTTACTGAATACTTATTATACTCTAAGAACTTTTCTAAGTGCTCTGAACAAAAGATGCTACAAAAGTGTCTGTGCTTCATGGACCTTTTGTTCTAGTGGGGTTATAGATGATGTCCTGCTCAAACAGGCTGATAAGTAGACTGAAGGAAACTGATAAACAGAGAAAACATTTATGGTCTTTCTAAGACTCTGACATCTACATCAGGGTCTAAATTGACAGGTAAAAGCAATCTCTTCCAACATCATTGTCAATTTTTGTAGGCCTGTTGGTTTACATTTGTCATGTGTGCTCACTCTGCAGCCCCAGCTGACCTGGAGCTTACTAGACAGCCCAGGATGGCTTCAAGCCCACAGTCTCCCTGTCTCAGCTTCCTTAAGCACTGAGATTATTAACATGACTCTATCATCATCTTTATGTGTCTAAACAACGGTTCTAATAGTGTGCCTACTGAGATCTAAGAATACTCATACCATATTCTGCAGCTGCTAACAGGACTTAGGAACTTGGATACAATAATCTCTTCTGGGAATTAACCTTTCAGGAGATAGATGCAGGCAGCACTGTGACTGACTGCTTCAGCATTCTTATCTGTTAAGTACTCCCTCCTCCATGAAGCCTTCCTGTCTCTGAAGCCTTGCACTATGTTACAGATAGTCATCGGCAGGGGTTCTGGCTCCACTCTGTCTTATTCCCAGACAGCCCATGCTTCTAGAGAATCAATTTGTTTCCGCTTGGCATCTTAAAGGTAGAAAGGTAGAAATGCTTTCTCATACCCTCACCCTGCCCCCACAATACAGCAAAGTCCATGATACAAAGGAAACCTCCAATTTAAATGACATGATACTGAGTTCAAACAATGGTCACCAAAGACATTGCTGGGATCCCAAAACTTGAAAAATGTAAATGTTGCCACCCATGACAAAGCATGTGATGAAGTTAAGTAAAGATATAAGATAGGAGATTGTCCAGTGTTGTCCCAGAGACACTAAATGCAACACATGTTCTAGGAAGAGAGAGGCAGAAAGATTCAGCATATCTACAAAAGAAAGCAGTGTGTCCATGGAGACAGAATGGCCTGGTGAGACTAGCACAAAAAAATGACAAGAAGCAGATCCTACCCTAGAGCCTCAGGGAAAGCACAGATTTCCTGCCCTGTTGGTTCAGCCTACTGATTCACACTTCAAATTTCTGGACTCCAAAAGTGTGAGTGGCATAAGCACCCATTGTTTGAAGTCACTGGGATTGCATCTATTTGCAATAACAGCCATGAGAAAATAATGTATATGATTCAGGAGAAGAGAGCCTTTGAGATGATGCTTTGGTTCAGTTGGAGTGTCAGTTACTCAGTCAAATGCAAATCTCGGTGGAGGGATGAAGGAGATTTGCAGATGTAACTTAAAACTCCAAATTAGTTGAATTTTAGGATAGCTATTACTCTGGGTGAGTTAGCTCACCTGGTTGGAAGGATTTAAAAGCCCATATGAGGAGTTTTCAAGAGACAGGAGAAATTCTGCCATTAGGCCACCATCAGCCTCTATTGTGAAGTTCTGTGATCTCTCTGCCAACCTCTGAATCATAGCTTCACTTGATGCATGTGGGCTCCAGCTTCCTCTGGCTGTCAGTGTGAAATCCTGAATATAATCAGGTGTCCAGCATTCACCCAGCTGGCAGTCTGGGTGCCCTGTATTATCTAATCCTCCTAGCAACCTTAATAGGTAGCTACAATTATGACTCTATTTCATAGGGAAAAGTACATACACTTACAGGGTCATCTGAACTGTTCAAGGTCACAGAGTTGAAAGAAAGCAAAGCTGCCATTCCAACCCAGACTGTTTGATCCCAGAGCCTCTCCTTAAATTCATGCCATGAATCTGTACTAGTCGCAGGAAAGAATAATTGCAGGATTTCTGACCCTCTTGTTGTGGAGAAACAGCAAATAGTGACTTCGTCTACAGTGAATGCAAGCCTGTCATTTGAGGCATTCAAGGCAGAGCTGGATGCTTTAGAGGGATCTTGTTGTCTAACTTGCTCATCTTAACCCTTTTTCCACTACTGGAGCCACCTGGCTGGCCCTCCTGTTGCACTTGTTTTTTAGAACAGAAATCAGAACTAGAAAGATGTTTGACAGAAAGGGTTTCAGACAGTCAGCTGATAAGATTCTGAACTTCAGAGGATACCATAGGGCTCCCAGATACCTACTGCTCCTTCATATTCATGAGAAATAAAACTTTATTAGCATCATCTGCTGGTTATTCATTAACATAACCAAAGTAGGATTTTCACATCTTACTTTGTGGCATTGTGAAGCTGAAGAGAAAATTGTCAGCTATAAAAGAAATGTTTTGTCCAGTTGGGAAGCTAGTAAAAGCTCACGCAACATTCATCATGCTAGAGAATTCAGTTAGGGTTGATGGGTTCTAAGGCAGTCAAGAGTAAGGTTGGAAACTTCCCAAAGAGCCAGAAGGACCTTAAGTGGGGAGTTTCCTCTCCAAGCCGGTCCTACCTGCATGATAGCAGAGAACATGGACTTGGGAATTATCAGAGCAGGATTCCTGGTTCAGCTCATTAAACACATGACTTTGGAAAATTACTTTATTTCTTATACAAGGAAAATAGAGCACTTAGTTTTGTTTTTACATCATTACATAATATACCTTATCTAATCAATTCAATAAAAAAAAATTATTAAGGTTATCTTAATCTCTCACAGCCCAAAGAGAACTGACATTAATGATTGCTTGGATAAGTCTGCTAACTTGTTTCCTTCCTAACTAGCCTCATCAATAAAATAGATCTGAAAACAAATTGAGTCTTCCTCAGAAGTGATGGGGCAGACACACAGGATCAGTCAGGCAAAGCATTCAGCATAGGATATAACAACACCAGTGTGAGCAGCCATTGAAGTTTGCTGGAATCTCTCTAACATGAACAGTTCCACATCCCAGGAAACCATTTGGCCTCAGGCCAACTGGGATGGTTAGTCAATACCCATGGCATAACTCCACAGGAAAGAGAACAGAACACTGTCATGTTCACAGGAGTGCCACAATACTGGGTAGTGCATGAAAGCTGCTTTACCCACAGGAAGTCATTGTGTGGGTTGCTTTAAATTCATTTTCATTATCTAACATGGGTTTGTTTGGTGCAGTTGTACTAAATGGGAAAATCTCAAAGTCTGCAATCAGCTGCAGAAAGCCACTGTCCTTGAACAAAACTGTCATTCACTAAGAAGCAGTTCTGTGCTCTGTCAAACTACATCTCCTTTTCTGCTCACCTTCATCTTCAAGCTGAAGAAATGAGAACGAGTTTTCTTTTGGACTCCCTGAAGTGCTTGCCTCTCTTGACAAACCAAAGAGAGGCTGAGCACTTAGCAGCCTGAGAACCGCCCCTCCAAGAACCACTGGCCTCCAACTGCCTAATCAGGCCAAAGGTATCTATCGGGCTCCATTTTATTTCAGCCTTTTAACTGCTGCCATCTCTGTGCTAGCACAGTAGGACACAAGTGCCACCATCATGGTATATGTTCTGCTTTCAAAAACCCAGCCTGTCAGAATTAGAACCAGCAGAGATTAGAAAGGTGTTTTCTTAACCACTGCAGAGCATGCTCATCTTTGTTCATCTGGGGAGACTTCCCTCTTGAGAGTCATATGACACTTTCTGAGCCTTCTCTTGAATAGACTATTCAGTTGAGGCATACCAATAAATGTTTGAATGAAATTTTCTTTAACTACAAAATACCTTGGGCTTTCTAGTTAAAAGCTTGTACCTTTTACCATCTAAATAAGGACCAACCAACGTCTTGTGAGTTATGGTCCTTCATCTCCCTTGCTTCCCCATTATTTTTTACTTGGTTTCTCTCAATTACTCTTCTCTGTGCTCTCTTGAAGATCCCTAATTATTTTGCCTCCAGTGTATTCAAACCTTTGGACTAACAAGTACTCAGAGCTGCTTGCTGCCTCCTAGGAGACCAAGTAGAAAGTTATCCAGACATTCAGTTCTAGCTATATTTGCAGTATTGAAAAGCTAAGACTAAGCTTAAGTCTCCAAGGGTCTCTAGAGTCCTGAGTACATATCCTTGAACTTAATGTACTTACACACACACACACACACACACACACACACACACACACACACACATTTTACACAACCTAAAAGTCCAAGTATCATTATAGAAATCATAAAAAACAATTTCTTTGTCCTTGTTCTCATCTGATCATGAAAAATGTCAGCCACTGACAAAGACCCTATCCACCATCATCATTTGTAGGGATCTGTTTTTAGTAAACACACACATACAAATCCAGTAAAGTACCACATAGATTTTTCTGATCATGATACTAGGCCACTGTTCCTGTTACCTCTTTGACAATATAGCTTCTGAAAAGATATACTCACCCCCATACCACAACAGAATACACTGATACATGGCTGGTGTTTCAGAGGGTGGGTTAACCAGCTCAGCCCTGCCAAGTCCCTCTGAATATAGCAAGTAGAAAGGATTGGAGTGAAATAGCTGGGCAATGTCCCTCCCTCCCAATATAGCCAATCTGAATCCATGAAAGCAAGGTGTCCAGAGATCAGAGGGACTGGCAATTTAGAAACATCCCTCACTACCCTACATAACAATATATGTGAATGGGTCAAGATCTTCATGTACAGATAAGCCTTAAAATGAGTTCTAACCCTAGGTTTTGCCTCAAATAAATAGACCTCTAAAAACTACCTTCATATTCCAGGCATGGACAAATCCAAATGTACAATCTGTGCATAGGTTTCACTACACTGTTCCACTACATTTCTACACAAATTATCACTTTAAATCATAATGTTATAATAATTCCTTTTAGACTCCAAGCATGGTTATATACAATGAGATTTTTTTAATGAATGAGCTATAACACATCTTAAAGGATTCTATTTTTATGAATAATTCCCAGCACCTGAGATCCACAAAACCTCTAAATGTACTAAAGGACATATAAAGCCATCACTAGCTCAGGAGCTGAGGAGCACAATGCCACAATTTGCAGGTGTGGGTGCTTTTGTGAATTTTCCCAGAGTCTGAATCCTAAGACCTATGGAACCCATAAAACAGAAATCAATCCTAAAGGTATTCATAATTAGTACAAGAAGGAAACGGCTGAAAGAAATGAATCTTGAAGACCCCACACTGATGGCTTTTTCATAGAAGAAAATTAATTCTGGAAAAAATAATGGAAATTAATAATGGTATCGTAAGCAGATTCCTCATCTTGCACATAAACTGGTGAATCTAACAGTCAGTCTCCATCCAAAGCTGACCAAGTGTACTGTTGAGAATGCTGGGAGATGATGCCTGCTTTAAAGAGGAGGAGAAGTTTCAGAAGACGCCATCAGTTCCAGGCACAGGGCTTCTCTGCCCAGAGGACATTTCCCACAGCCTCCACAGATCACTTATCTTACATTTAAATATGGACAGTCTATGTCTTTGAAAGCTATTTATTGCTTTAATAGCATTAAGAATGCACTCCATGAAAATCCTGAACTTTTATCTGTTGTGGAAAAGTATTAATCATCTTGACACCACATTAAGCTGTACCTCCCAAACAAATGCTACATCCCTCAGCTAACTCCAGCTCTGTAGCTTTAGCCCAAGCAGGCTGGACCAGGACACGTGGAGGTGTATTCCTTCGGAAGGAGCAACCAGTGGGTATGGGTGTGTGGAGGAGAGGATGTAGTTACCAGACTGTTCATCCCTTCTTGGTCTGATATATTCCTGAAGTGTCAGGTCATCAACTTGAATGTTTTCCATTAAGGGACTGAAGACATCTAGTGTTATAAAATGAAAACACCCCTTCTCTCCAAACCCCATCTCCTGCCACATTTTATTTATCAATGTGACACTCACCACTGTGTGATGTGCATAAATCATCATCTCCAGATTTCTTTTTCAACAGTGAAACATCCAGAAGTCTGGGTTTTTATCCGTTCTTATCACCAGAGCATCTCCAGTGCTACTAAGTCTGAGACATGGTAGATTCATAAAGAAGATGTTGAACAGACAAATGGTAGGTAGGTTACGGAAGGGTAACTAATGTATGGCAACAAGTGTGGGATCCGAAGGCTAAGTAAGAGAGCTGAGAAGACCTGATGCCCAGCCTCCTCTCCCTTACTAGTTGCATCTTGATGCTCAGAGAATGGTACAAGAAATAGTACACACATGTAGACAGAAAGTTTGCTCCTAAGAAAATCTGGCTTCCTTACCAAGAAGGAAGAGGAAAATGGAACTTCTGATGTCACAGGACACAACCAGCCTCCTGGATTGGTCTTTCTGGTAAGCAAATCCTAAGTGTTCACACACACACACACACACACACACACACACACACACACACTAAAAAACTAAATTATGCCATGTGATTGACAAGTTAATTTTCTTGAGTGGCAATTATTTCACAATGTATTTCATATATCTAAACAGCACATTATATTTTTTTAAACACAAAATTTTAGTCAGTCAATAAAGCTGAAAGTGATAATACAAAGATTTCTTGAAATGGTTGAAATTAGAAAAAATATAAAACTTCTGGATGTTTTAATGTAAAATGAAGAGATCTGGAGATGATGATTTATGCACATCACACAGTGGTGGGTGTCACACTGATAAATAAAATGTGACAGGAAATGGGGTTTGGCGAGAAGGAGTGTTTTCATTTTGTGGCATTGGATGTCTTCAGACCTGTTTGTTTTCAAAAAGGAAAACAAAAGCAGAGTCCTTTTCGTCACAGAATACCTAGAAGGCATGATGAGCAGGGTACAAGCTATACTCATAGAATTGGCATTACTGCTTACCAATGTTATGACTTTGATCAAGGTTTCTCAAACTCTCTGCACTACTATTTTCTCATCACAAAATCATAATGACAACAGTATCTGCTGCATAAATGCCTGGAGACTAAAACAGACAACATGTGAAACTCACCAGGGACTTAGACTGCCTCTGGCACAAGAAAAGGGCTTAAGATATGTAAACTACCATTATTAAGGTGCAAAACATGTGTCTTGATGGAAACAGAACTGAGTAAGTAACAGGAAGACATAGGCTAAACCACAATAAAATGACATTAGAAAAATTAGAGCATAAAAGTCTTTGGAGCTTTTTAAAGACCATGAGCTGGAGGTTTGCCTTTAAGTCTAGAAATAATAGAGGAAAAAGATAAAATAGTGTGCACAGCCCAATGAAAAAGAATCTTTAAGCCCTGATAAGAAATTTGGACTTCACTTCAGGTCTATTTTAAGAAAGACAATAACACTATCTGATCTTCATTACATATATACAGTATTCTCTGATGCAAGTCGTGGTCTCCCAGGAAACAACATGAAGTTGCATATTAGCTTGCTATTTGTTAATGAGTGCCTGTGGGATCAACTACTCATTGAACAGAGGAGGGAGTCAGGCTGCAATGCCTTCTGTATAATACCCCACACAGTATAATCAGAAACCATTTCAGAGATGCCCCAGATTGGTGCTCAAGGCTAGGACATTATACACTGTATCAACCATTCTTAGATAAGAATCACCCTGAGTAAAAGGATTGACTTTAGATGAAGCATTCCAAATATTGGGTAGGAGCAATAAGTCTTCAGTGGAAAAGGAATCTGGGCAAGGCTTGTGCATGTCCAGTATATCTTTCTAATTAAACAAAAAGGCAAGAAACTGAGCTGAAAGAGTCCTAGACCTGCTAGGAGTGTACAGCCAGCTAAGTAATATGTGCACCAGCAAAACGCACACACACACACACACACACACACACACACCAGTGTCTAAAATTAAAAAGAATTCCCAGGAGAAAGCTTCATCCTTTTATTTTGACTAGCTATATCCAACAGTTTCCCTGTTCCTCCCTAGGCTTTCCAAGCCTTTCCTATAGAGACTATTTTATTTATGATACCTAACCACACCTGTAAAGGAAAGCAGCCCAGCCAGGGAAAAATGAGAAGCTTGGCTAGGGATCTTCAAGGCTCCTCAATATATTTTTTTACTCATTTTCTGAGGCAGAAATCTCCACTTACAAAATTCTTACAGCTCAATTTGTCTTATGTTGGTTTTTCAGTATTCCCATTTTTTAAGTATACACATACACGTGACAAATCATCATTTTCTCTGATTAATGTGTTCAATTAGTGTAGATATTAACTTGAGCTGCCTGACCCATGGCAGTGAGTAAGCAGGTACTTTCAACTGAAGTTACCTAAATGTTCCAGTATTAAATTAGCCTTTCACAGACATCAAACGGCTGGCATGGAGGATGCCTTCTTAATGTTTCTATGCCTGTGATATAGAAGCCTCAATGAGGCTGACTCACTGAAGTTTGTAAACTCGCTACAATGAGCTAAATGACAAGTGAGAGCTCAGAGGAATGGGACACAGTACCTGTGTCAGAACTGGGATTTCAAAGACAAGAATGAATAAGACCACGGACCTTAGGGACCTGGGTGGGGCATTTAAGAGTTTAAAATCTTTGACGACAAGATTTCCCATTTCTTCATTTCTCAAAATAATGGGACGCTAAGCTGAGAACGGAGAGTTAATGGCCCATGTGTGCATGCTGTTAGTGGCAGAGATTCAGTACAAGTTTCTTAGTATCCTAACTGGGAATCCTTCTCTGCTCTACCTAAGGAGGGTAGTAAAAGAATATTGGGACATTTGCCACAGTTGGAAGCATTTCAAGATACATCTCAGCAGGAAGTTCTCAGAAATGTACTGAAGTCATTTTCATTTTTATTTTATGACTCACCAGTGAAACATTGACCCCACTACGATCACCCTTTTCTATTCTATGGATTATTTAAGGCTATGACATGAAGGCTCATAAAGGAAAGGCTAGTAATGTCAGAGAAGGAGAAATAAATCAACCTGTTCTATCCAAGAGCCCAACAGGATGCGTACCACTGCCCACCCAGGCCTTTGAACAGCACATCCTTATCCCTTAAAAACTCACATGAACTTGGTTATTCATCACTTCAGCCTCTTATTTATTTTCACTTACACAGATGGTTGTTCCATATTGATTATCTATTCTCATCTCCAAATTAGAAGATACAGAAGGACAGAAAATTGTGCCTTAGTTGGTCTCCTGTACTCAACACATAATAAATTCAAAAGGAAATGCTTGCTGAATCCATGGATAATAACTGAATGGACAATTGGACTTCAAGATGATTATCAGCTACTTCATGTACCTTATTTCTCGGCCGAACCATAAAGCACATTTGCCATTTCCATCTCTTCTCCCCACTGTTCCCAGTACACAGATCTCATAGAAAAATTAAGATGCACAATATTTGTATTTCTGCCCATTCTTATACAACTAGTCAGAGATATAACTAAACTAAATCATTAATTTTTAGGAATTCTATCTCTCTGTGGAACCACACTACCTTGCATGTCCTTTGAGTTACCTGTTTTGGACACACATGTATATATAGGTATTTCTTTTTATAAACACGTACTCACAATAATTTCCACAATGCAAAAAAAAAAAAAAAAAGAACACTCTCAAGTACATTTGTTTTGTAAGCCATGAAGTCTTACAAGCTTTACTAGGAAAAAAATTTAAAGCCATTAAAAAGTTTGAGAAATACTACCTACTTTGTGCCCAATGTGGACATTTACAATGTGCTTTGGAACCTTGGGCACCATGTCATAAAACTAATTTCATTTTGTTAAATCCCATTTCTCCAAATTTATTTGTTCAAGGGACACTTTTCATGAACCAAATATCCATTCATATCACTTATAACTAATGTTCCAAGACATAGTGGAGGTAAGGCTAAGAAAGAAGCTTTGAAAATGATTTGGCAGTTCTAGTCAGAAAGTGACTCACATAAATCCTGAAGCTACCTGCTGAAGAAAATTCTACCCTGTAAGAAAAGCTACCTCAAATCACAAAAAAAGCCAGCATTATACTTTTTAAAATCATTTAAACCTGTAATAAATATCAATGCATTTATTGTCATCTAATTAATTGATTAATAAAGAATTTTAAGTGCTTGAATAGTAAGCTTTTGAAAATTAAAAAAGAAAGTAAGAAAAGCTGCTTCAGCTTTCAAGGTAAACTTAGCTCCAAAATGAGTGTCTGAGACAAGGGGCTAAACATGGAAAGACAATAATTCTGCAGACAGAAAGGGAATGCACAACAAATCCAATACTGTCCCTTAATTTTTAGCCACTTTCCAGTAGGAATGAAAGTTATGCCTACCTGGATGCTGGAAATTGTTCTTTTTCCTCCCATTAACCTTTGGTGGTCAGAACTTATCCCAAAAGCCCCAAACCAAATACCCTACCATCTTAAAATTTGGACAATGTGCATAATCTTACATTTTATATTAAGCATTGTTTTTAAAAATCAGAAATTTCTATTTCCCAAACTCTGGTTTTCTTTCCTAGAATTGCAATACAAATGAGTCTCCTAGATTTGGAACATTTCATAGCATCTCTGTCTCTGCACTTCCTATTTCCACTTCTTTATGTAACCTTGGATGGGCTAATTAACTTTTATGTGCCACATTTTCTCATCTGAAACATGGGTTATGCAAGAACTAATTATGTATTACATGTAAAATGTTCATATTGATGTCTGATGCATGATTACCTATCAATAAAATAGCTGTTAATTTTCCAGCCATCAATCCTTGTCATTGTCGTGCTTACTCTCCCTATATAACTAGGGAGAGTATTTCTCACTTCAAAATTCTCTTAGCCATTTAAATAGAAACAAGAGTATCATCCCCATGTGTGTGTATATATATATCAGCATCTCTTCAAAGCAGAACAATAGTATCCAAAAATTTACTATATACCATGCAGGAACAATTATACCCACCCAGAATATTGCTGAGAGTCCTAATCTTCAACAACCACACTGATAGCTTGTGTTTGCCTGCATTGACCATTACCAACAATAAGCCAACACCAAGCTAGGCATGCAAGAGAACCATAAACTAGGCCAACATAATATGACTCCTATGAAGCACAAAAAGAACTCAGAGGGAGAAAGTCAATTAGAACAAGATATTTCCATTGGTGACATGAGACTACACATATCATATTTAAATGTATCTGTTTCTATTTGTTTAATAAGAACAAATGTCTGTCTCTCAGAACCAAAAAGGTCTAGTTATATTAATCTATTCTTAGAATGGCATAGGACTTATAATTCACATTCTCTATTCAATTCTCTCACTAAGGGACAGGATGTTCAGTGGCATTCATGAGACTGGTGCCCATATTCTATCTTCTGCGTTGATGAAGACCTGATAAGGTAAACTGATCCCCCAAAATAAGTCTCCCAAGGACTGATCCAAATAAACCCTGTTCCATTTAGTACAGTACGGCAGTGGTGAAAGCTGGATAGAATGTACTTGCTCAAGGAGAAATAGTGCTAACTTACTGATTTCAACTCCTAAAAGGATAGTGGAATGAGGATATGATGACCTTATTTTCCACACCAAAAATCAGGACACAGAGTTTAACAAAGGATTTTTTTTCCACTTCTGGGAATTAAGCTGTCTGAGAGATGTAGCTTAAATGCCAAAATATTGGCATTTCTGGGACGTTGATAGTATATGGGAACAACAGGAAAAAAGATAGTTGAAATCAAGACTGCCCTGGAAATCTCAAGAAATAAATATCTCCCTATGGGAATGTGCATGAAAGACCAAGCCTTAAGACCTATGAAGGCTAATAAACAGGGGTTGGTGGGTACCACAATTTCTGAGTTCAAAGAGTGGCCCGATGGAACTTGATCATCATCAGGTGAAGAAAGAAGAGCCAAAAAATGTGTTTCACAATATAATTAACTGTTCTAATTGATTCCACTCACCATTCTGAGTGCTGTATACTTCATAATGAAAGAAACAATGTACTAATCAACCGTTTAAATGGAAATAAGTCAACATCCCTTTTGTGTGTTGGGCTTTTTAGTCATATGCATCAAGGGGCCACTGAGGTTAACTGAACATGAAACATTGAATGTATGTAGATTGTGAAGGCTTTTCCTTCTGCTTTAGTTTCAGTACAAATGGAAACTGATTTAAATTAGCAAAGTGGCCCAAGCCTCAAATTCAAATCCTCAGCGAAATATCTGATTATCTTTCTCGTTTTAGCATACCAGTTCACACCATGGCTTGGGGGTCCAATAGTAACGCTTGTAAACCATGCTATATACAATAGCCTGCTCTACATATGTTTTCTAAGAAGGGTGTCTTAGGATTTCCATTGCTGGGAAAAGACACCATGATCAAGGCAACTCTTATAAAACAAAACATTTAGTTGGCATTGGCTTATAGTTTCAGAGGATTAGTCCATTATTATCATGAGAGGAAACACAGCATTGTGTAAGCAGACTTGACGCTGGTGAAGAACCTGGGAGTTCTACATTTTGATCTGAAGGCAGCCAGGAGGAGACTGTCTATGGTTCACACTGGGAGTGACTTGAGCATTAAGACCTCAAACCCCTGCCTCTTGCTGTAAGAAAACTTGGACACACCTCCTCTAAGAAGGCCACACCTTCTAATAGTGCCACTTCCTATGGCCAAGCATTCAAACATGAATCTATAGAGGCCATACCTATGCAAAGCAGCACAAGGGGACTATAAACAACTTAGCTCTATAAAATTGCCCAGAATCACTCCTAAGAGACAGTTACAAGTACTTAAATGTCAAGGATGATATCTAAGCTCTTCTTGTACTATGAATACACTCAGATAGCCCAGGGTGGCACCAGCTATTATTTTGAAAGGTATTTGGTTGTATGCACTTTCATCCTCAGAGTGGATGATGAGTTCTGTAGTTGCAGTAAGTGATCTGTTGTACCTTTTCTTTTATTCCCCTTTAAATTCTTCAAATATGCAACCTACATTGTAAACTGTTCATACCAAGTTCATATTACCCCACCCCTCAGAGTCCACCAGAACAAAATCCCTACATGTACCCATACAGATTCTTGTCACTCACTGCAAAGTGACACCCTCTGGCTTTAGATCATCCCCAGACTTTCTAGCCTAATATAAGATAGATCATCAGTAGTTAATACCTGCAGCAATAGTCCCCACCAATGATGTGTAGGAACTAATGAATAAATTTTTTAGAGATGTGTTCTCCATAATCCCAAAGAGGGTCCATAGTGATACTGAGTCTCGGTTGTCCACAGTTGGGGGTAATGTGCTCCCCAATGCATTCTTTATTTTTCTAGTTCTCAAGCCTTTCCCTTCATAGTTGGTTTTCTTTGTGATACACACACACACACACACACACACACACACACACACACACACACACACAC
>JANHMN010000002.1:166737349-166762107 GCA_030674055.1 Rhabdomys pumilio
CACACACACACACACACACACACACACACACACACACACACACACACGAGTCCAAAACAAATGAAGAAACCATTTACATTTGCTCTGCAGTTGTCAAGGGAATATTTTACTTGCTATCTAAAATCTGCTGCCATCAGCCTGTCCTTCACCTGCTGCAATGGCTCTAACCCTATAGTTTGCTTTGACTGATTCAGAACATAATCCAGACTCCCAAACACGTCAAACCTATTCTACCACAAATGTCTCGGACACTGTCTTTCTCCAAACATATTGAACTATCTAACTTTTCTTAACTCAGTGCCATCTAGAGTAATAGTGCTAAAGTAACACGTATAGAAAGATGCAGCTGGGGCCCAAATCAGATTGTCACTGCCTGAGATTCCATTCTCTCATTTATCACATGGCAGCATTAATAGGGTTGCTGAGAGACTTGAATGAAATCACTTTGTTGTATTTAAAATAAGGCACACAACATATTTTTAGTAATTGAGCACATGTGTGACTCCTTGGATGTTTGGCAGAGAAACTGAGATCTCCCTCCTTCTACAAGTTAGTTTATATAAAGGGCCTAGATGCTTATCCAGCCACTGGAAGAACAACTGCAGGTCAGTAACAAGGGCCATTCCGTTTAAACACTCAAGAGACCAGTGCTTCTTCAACCCTCACCTTTCACAATCTCTTGAGGGTGCACCTGACACAGAAGTATACACTCTAGTCTCCTTCTCCCTTCCAAGGCATGCATGAGATGTCACTCATGACAACTTGCTTCTTCTGGCAGAACCATGTAAAGAAACGAGCCTAGAAGTAGCTTTGTTGGCTCTTCCGTGAACTAGCAATGACTCCAGAAGATAGAGCTAATGCTAGGTTAGCCTTAGAAACATCTGGATATTTTTATTTACAGTGAACACATCACAGGAGGCATCAGTCCACACAGAGGAAAGAGGGAAAGGCTTACAGTTTTGAAAGAATGAAACATGCCTCCAACTTTCAGCTTTCCAATGATAAGCATGTTTATGTGTATGTGTTTTTGCCTACCTGAGTGTATATGCACCACTTGAATGCCTGGTGCCCACAGTGGTAAAGAAAGCATCAGACACTCTGGAACTAAAGTTATGAGCAATTGTGAGCCACCATATGGCTGGAAATCAAAACCAGGTACTCTTCAAGAACAGCAAGTACTCTTCCAACTCCCCAGCCCCAGAATTTTAAATGATTCAACTAGAAACACCACTATATTAAGTCTAAGTCCAAGCATCAGTCTCAAAATGCAGCATCTTGACAAAATATCAGAAACACCAAATATTTCGTTTTTCTCATTGTTGAAACAAGAGTACGAAACAAATCAAAAGTATATGATCATTATAATGAGCCTTGACTATACATTTCTTGTTTGTCTTAAATATTCTAGGGTGAAAAATGACACATATGTGTATCTGTTTTATCATTTTAAAACAAATACTGCATTTATAGTCTTTTTAATTGCCATCTCGGGTACAAAAATTTTTTGTTATCTAGGTGGTCTCTCTGTGTTGTTGACATTGTATCTGATAGCTATTGAGTAGTTACCATATGTCAGGGACCTAGGTATTTCATATGAAATTTAACATTTAGACTTCTTAGCTGCAATAGGAAAAGGTATTGCTCTGCCCATTTTCCGATGAAGACACTAAGGTTCCAAAAGTTAAACTAGTCAGGAAGCTACTCTTGTAAGAGAGAAAACTAGAATTTAAATTTAGTACTGAATCCAAAGCACATGATTCTGACTGCTATAGTATGCAATTCTGATTTTAGTACAAGGAAAAGTCTTTCTACATATTCTCATCACAGAGAGACAAATGACTCTCCTTTTCTGTTGTTTTGTTTTTGATTTGACATCCAGGAAGCTCATGAACAAAAACTAGTGAGCAATGCCACTCATTCTAGATTTTCTTCTGTTATTTTCAATTTTACTTTTTATTCCTTTAATTATGCCTAAGAATGCATCTACAGTCCTGATGATAATCATTATATATTATTAAACAATCCCACAGAAGTGTAGATCATGACTATATTTCTCTTAACACTTATCTGTTTGAAATCATCACCATGTAAAACAGTCAGTGAATATAGAAAGTAATAAGAAAGAAGGGTTTTTTTTTCTTAATTTCCTGGATAATTTAATATTTTATTTATTAATTATTAATTTCCTGATTATGCATATTATCCATATGCATACCTAGAGTGTGTGGCCTCTTAAAAGTATTCTAACAGAAAAAACATGCATGCATGATTCTGTGATAAATAATGCACATTGATCATAAGCACCCATTCTGAAAACCCATTAAATATATTGATCTGACTTTAAAAGGGATTCTTCAGCCAATGAAGCAGAGTGATTCACCACTTTCAAGAGTAATGAAGACAGATGCAAACTAAATGAGTCGCTGAGCATCCCAAGGACCAATGGAAAAGTTTGAAAAGTGAAAGATGTCATGAAAATCAGATTATATCCACTTCTATTACTGAGCTGGTGACTTGCAAATCATTAGGTAAACCATTTAGATGGAATTGGCTGGTCCCTAGGACATCTTGCCTGCCATCAATAGCAACTATATCTACAGAAACTGTGGTCAAGTAGTGCTTGAAAACATAAGGAGTATATAAGTAGAAGCTGAAGATATAAGATATCCAGTGATCTTAGAAAAAGTCATAGCTGTTCCATTCAAACATGGTTTTTACTAGACTCCTGTTGCTTTATGATACAGTGTCCCTATATTCTAAACGTGTTCCTCCAACATATTCTACAGTGAGCTGCTTTTGGCTATCTCCTCCATAGCATGGATCATGAACAACTGTGTCTCTCAACTTCCAAGAAAATTATCACCTTAAATTCATCTTCTTCTGGGTTCCACATTCCAATGGAGCTCTTGTCAGTCTTCCTTGGACCCCAGTAGCCTCTTCCTGCCAATGCTTGCTTGCTTCCTACACTATACACTATCATTTTTCTCTCCTTCAACATGGCACTATGACAGGAACTTCTGCTATTAGTACCTGCAGCTGGGCCAGGTCCCCTTGGTCTGCTTCTGCCTGGGAATCTAGTCTTCTGGCAGACCACACACTTCTCTGCCTCCTTTTATCATCCATGAACGCAAACTCCTTGAATATGACTCCTGGGAGTTTTATGGCCAAAACTTCGATTTCATTTTAGGTTTGCCTATGATGGATTTCCTAATCATTTTATGCAAATTGTACCATGTTCAGTTTCTAGATGAACACTTAAGTTTTTCAGCCACAATATAGTTCTCCTGTGAGTTTTTTTATGCTAAATGGGAATGTGTCTTTCCTGCTGATTGAAATATCCATCTGTGCCCTGGTCTAATAGGCCATATTAGTCACAGTATGTACATTTGAATTGACTCGTCAAACCTGCCAAGGGTATCAAAGCATCTCTCTGAGATCTATGGGGACTGTTCAAGTTGACTTGGGTCCTATAAAGTTGAAAGTTGGTTGCATTCAAAAATCTTTTAAAAATACTTATCTCTAACCTGATCCCTATTAGATATAAATTTATGTAACATTAAAGTTGGTCCAAAAAAGCCATATTGAAACCAAGTAGTTTGTGAATTTAAACACACACACATACAGAAAGAGGGAGAGAGAGAAAGAGAGAGAAAGAGAGAGAGAGAGAGAAAGAGAGAGAGAGAGAGAGAGCTTTAATTAGTCACTGTACTTGGAGAATAATGTTCTTTAAAAAGCCCAGTGACATATGTGGAATATTTCCCTTTCATCTGTTGGAATCCCCACAAAAAATGGGACACCATTGAGCAGCATAAAGGAATAGCTATTCAGTGATCTTGGAAAAACTCATACCTGTCTGTCCAAACAGTTTTCACTAGAGACTACTGTTGCTTTCTGGTACAGTGACCCTATATTCTAAACTTGTTCCTCCAACACATTCTACAGTAAGCGAATTTTGCTTATCTCCTCTAAAGCATGAACCCTGAACAACTACATCTTTCAGCTTCCAAGAAAATCCTCACCTTAAATTCATCTTCTGGGTTCCACGCTTCAACATAGCCCTTGTTAGGAGACAGAGACATTTGTAGTCTGCCAGTAGATGAGATTCCCAGGTAGAAACAAACCATGAGGACCTAGCCAAGTTGCTTGTACTAATAACAAAAGCCCCAGCTGGGGAAGACTGCCATGGAGAAGGGGACTACAATGATAGTTTATAGTAGTCCCCAATAACAATGAAGGCTATTTTTATTTCTCTTTTTTGTCCACCAGAACTTGATGGTAAGACCCTATTTCTGAAGATACCACATACTTCGGTCATGTGACATGGAGACATCAACCTGCTATTAACCAGGAAACTTTCTTGTACTGGTGAGCTTTCATAACACTAGAAGGTGCTGTACAGGTCGCTAGGGAATAAAGGTGATCAAAAGTCTTATCCAGCTTTGAACTGTGCCTGCTACCGTAATGGCTATTCTATCAAAATATGCCCATTGGTGTAATGGCATATAATGTAAAGGGTAACCAACTGTTTTCTGATTAGATTTAAGGCCCAGAACAGAAGTTCATGTCTACTACTGAAATTTCATCCAAGAACCTATTATTTGGGAGCTCATAGATCCTAGAGGTAAATCTATAGTTTTTATTTTCCTAAACTGACATTTTATAGAACTACCTTCTAAACATGTATTTTTATACTCAGAGATTAGTACAGTTTTCAGTTTTCATAGGAGAAGCACATTTATGCAGTAGAGGATGGTTAATACAGAGATACATAACTGGCCAAAGTAGTCTATGGAATTCCAAAGGCTGGGAAGGACCAGACTAAAAATAGTCTCTTCTGAACATGATAAGACCAATGTGCTCATGAACTCATGACAGCTGCAGTTATCTGCATATGACCTACACAAGATCAAGATAGTCTACATTCAAACATGGGTGAGAGATGGGCACAGGTTCCCCCATCCCTCGTTAAGGAAGTACTGGAAGTTAATGGCAGGTAGGGGAGGGACAGTTGGTTTTCTTTAGGGTTCTAGTCTCTGGCAAATTAACTGTGCTCCAGAAAGTAGAGCCATACCTAAAGTTGGGGAGTATTAATTGAACTCAGTGAATTGTTGAAAAATGTAATAGACGACATGAAATTGGAAGAAGAATGTTGAGAAGGGTTATCAGGAAGGTGTAGGAGAAAGTGAAGGTCAAAACTATCAAAAGACAGTATGCATATATGACATTCTCAAAGAATAAATTAAATATCACATTCAAATATCTTATATACTCTTTCTAAAATATGAATGTTATATCTGTATTTCACCAAAACCTTAAGGAGATAACAGGCCAAGATTTATAACTAAACAGAGAGAAAAGCCCTAAATGTCTTACAGATGTCACAGGATTTCTTTTGTTAAGAATGACAATTGATATTTGCAGGTAGTCCTTTCTTCTTCCACTTGGAAATGTCATCCTCAGTCTACCATGCAGAGCTCACCTGTCTTCATTCCTAAATTGATCCCATCTTCTTTCAGATTATTTCAATGCCTTCATTCTTGGACCAAACCAGTGAAACTTCCATACTTTTGAGACCTCAGCTCCAAAGAAACACACTGTAAATAACACGTTATAGTAACACACATACATACACACACCTGACAGCATCTTCTAACTTGGTTTCAGATGTCAGCCTTAAAATTAAAAATAGGATGCACTTGATGGTGGTATAGGAGCTTGATATGGGCACAGGTGTCCTATTGGAATTATCAGAGAATGAATAACTTCTAGCCACAAGACAAAGCTTCATTAGTTACTTGTGTATGAACCTTCCCTGAAAGCCTGGTAGTTTGTTGTAAAAGCCATGATTACAATGTAGTTAGAACCATTAAAGGAAGGCCCATAGCTTGTAGTCTCCAGTATTCACCATGGGCAATTGTCTTACTGGTACACCTGCTACTACCAGCTAATAAAGCTGAAGTACTCTCCCTTGCCCCTTAGTTGGACAAAGGCAACCCAGTGCCTTCACCAACTATAGATTCCCAAAACATTGCTGACCCTTGATACAAAAGTTTTAATGAATATCAAGCCGTAAGGCAACAGCACTGCCATCTTGTGAGTTACTCTGGTGGACATTCTATCTTAAGAACACTAAGCATACAGTGACACTATAAAATGTGGCACACACTCAAAAATTCACTTAAAGGGTACAGATGGAGCTTTAGTGCCTATGGACCAGTGCATCTGGATATTTGATTCCGTGGTGAAAATGACAAGTAAAATTGGTTCCAAGGAACATTCTTTTGTGGGAGCCCAACCACAGTAAAAATAAAATGTAGTTCCCCTCTATCTGAAAAATAGATGTTCTCTGATAGAGAATGTGGTCTGGGTCAGACATAGATGAGGAGGGGGAAAACGTGTCTGCATCCAATCTTATCTGATCATGCACATTAGTACTAAAGGCTTCAATCATGACCTCTGCAAAAAGCTTATCATAACCCTACACACAAAGTCCTATTAAATTATGTCTTATCTCCATAAATGTTTGGTAAATGTTCAGAGTAATATATTAGCTGAAGGAAGGTTTATAAGTACTGATTCTTGGGGCCAATGTTTGCCAGAAGCATGCCTTTTGGAATAGACTACAAGATGAAAATTTCTAGGAAAATCTGTTAAAGTGTATTACTAGAGTATGCAAATGGGAGGAAGAAGAGCCAATTGCTAGGCAGCCAAAAAAGTAGGTCATCCAAGAGAGGACAAGAAGCTTCTGTGAACTCTTAGAGAGGTTTCAAACAGAAGCAAAGAAGCCAGATTTTCATAAAGAATGGTCAGCCACTGAAAGATAAGGTGCCTCTCTTTAGCCAAGGTCAGTTTCCAAAGAGGAAGACCCTAGAAGCTGACAACCACCAACACTTTTAGAAGCTGGGGGATTAGATGTATCATCTTGAAAGGGAAACAGGGGAGTCAAGCAGCACACACAGTATGGAAAACATCAAATAGGAGTGCAGAGCATTTTTCATTTCAAGATTACATGAAGGGTTCAGTAACTTTTTTGTCACTATAACCCAACCTTAGAACATTTAGGCAGCTTTGGGGTTCTAACATAAACCAATTAAAAAGACTTCCAATTGGAAAGTGTATATTTTGCTTATTCAGTACAACTAAATATTTTTCTTTGAAGGAAATTTTAAAAAGATGGAAACAGGCTTGTGACAAGGGTGAAATAAACTGTGAGGCCAGTGCTATATGAAGTAGATTCTTCTTCTCATCAGGGCTTCCCTAAAAAGGCATCCTCCTGCATATGAGCCCTAAGTGTTTCTCTGCAGTAACCTGAAATCACATGGCACTGTCCTTCTGCAGACAAAATGACTAGAGAAATCAAATAAAAATGTTTGTTAAACAGATGCTATGTCTGTCTCTATGATGAATTTTCTACATGTATTATCACCCCAACCCTAAAAATAACTTGAGATATAAATTATTAATACCATTATTATTCACAAGAAGGAAATAATTTCCAGAAAAAAAATAAAATGTTCTGCTTACTCATATAGAGTATATATGACAGAACCTGAATTCCAAATGATTCTTCTCAAAGTATATGTATAGAAGTTATTCTGCATATTCTCCATCTGTCCTCATAGACATCTCCTTTCCATCCTGCTTGGTGTCCATGTAGGTGACTTCTAAGAACTCCATCACCTAAGCCCTACTATCTTCTTCTGTACCCAGTTCAGTGACTGACACATATTATTAGTAAGGAACCAAAAAGTAGGAAGAGTCTAGAAATGGAGCATGTTACCTGCTTCACTCTATTCAAGATCACAAGCTAGCAGTCACTTCTTTCCTTTATCAAATGATCTTTCTGTAGCTAGATATGTAACTAGGTTCTGAAGAGCAGTTCTCCTTCAAACCACTGTTGCTAATTCTGAAATAATTCTCCATCCTTTGTTCAGGTCCCTCAACTTTCTATGAAGTTTTACTAATCTTGTCTAAATTTCTTGTGAATCAAGAACATGGGCCACAGGGACAGTGTCACATGACACACATATAAGATACTCAGTTAAGAAATGATGATTATGGCTTTTGGCTGAAGCAGCCAACTAGATGGTCTGCTCCCGTGAAGACACCATATCCTGAGACATCCTAGAGGAACCGCTGTACTCAGAGCAACAGATAAGAACACTCCCCCACTACCCTATGCCCCATAGCTATGACTGGGAGCCTGAGGCACTCAGGACCCATCAGTCACCTAAACCCAGCCCCTCTGGAATACCACTCCACTTCCACTCCTCACTTGGTTCCTTTGGCTGGGGCAGACACCTACCTGGTCTGCTCTCATGAAGACACCATATCCTGAGCCATCCTAGAGGAACCATTGCACTCAGAGCAGAGAAGGAACCTCTGTACTCAGAACAGCAGGATTTCAGGATCCAAGAGGCAGCCTGAGTCCCAGCAGTTCTTCCAACCAGGAGCTCAGGATCACAGAGACATCTGGTCTCTGAGGAGTTGTGACACAAGCAAGAAAACTGGAAAGACAGGCTCCAGTCAGAGACAGTGAGTACAGGTAGAACTAGAGTTAACCTGATGGCAAAAGACAAGCACAAGAACATAAGCAACAGAAACCAAAGTTATTTGACATCAACAGAACCCAGTACTCCCAACCATAGCAAGCCCTGGACACCTCATCACACCGGAAAAGTAAGATTCAGAATTAAAATCACTTCTCATGATGATGATAGAGGACTTTAAGAAGGACATAAATAACTCCCTTAAAGAAGTACAGGAGAACACAGGTAAACAGGTAGAATCCCTTAAAGAGGAAATACAAAAATCCCTTAAGCAATTGCAAGAAAACACAACCAGACAGGTGAAGGAATTGAACAAAACCATCCAGGATCTAAAAATAGAAGTAGAAACAATAAAGAAATCACAAAAGGAGATTTCTGTAGAGAGAAAACTTAGGAAAGAGATCAGAAGTCATGGATGCAAGCATCACCAACAGAATACAAGAGATAGAAGATAGAATCTCATGTGCAGAAGATGCCATAGAAAACATTGACACAGTGGTCAAGGAAAATGCAAAATGCAAAAGGCTCCTTACACAAAACATACAGGAAATCCAGGACACAATGAGAAGACCAAACCTAAGGATAATAGGTATAGATGAGGGGGAAAATTCCCAACTTAAAGGGCCAGCAATCTTCAACAAAATTATAGAAAAAACTTCCCTAACCTAAAGAAAGAGATGTCCATGAACATACAAGAAGCCTACAGAAATAGATCAGAAAAGAAATACCTCCAGTCACATAATAATTAAAACACCAAAGGCACAAAATAAAGAAAAAATACTAAAAGCACTAAGGGAAAAAGGTTAAGTAACATATAAAGGCAGACCTATAAGAATTACACCAGACTTCTCACCAGAGTCTATAAAAGCCAGAAGATCCAGGACTGATATCATACAGACCCTAAGAGAACACAAATGCCAGCCCAGACTACCATACCTAGCAAAACTCTCAATCACTATTGATGGAGAAACCAAGATATTCCATGACAAAACCAAATTTACACAATATCTTCCCACAAATACGGCACTTTAAAGGACAATTGATGGAAAATTCCAACACAAAAAGGGAAACTACAACCTAGAAAAAACAAAAAAGTAAACTTCCAACAACCCCAAAAGAAGATAGTTACACAAACATAATTCCAACTCTAATAACAAAAACAACAGGAAACAACAGTCATTTTTCCTTAATGTTTCTTAATATCAATGGACTCAGTTCTCTAATAAAAAGACATAGACTATCAGACTGGATACATAAACAGGACCCAGAATTTTGCTGCATACAGGAAACTCACCTCAATGACAAAGACAGACACTATCTCAGAGTAAAAGGATGGAAAACAATTTTCCAAGCAAATGGTTCCAAGAAACAAGCTGGAGTAGCCATTCTAATATGAAATAAAATCAACTTTCAACCAAAGTAATCAAAAAATAAGGACACTTCATCAAAGGAAAAATCTACCAAGATGAACTCTCAATTCTGAACATCTATGCTCCAAATGCAAGGGCACCCACGTACATAAAAGAAATGGTACTAAACCTCAAAACACACATTGCACCTCACACAATAATAGTGAGGGATTTCAATACCCCACTCTCAGCAATAGACAGATCATAAAAACAGAAACTAAACAGAGACACAGTGAAATTAACAGAAGTTATGAACCAAATGGATTTAACAGGTATCTGTAGAACATTTCATCCTAAAACAAAAGAATACACCTTTTTCTCAGCATCTCATGGTACCTTCTCTAAAATAGACTATATAATTGGTCAAAAAGTAGGCCTGGACAGATGCAAAAAGACTAAAATAATCCCTTGCATCATATCAGATCACCACGAACTAACTCTGGTCTTCAATAATGACAAAAACAATGGAAAGGCCGGGCGGTGGTGGTGCACGCCTTTAATCCCAGCACTTGGGAGGCAGAGACAGGGGATTTCTGAGTTTGAGGCCAGCCTGGTCTACAGAGTGAGTTCCAGGATAGCCAGGACTACACAGAGAAACCCTGTCTCGAAAAACAAAACAGAAAAAAAAAACCAAAAACAACAACAACAAAAAAAAAAAAACAATGGAAAGCCCACATACGCATGGAAACTGAACAACACTCTACTGAATGATGACTTGATCAAGGAAGAAATAAAGAAAGAAATTAATTTAGAATTAATTTAGAAATTTGATTAATTAATTTAGAAATTTAGACTTTTTAGAATTTAATGAAAATGAGTACACATCATACCAAAACTTGTGGGACTCTATGAAAGCAGTGCTAAGAGGAAAATTCATAGCTCTAAGTGCCTACAAAAGAAAATGGAAAGAGCATATACTAACAACTTGACAGCACACATGAAATCTCTAGAACAAAAAGAGGCAAATACACTCAAGAGGAGTAGACAGGAAATAATCAAACTCAGGGCGGAAATCTACGAAGTAGAAACAAAAAAGAACTATACAAAATATCAAGAAATCCAGGAGCTAGTTCTTTGAGAAAATCAACAAGATAGATAAACCCTTAGCAAGACTAGTTTGGAGAAGGTACCGTAGGGCACAGAGATAGCATTCAAACTAATAAAATCAGAACTGAAAAGGGAGACACAACAACAGAAACTGAGGAAATTTAAAAAAATCACCAGATCCTACTACAAAAGCCTATACTCAACAAAACTGGAAAATCTGGATGAAATGGACAACTTTATAGACAGATACCAGGTACCAAAATTAAATCAGGAGCAGATAAACCATCTAAACAGTCCCATAAACCCTAAAGAAATAGCAGTAGTCATTGAAAGGCTCCCCACCAAAAAAGCCCTGGAACAGATGGTTTTAGTGCAGAATTCTATCAGACCTTCAAGGAAGACCTAATACCAATACCAATACCAAAACTATTTCATGAAATATAACCAGAAATAACTCTACCCAATTTGTTCTATGATGCTACAATCATGCTCATACCTAAACCTCACAAAGACCCAACAAAGGAAAAGAACTTCAGACCAATCTCCCTTATGAATATCGATGCAAAAATACTCAGTAAAATTCTGGCAAATCGGTTCAAGAACACATCAAAACAATTATCCATCATGATCAAGTAGGCTTTATTCCAGGAATGCAGGATGGTTCAATATTTGGAAATCCGTCATAATAATCCACTATATTAAACAAACTCAAAGAAAAAAACCACATGATCATCTCACTAGATGCTGAGAAAGCATTTGACAAAATTCAACATCCCTACATGGTAAAAATCTAAGAAAGATGAGGAATTCAAGGCCCAAACTAAACATTGTAAAAGCAATATACAGCAAGCCAGTAGCCAACATCAAACTAAATGGAGAGAAACTTGAAGTATTCCCACTAAAATCAGGGACTAGTCAAGGCTGCCCACTCTCTCCCTACCTATTAGGGAGAGCAATTAGACAACAAAAGGAAGTCAAAGGGATACAAATAGGAAAAGAAGAAGTCAAAATTTCACTATTTGCAGATGATATGATAGTATACTTAACTGACCGTAAGACTTCCACCAGTGAACTCCTAAACCTGATAAACAACTGCAGCAAAGTGGCTGGATATAGAATCAACTCAAACAAGTCTGTAGCCTTCTTCTACTCAAAGGATAAACAAGCTGAGAAAGAAATTAGGGAAATGACACCCTTCACAATACTCACAAATAATATAAAATATCTAGGAGTGAATCTAACCAAGCAAGTGAAAGATCTGTATGACAAAAGCTTCAAGTCTCTGTAGAAAAAAAAATCGAAGAAGATCTCAGAAGATGAAAAGATCTCCCATGCCCATGGATTTACAGGATCAATATACTAAAAATGGCCATCTTGCCAAAAGCAACCCACATATTCAATACAATCACCTATTAAAATCCCAACTCAATTCTTCACAGAGTTAGAAAGAGAAATTCTCAAATTCATTTGGAATAAAAATAAATAAATAAATAAACCAGGATAGCGAGAACTATTCTCAACAACAAAAGAACTTCTGGGGGAATTACCATCCCTGACCTCAAACTGTACTACAGAGTAATACTAATTTAAAAAAAAAAAAACTGCATGGTATTGGTACAGAGACAGGCTGGAAGATCAATGGAACAGAATTCAAGACCCAGATATAAACCTATACACCTATGGTCACTTGATCTTTGATAAAGACCTAAAACCATCCAGTGGAAAAAGGACAGCATTTTCAATAAATGGTGCTGGTTCAACTGGAAGTCAGCATGTAGAAGAATGCAAATCAATCCATTCTTATCTCCTTGTACAAACCTCAAAACCAAGTGGATAAAGGATCTTTACATAAAACCAGATACACTGAAACTAATAGAAGAGAAGGTAGGGAAGACCCTCGAATACCTAGGCACAGGGGAAAAGTTCCTGAACAGAACACCAAAGGCGTATGTTCTAAGATCAAGAATTGACAAATGGAACCTCATAAAATTGCAAAGTTTCTGTAAGGCAAAGGATACTGTCAATAAGACAAACTGGCAACCAACAGATTGGGAAAAGATCTTAACCAATCCTACATCTGATAGAGGGCTAATATCCAATATATACAAAGAACTCAAGAAATTAGACTCCAGTCAAACAAATAACCCTATTAAAAAGTGGGGTACAGAGCTAAACAAAGAATTCTCAACTGAGGAAATTTGAATGGCCAAGAAGCACCTAATGAAATGTTCATCATCTTTAGTCATCAGGGAAATGCAAATCAAAACAACCCTGAGATACCACCTCACACCAGTCAGAATGGCTGAGATCAAAAACTCAAGTGATAGCAGATGCTGACAAGGATGTGGAGAAAGAGGAACACTCCTCCATTGTTAGTGGGATTGCAAGCTGGTACAATTGCTGGAAATCAGTCTGGGGGTTCCTCAGAAAATTGGACATAGCATTACCTGAGGACCCAGCTATACCACTCCTGGGCATATCCCCAGAAGAGGCTTCAACATATAACAAGGACACATGCTCCACACATGCTCATAGCAGCCTTATTTATAATAGCCAGAAGCTTGAAAGAACCCAGATGTCCTTCAACAGAGGAATGAATACAGAAAATGTGGTACATTTATTCAATGGAATATTACTCAGCTATTAAAAACAATGAATTCAAGAAATTCTTAGGTCAATGGATGGAACTAAAAAATATTCTGAGTAAGGTTACCCAATCACAAAAGAACACACATGGTATGCAATCACTGATAATTGGATATTAGCCCAAAAGCTTGCAATATCCAAGATACAACTCACAGACTACATGAAGCTCATGAACAAGGAAGACCAAAGTGTGTGTGCTTTGGTCTTTCTCAGAAGAGATAACAAAATACTCATGGGAGCAAATATAGAGACAAATCATGGGACAAAAACTGAAGGAGGGGCCGTCCAGAGACTGCTCCACCTGGGTATCCATCCCTTGTGTATTTATCAAAGGTAGACACTGGTGGGAATGCCAGGAAGTGCATGCTGACAAGAGACTGATATAGCTGTCTCTTTAGAGGTCTACCAGAGACTGAAATATACAGAGGCTGTTGCTTACAGCTAACCATTGAGCTGATCATGGGGTTCCCAATGGAGAAGTGAGAGAGAAGAGCAACAACCAGAGCTCCCAGGGTCTAAACCACCAGCCTGGGAGCACATATGGAGGGTCCCATGGCTCCAGCTGTATATGTAGGGGAGGATGATAGTGTCAGGCATAGGTGGGTGAGTAAGTCCTTGGTCCAGTGAAGGCTGGAAGCCCCAGTGTGGGGGAATTGTGGGTGGCAAGGTGGGAGTGGGAGGGTGGGTGCGGGCATATCCTCACAGAAGCAGAAGGAGGGGGTATGGGATAGAGAGTTCCTGGGTGGGAGGGAAAGGGGATTACATCTGAAATGTAGATAAAACATTCAACTAATGATGACTACTATTCCCTTCTCGTGGATACAGAGCAAAGCAGATGAGTAACCAACCCAGAACCCAGTGTTGACTCTAAAGTGAGACATACCACTTGAAGGATTTGGGCGGAAGGATGATGCACTTTAACAGAAACATGGCTGCTAAATTAATGTTCAGAATTCACAGACCTGCTATAAGGAAGGCTAACTTTCTATATCTCTTTTTTCTTGTGATCATTCATTTATGGCAAATTTATTCTTATAAGCAATTGTTTCGTACAAGACTCTGGTATCTTTAATTTAAAATTGCATTTCTTTTGGGAAACTGACATTTTTAGATGAGGTCTGCCACCTCTTCCCATTTCCTTCTCTAGGTATAAGACAGTGTGTGTGATGTTCCTGTGGCTGACAACCTGGAGTACAATGGAAAGGGTCTGTGCTATTCTTGTTCAATGGCCTCCATGGGCTCATTATAGTTACTTCAGAAATCTGTAGTTACTATGGACATGAGCCTCAGGTAGTCAGCACACACAAAAGGAAAAAAAATGTAGAAAGGGAGGAAGGAGGGAGATAAAGAAGGAGCCATTTTAAAATAGTCTTACCACTAATGATTCAAAACCTTTGGTATGGACATTTATTATAATTTTGATATTCCTAATAAGATCAAATCTGTTTTAATATTTAATCTATTTCTATATTAATTTCTTCTTTTCTTCATACTCTTTGTCCAACTAACTTACTACCATTTCTAACCCTCACTACTTGCAAATCAAGGAGGGATAGACAAGATTATTCCTAACCCTGCTTCTAGCTCTCCTAACCTGTAGCTCTTTTTTTCTACCTTTTTATTGGTTATTTTATTTATTTACATTTCAAATGTTATCCCCCTTCCTGGTTTCCCCTCCGCAAACCCCCTAGCCCATCCCCTCTCCCCCCTGCTTTTATGAGGGTGCTCCCGCACCTACCCACCCATTCTTGCCTCACTACCATAGCATTCCCCTATGATTGGTCATCAAGCCTCCACTGGACCAAGGGTCTCCCCTCCCACTGAGGCCAGATAAGATAATTCTCTGCTACATATGCAGCTGAAGCCATGGGTTCATCCATGTGTACTCTTTGGTTGATGGTTTAAGCCCTGGAAGCTCTGGAGGGTCTGGTTGGTTGATATTGTTGTTCTTCCTATGGGGTTGCAAACCTCTTCAGCTCCTTCAGTCCTTCCCCTGACTCCTCCATTGGGGTCCCCATGCTCTGTCAGATGGTTGACTGTATTGGTCAGGCTCTCACAGAGCCTTTCAGGGAACAGCTATGCCAGGCTCCTATCAGCAAATGCTTCTTGGCATCAGCAATAGTATCTAGGTTTGGTGTCTGAAGATGGGATGGATGCCTAGGTGGGCCAGTCTCTAGATGGCCCTATTCCACTCTTTGTCACTGCCATTTCTTTAGACAGGAGCAATTCTGGGTTAATATTTTTGAGATGGATGAGTGGCCCCATCCCTCAACCACAGGTCATGTGTATCCACTAGATATGGTCTTTACAGGTTCTGTCTCCCCTCTGTTGTATATTCTGGCTAATATCCTTCCTGTTGGGTCCTGGGAACCTTTTGCTTTCTTGGCATCTGGGACTTTCTAGTTGCTACCCCTAGTTTCCATCCCCAACTGTTATGCACCTCCATTCAATTTCCTGGCCCTCTGTGTTTCTCCCTCACCTGTCTCCCCCCCATACCTGATCCTGCCTCCCTTTTCCCTCCCCCTCCTCTCTGAATCTGATGTACTTCCCTCCCTCTGCCTCCCCTAATTATTTTGTTTCTCCTGCTAAGTAGGACTGAAGCATCCACACTTTTGTTTTCCTTCTTCTTGAGCTTCATATGGTTTGTGAGTTGTATCTTGGGCATTCTGAGCTTTGTTCCTAATATTCACTTATCAGTGAGTACATGCCAGTTCTACTCAGCTATTAAAAACAATGACTTCATGAAATTCACAGACAAATGGATAGAACTAAAAAATATCGTCCTTAGTGAGGTAACCTGTAGCTCTAAATTAGCACTGGGCTTTGAAAGTGATTTCTCACCACAACTCAGGCCAGGGCAAAGCCAGCACTCCAGACTACCTTCCACAACCAGAGACAGCTTGACTTCCAGGTGCTCCAACACAACCATGCTCACAGGGAAAACACTACCCCTGCCCCAATACCTGGCCTAACTGGGACCCTCAAGGAACCCAGCAGAGGCGGGCCCTATCCATGATTCCCTACCAGAGACACATCTTCTTTCTGGCCCACAATTCATCCCAGGGCAGAGCCAGTGCTTCAAACCACCCCCAAAACACACACACACACACACACACACACAGAGAGAGAGAGAGAGAGAGAGAGAGAGAGAGAGAGAGAGAGAGAGATTCCCAATGCAAGAGCCAGGAAACATCTTTAACAAAATCATAGAAGAAAGCTTCTGTAACTTAAAGAAAGAAATTGTCATAAACATACAAGAAGCTTGCAGTACACCAAATAAATTTGACTAGAAATGATATTCATACCATCTCATAATAATCAAAACAGTAAATGTATAGAACAAAGAAAAAATATTAAAAATGGTAAGGGAAAAATGCCAAGTAACAAAGGCAGACCTATCAGACTTCTCAACAGAGATGCTAAAAGCCAGAAGATCTTGGACAGATGTCATACAGACCCTTAGAGAACACAAATGCCAACCCTGGCTACTATATCCAGCAAAACTCTCAATCACCATAGATGGTGAAACCAAGATATTCCATGACAAAACCAAATTTAAACAGTATCAGTCCACTAATCCAGCCCTACAGAGGGTAATAGAAGGAAAACTTCAACACAAGGAGGGAAACTACACCCATGAAAAACTAAGAAATTAATCTTCTCACATTAAACCAAAAAGAAGAGAACCAAACAAATGTAATACCACCAGTAACAACAGAAATAACAGGAACCAACAATCATTGATCTTTAAATCTCTCAACATCAATGGACTTGATTCCCCAATAAGAAGACATAGGTTAACAGACTGGATACGTAAACAGGACCCAGTATTTTGTTGCATACAGGAAAAACACATCAGTGACAGAGACAGATGCTGCCTCAGACAAAAAGGCTGGATTTTTTTTCCAAGCAATGGTCCCCACCAAAAAGCTAGGATAGTCATTCTAATATCCAATAAAATAGACTTTCAACAAAAAGTTATCAGAAGAGATGGATGAGGACACTTCATACTCATCAAAAGAAAAATCCAAAATGAAATCTCAATTCTGAACATCTATGTCCCAAATGCTAGGGAACCCACATTTGTAAACAGAAACATTACTAAAGCTCAAAACACACATTACACCTCGCTTAAAATCAGTGTAGTATCAGTTTGGGCCATGGCAGAGGTAGTCAGAACAGAGCCAAGGAGGGAGAAACATGAAGGAGGAGAAACACGAAGGACTGAGTGCTCCGAGGCAAGTGCCTCTGTTTAGTTTCTATTGCCATGATCTGTCCATTGATGAGAGTGGGGTGTTGAAGTTGATATTACACTGATTGGACTGGCTATCATGGGCCAGAACTTAATTTTGAACATGAATAATCATGGATTTGTGGTTTGTGCTTTCAATAGGACCATCTCCAAAGTCAATGACTTCTTGACCAATGAGGCGAAGGGAACCAAAGTGTCCTTAAAGGACATGATCTCCAAGCTGAAGAAGCCTCGTTGGGTCATACTGCTAGTGAAGACTGGACAAGCTGTGGATGATTTTATCGAGAAACTAATACCCTAGTACTAGTACTAGGACACTGATGACATCATCATTGAAGGAAGAAATTCTGAATACCGGGATATGACGAGAAAATGCCGGAACCTCAAGGCCAAGGGCATCTTGTTTGTGAGGAACAGAGTCAGTGGTGGTGAGGAAGGGGCTCGGTATGGGCCATCACTCATGCCAGGATGGAACAAAGAGGCTTGACCCCACATAAAGACTATCTTCCAAGCCATCGCTGCAAAAGTAGGAACCAGAGAACTCTGCTGTGACTGTGTAGGAGACAAGGGGGCAGGGCACTTTGTGAAGATGGTGCATGACGGGATAGAGTGTGGTGACATGCAGCTGATCTACGAGACTTACCACTTGATGAAGGATGTTCTCGGCATGCGGCATGAGGAGATGGCTCAGGTGTTTGAAGAATGGAAAACAGGGCTGCACTCGTTCCTGATTGAAATCACTGCTAATATTCTCAAGTTCCGGGACACAGAGATCTGTTAACAGAGATCAGGAACAGAGCTGGCCAGAAGGGCACTGGGAAGTGGACCTCCATCTTGGGGCTAGAGAACGGCATGCCCGTCACCCTCTTTGGAGAAGCTGTCTTTGCTCGGTGTTTGTCCTCTCTGAAGAAGGAGCAAGTTCAGGCCAGCAGAAAGCTGAAGAGTCCCAAGATGTTCCAGCCAGAAAGCAGTAAGAAGTCATTCCTGGAGTATATCCATAAGGCCCTCTATGCTTCCAAGATCATCTCCTAAGCTCAAGGGTTTATGCTGCTCAGACAAGCAGCCACTAAGTTTGTCTGGATCCTCAATTATGGCAGCATTGCCCTGATGTGGAGAGTGGGCTGCATCATCTGAAATGCATTCCTGAGAAAAAGTAAAAATGCGTTTGAGCAAAACCCAGAACTTCAGAACCTACTGCTAGAAGACTTCTTTAAATCAGCAGCTGACAACTGCCAGGACTCCTGGCAATGGGTGATCAGCACTGAGGTGCAAGCAGGTATTCCCATGCCCTACTTCACTCTGCCCTCTCCTATGATAGGTACAGACATGAGATGCTGCCAGCGAACCTCGTCACGGGTAAACGAGATTACTTTGGGGCTGAACTCTTAGCCAAACCAGAAGAATTTATCCACACCAACTGGACAGGCCACAGAGGCAGTGTGTCATTCTTTTATACAATGCCTAGTAGGGCTTTGCCCTCCCTCTCAGCAACAGGACAGTCCCTGAGGCACTCAGCACCCTTCTTAGCCTTAGTTCCTGCTCAGATCTCTTAGCCAAGTGCTGGCCGTGATTGCTGAAGAAGTCACCAAGGTCTCTAGTTTCTGAACCACCATGTGCTCCACCTCCATCGTTTGGTCTGCCCAGGAACTGATCTCATGCGCCACTGACAGCTCCCTGACTGAGCTATGCCATGTGGGTCAGACAAGCTGCAGCTCTTAGCACACAGAGGGAGCGGATGTGTGGGATTGTACAGCCTGGACAGTGGATCATGCCTGTGGGTTCTGCTTAACGTCACTCAGTAAAAGAGTATATGGTTACATTCGTCTGGGTGTGCCTGGCAGAAAGAGCCACACTAAGTTCACAACTGGGAATTGATTTGTTTTCCTTTAGCCTTTTCATTTTTAACTCTGGCTTTTTTAAAGACTCCAAATAAAACAGGGCAAATTAAAAAAAAAAAAAAAAACTAAACAGAGACACAATGAAATTAACAGAAGTTATGAACTAAATAGATTTAACAGGTATCTAAAGAACATTTCACCCTAAAACAAAAAAAAATAAACCTTCTCAGCACCTCAGGGTACCTTCTTTAAATTTGACCATATAATCAGACACAAAACAAGCCTCAACAGATAAAAGAAGATTGAAATAATCCCCATGCATCTTATCAGATCACCACAGACTAAGGCTGGTCTTCAATAAGAACAGAAAGTCCACATACTCATAGAAACTGAATAACTTTCTACTCAATGATAACTTGGTCAGGAAAGAAATAAAGAAAAAAATTAACAACTTTCTAGAATTTAACAAAAATTAAGGCGTATCACACCAAAACTTATGGGACACAATGAACAATGAAAGCAGTGCTAAGAGGAAAGTTCATAGTACTAAGTACCTTAATAAAGAAATTGGAGAGATCCTACACTAGAAACTTAACAACATATTTGAAAGCTCTAGAACAGAAAGAAGCAAACACACCCAAGAGATTTAGATGGCAGGAAATAATCAAACTCAGGGCTGAAATCAACCAAGTAGAAACAAAAAGAACTATACAAAGAATCAACAAAACCAGGAGCTGGTTCTTTGAGAAAATCAACAAGATAGATAAACCTTTAGCCAGACTAACAAGAGGGCTCAGAGACAGTATCCAAATTAACAAAATCAGAAATGAAAACAGAGACCTAACAATAGAAACTGAAGAAATTAAAAAATATCAGAACCTACTACAAAAGCCTATACTCAACAAATCTGGAAAATGTGGGATAAATGAATGCTTTTCTAGACATATACCAGCTACCAAGGTTAAATGACTATCTAAATAGTCCAGTAACCCCTAAAGAAATAGAAGCAGTCAGTAAAAGTCTCCCAATCCCCTCAAAAAAACCCAAGACCGAATGTTTTTAGTGCAGAATTCTATCAGACATTCAAAGAAGACCTAATACAAATATTTCTCAAACTATTTCATGAAATAGAAACAGAAGAAACACTACCCAATTCATTCTATGAAGCCACAGTTACACTGATACCTAAACCACACAAAGACCCAACAAAGAAAGAGAACTTCAGACCAATTTCTCTTATGAATATTGATGCAAAAATATTCAATAAATTTCTTGCAAACCAAATCCAGGAACATATCAAAACAATCATTCACCATGATCAAGTAGACTTCATTCCAGGGATACAGGAATGGTTCAATATACAAAAATCTATTAATGTAATCTACTATATAAACAAACTCAAGAAAAAAAACACATGATGATATCATTAGATGCTGAAAAATCCTTTGACAAAATACAACACCCTTTCATGGTAAAAGTATTGGAGAGATCAGGAATTCAAGGTCCATACATAAATATAATAAAAGCAATATACAGCAAACCAATAGCCAACATCAAACCAAGTGGAAACTAGAAGCAATTGCATTAAAATCAGGGACAAGACAAGGCTGCCCACTCTCCCCCATCTATTCAATATAGTACTCAAACTTCTAGCCAAAGCAATTAGACAACAAAAGGAGATTAAAGGTATACAAATTGGAAAGGGAGAACTCAGGATATCACTATTTGTGGGTAATAAAATGGTATACATAAGCAACCCAAAAAATATCCACCAGAGAACTCCTACAGCTGATAAGCAACTTCAGCAAAGTGGCTAGATACAAAATTAACTCAAAAAATGAGTGGTCTTCCTATACTCAAAGGATAAATGAGCAGAGAAAGAAATTAGAGAAATGACACTCTTCACAATAGTCACAAATAATATAAAATATCTTGGTGTGACTCTAACCAATCAAGTAAAAGATTTATATGACAAGAACTTCAAGTCTCTGAAGAAAGAAATCAAAGAAGACATCAGAAGATGGAGAGATGCTCATGGATTGGCAGGATTAACATAGTAAAAATGGTCATCTTACCAAAAGCAATCTACAGATTAAATACAGTCCTCATTAAAATTCCAACTCAATTCTTCACAGAAATAAAAAGAGCAATTCTCATCTTTATCTGGAATAACAAAAATTCCAGGATAGGGAAAACAATTCTCAACAATAAAGAACTTCTAGGGGAATCACTATGCCTGACCTCATGTTATACTACAGAATAATAATGATAAAAACCGCATGGTATTGGTACAGAGACAGACAGGTAGATCAATGGAATATAACTGAAGACCAAGAAACAAACCCACACATCTATGGTTGGTCACTTGATCTTTGACAAAGAAGTCAAAACCATCCAATGGAAAAAAAGACAGCATTTTTCAACAAATGGTGCTGATCTAACTGGTGGTCTGCATGTAGAAGAATGCAAATCAATTCATTCTTATCTCCTTGTACAAAGCTCAAGTCCAAGTGGATCAATGACCTCCATATAATACCAGATACACTGACTCTAATAGAAAAGAAAATGGGAAAGAGCCTTGAAAACATTGGCACAAGGAAAATTTTCCTGAACAGAACACCAAAGGCTCAGGGTCTAACATCAACAATTGACAAATGGGACCTCATTACAGAAAAGCTTCTGTAAGGCAAAAAGACACTGTCAATAAGACAAAACAGCAACCTACAGATTGGGTAAAGATCTTTACCAACCCTATACCTGATAGAGGGCTAATAAATAAAATATACAAAAAACTCAAGAAGTTAAACTCCAGAGAACCAAATAACCATATTAAAAATAGGGTATAGAGCTATATAAAAAATTCTCAACTGAGAAATCTCAAATGGTAGAGAAGTATATAAATAAATGTTCAACTTCCTTAGTTGTCAAGGAAATGCAAATCAAAACAACCCTGAGATTCTACCTTACACCAACCAGAATGGCTAAGATGGTCTGGCCTCAGTGAGAGAAGATGCACCTAACCTTAAAGAGACTTGAGGCCCCAGAGAGTGGGAAGGCCTGGCAGGGTGGGGGTGGTGGGAACATTCTTTTTGGAGATGGGGGAAGAGGAATGGGATGAGGAACTGTTAGAGGGCTGACCAGGAGGTAGAAAAGAAAGAATAAAGATAACTCAGGTGATAGTAGATGCTGGCAAGGATGTAGAGAAAGATCAACACTCCTCCATTGCTGGTAGGATTGCAAACTGGTACGAACACTTTTGAAATCAATCTGGCAGTTCCTTAAAAAATTAGAAAATGACTCTACTTGATGACCTAGCTATACAACTCCTGGGCATGTACCCAAAGGATCCTGCAACATATAACAGTAACACATGCTCCACTATGTTCATAGCAGCTTTATTTATAATAGCCAGAAGCTGGAAACAACCCAGATGTCCCTCAATGCAAGATTGGATACAGAAAATGTGATACATATACACAATGGAATACTACTTGGCTATTAAAAATGATGACTTCAGCAGGGCGGTGGTGGTGCACGCCCTTAATCCCAGCACTTGGGAGGCAGAGGCAGGCAGATTTATGAGTTCGAGGCCAGCCTGGTCTACATAATGAGTTCCAGGACAGCCAGGGCTACACAGAGAAACCCTGTCTCGAAAAAAAAAAATGATGACTTCACAAAGTTTGTAGGCAAATGGATGAAACTAGAAAGTATCATCCTGAGTGAAGTAACCAAGACCCAAAAGGACATAGATGGTATGTACTCAGCGATAAGTGGATATTAGCTCAAAAGCTCAGAATACCCAAGATAAAACTCAAAGACTATATGAAGTTTAACAAAAAGGAAGGCCATAGTGTGAATGCTTCAAACCCATTTAGAAGGTGAAACAAAATAATCACTGGAGGCAGACGGAGGTGGGTGACTTGGGTGAGAAATAGGAGGTGGAGAAAAAAGGGGGCAGAACCAGGTATGGGAAGAGACAAGAGAGAAGTCCAGAGGGCCAGGAGAATGAGTAGAAATCAGTAGCAGTGGAGGGTGGGAAACTTGGCAAACAACTAGAAAGTCCCAGATATGAGGGATGCAAGCGGCTCCTAAGACCCAATGGGGATGGCATTAGCTGAAATAACCCAACAGCAGGGAAATAGAACCTGAAGAGACAACCCTCAGTAGCTAGCCATCCATCTCAAAATTTTTAACCCAGAATTGTCCCTGTCTAAAAGAAATACAGGGACAAAAATGGAGTAGAGGCTGAAGGAAAGGCATCTAAAGACTGCACCACCATGTGATCCATTCTACTTGCAGACACCAAACCCTGACCCTATTGCTGATGCCAAGATGTACTTGCAGACAGGAGCCTTGGTGTGCCTGTTAACTGAGAGACTCTGCCAACATCTAAGATGGACTCATAACCAACCATTGGACTGAGCCCAGGAACCCCAATGGAAGAGTTAGAGGAAGGGCTGAAGGAACTGAAGGGGATTATAACACCATAGTATCAATTAACCAGATCCCTCAGAGCGCCCAGAGACTAAACCACCAATCAAAGAGTATACATGGGCAGGTCCATGGCTTGAGCTACATATGTAGCCAAAGGCTGCCTCATCAGTAGGAGGGGAGTTCTGTGGTGACTTGATGCCCTAGAGAAGGGGGATGCTAGAGGGGTGAGGCGTGGGTGGGTGAGCAGCCTCTTAGAAGAAAAGGGGAGGGGAATGGGATGGGGGGTCATGGAGGGAAGACAAGGAAGGGAGATAACATTTGAAATGTAAGCAAATAAAATGATTAATTTAAAGAAAGAGATATTCCTCAAATGTCCATCTCCCTTTGCATCTAAGAGGTTTCAACACCAAGTATGAAAAAGTATTATGATTTGATTTACTCAACCATTACCATTTCCTCTTATTTTTACAGTGGCTCTATCAGTCTTCTTTTTGTTTCTGAGATTTGCTTGCTTGCTTGCTTGCTTGCTTGCTTGCTTGCTTGCTTGCTTGCTTGCTTGCTTGCTTGCTTGCTTGCTTGCTTG
>JANHMN010000002.1:166762375-166860870 GCA_030674055.1 Rhabdomys pumilio
GAAAGAAAGAAAGAAAGAAAGAAAGAAAGAAAGAAAGAAAGAAAGAAAGAAAGAAAGAAAGAAAGAAAACTCACTTCAGTAATAGGATAAAGAAATATGAATGGCATATACTAGTGATTATTACCTGGACTGTGTTCAAAGGCTCATGATAAAAATCCTTAATTAACACACCCTAACACTTCCATTATTGCTGGTGTCAAGAAGCAAAACATTGGGGTCTAAAACATTAAGGGTCTAAAGTTTCCCACGTGCCAGATGTTATTACCCAGACTTTTAGCTCTGTTGTTGATTGGAATGCTGCCTTCACCTTCTCCTACACCGAGCAAATGGAAAAGGAAGAAGAGAAAAAGGAAGTAGTTTATAAGGTACTGCAGTCTGTAACACTGAGATCATAGAACTCTGAGAAAGCTGAAAGGTGTGTCAGAGCTAATGAAGCTGTATACATGACATCTCACACGTATGCAAATGATGAGAGGATGAGACAAATCTACATGAACATAAAGTAGAATGCAGTTCAAACACTTTTCAAGCCACAAACAAAACGTTGGTTTAAAGCACTGCTTCTCTCTGGAGAGACCCAGAGAATTAGATCCTGAGTCTCATTCTTTAAAGGACTGAGAGTAACCAGCTCTCAAAGGAAGGGTGAAATAGATGTGTTTCCCCTGGACATCATCACAGACACCTGTCACTCTAGAAACTAACCAGGAGAGCTAGTTCCTGATTATACTTTTCTGTGGAACACTTAGGCATGTCACTCATAACAGAACACTGGATTCTGCTGTATTCTAGGATCAGAAATGCCATCTAGGCCTGCAGTTCTGTAGGAAGTTAAAAAGGAAGTTACAGGTTAGGGAACATTCTGAGCACTAATATACGTGTAGAACACGAGGGTTTCCTAGACATTCATTCTCTGTGACACAGAGAAATACGTTTGCTGGAGTGGCATACTCCTAGGATTGGCCAATGATGTTCTGCATTGTTCTTTTCATATTTAGCACCATTTTGACCATAAGATTTAACAATGCAAGCAAATATCTTTAAAACTCCAGGACATCCACAAAGTCACAGGTCATGCTACTAAGATGGCAAGAATATATAAATGGAAAATACAGTTTGAAATTCAGCAGCAAAGGGATTCCCTATATTTAATCAGAAGAGAGAGAGAGAGAGAGAGAGAGAGAGAGAGAGAGAGAGAGAGAGATCAAATCCAACAAGTCAATTTGAGTGGCAAAGATCACAAACTATTAGTCCCTTAAGCAAAATTTTGTAGACAGATGGACCTAGGCTAAAAAAAAAATATTGTAGAAATTTAACAGAAATAAAATTAGTGTAGACAGGCATTTCCACCAATTCCTTGCTTCTGTCTGATATTTATACTGATCCACCTCAATCATTTTTAGTTTTATAGAATCCAGAGGCATATACATTTGTAACTTTGTGTTGTTTAGAATTCTTAGTTGAAAACAGTATGATTCTTTGTTTAAATAGAAAGCAACCATGTGTCAAAAGATGCAAAATAGCTCAGCCAATCACAGAAGGAATAGAGAAATGAAGGAAGAAATCTTAGGCAGAAGTAGGGTGGTGCCTAGAAGAGAGTCTCTCCATTAAAAGTCCCACACAGAAGCAAGAACTAGGCACAGTGGGCTCTGTCACACTTCTTGTGACATGACCACTCTAGGAACTCTTTTTTTTATTAAAATTTTTATTAGGTATTATATTTACATTTCAGATTTTATCCCCTTACCCCACTTCCCCCCACAACCCAGAAACATCCTTTCCCATCCCCTCTCCTCATGCTTCTATGAGGCTGTGCCTCCATCTACCCCCCCATCCCATTACCCCATTCCCTCCTTCACATTCCCCCCACTCTGTGTTTGTTTTTCATGGAACCAAGAATCTCCTCTCCCACCTATGCCCGACAAGGCCATCTTCCCCTACATATACAGCTAGAGTCATGGGTCCCTCCCTATGTGCTCCCAGACTGGTGGTTTAGACTCTGGGGAGCTCTGGTTGATTGGTATTGTTGTTCTCCTCATGGGGCCACAAACACTTTCTGCTCCTACAGTCTTCTCTCTAACTTCTCCATTGGGAAACCCTTGATCATATCAGTGGTTAGCTGTGAGCATCATCCTTTGAATGTGTCAGTCTCTGGCGGACCTCTAAGGAGACAGCTATATCATGTTCTTGTCAGCATGCACTTCCAGTCATCCACATCAATGTCTAGCTTAGGTGACTGTACATGGGATGGATACCCAAGTGGAATGGTCTCCAGATGGCCACTCCTTCAGTTTCTATCCCACGTTTTGTTTCCATATTTGCTCCTTTGAGTATTTTTGTTACTCATTCTAAGTAGGACTGAGGCATCCCCACTTGGTATTCCTTCTTCATGAGCTTCATGTGGTCTGTGAGTTGAGTCTTTGCTATTCCAAGCTTTTGGGCTAACATCTGCTTATCATTGAGTAAATACCATGTGTGTTCTTTTGTGATTGGGTTAACTCACTCAGGATGATAATTTCTAGTCCCATTCATTTGCCTAAGAACTTCTCAAATTCATTGTTTTTAATAGCTGAGTAATACTCCATTGTGTAAATGTACCACATTTCTTTTATCCATTCCTCTGCTGAGGGACATCTGGGTTCTTTTCATTTTTTGGCTATTATAAATAAGGCTGCTATGAACATAGTGGAGCATATGTCCTTGTTATATGTTGGAGCATTTTCTGGGTGTATGCACAGGAGTGGTATATCTGGATCCTCAGGTAATGCTATGTCCAGTTTTCTGAGGAACCACCAGACTGATTTCCAGAGTAGTTGTACCAGTTTGCAATCCCACTAACAATGGAGGAGTGTTCCTCTTTCTTCACATCCTTGCCAGAATCTACTATCAACTGAGATTTTGATCTTAGCCATTCTGACTGGTGTGAGGTGGTATCTCAGGGTTGTTTTGATTTGGATTTCCCTGATGACTAAGGATGTTGAGCATTTCTTAAGGTGCTTCTTGGCCATTCGAGTTTCCTCAGTTGAGAATTCTTTGTATGGCTCTGTACCTCATTTTTTAGTAGGGTTATTTGGTTGTCTGGAGTATAATTTCTTGAGTTCTTTGTATATCTTGGATATTAGCCCTCTATCGGATGTAGGATTGGTAATGATCTTTTCCCAATCTGTTGATTGCCAGTTTGTCTTATTGACAATGTCCTTTGCCTTACAGAAGCTTTGCAATTTTATGAGATCCAATTTGTCAGTTCTTGATCTTAGAGCATACGCCATCAGTGTTCTGTTCAGGAACTTTTCCCTTGTGCCTAGTTATTCAAGAGTCTTCCCCACCTTCTCTTCTGTTAGTTTCAGTGTATCTGGTTTTATGTAAAGGTCTTTTATCCACTTGGATTTGACCTTTGTACAAGGAGATAAGAATGGATTGATTTGCATTCTTCTACATGTTGACCTCCAGTTGAACCAGCACCATTTGTTGAAAATGCTGTCCTTTTTCCACTGGATGGTTTTAGCTCCTTTGTCAAAGATCAAGTTACCATAGGTGTGTGGGCTCATTTCTGGATCTTCAATTCTATTCCATTGATCTTCCTGCATGTCTCTGTACCAGTACCATACAGTTTTTATTACTATTGCCCTATAGTACAGTTTGAGGTCAGGGACGTTGATTCCCCCCAAAGTTCTTTTATTGTTGAGAATAGTTCTTGCTATCCTGGGTTTTTTGTTATTCCAAATGAATTTGCAAATTGCTCTTTCTATCTCTATGAAGAATTGATTTGGAATTTTGATGGGGATTGCATTGAATCTAGAGATTGCTTTTGGCAAGATGGCCATTTTTACTAAATTAATCCTGCCAATCCAAGAGCATGGGAGATCTTTCCATCTTCTGAGATCTTCTTCTATTTCTTTCTTCAGAGACTTGAAGCTCTTATCATACAGATCTTTCACTTACTTGGTTAGATTCACTCCAAGATATTTTATATTGTTTGTAACTATTGTGAAGGGTGTCATTTCCCTAATTTCTTTCTCAGCCTCTTTATCCTTTGAGTATAGGAAGGCTACTGATTTGTTTGAGTTGATTTTATATCCAGTCATTTTGCTGAAGTTGTTTATCAGGTTTAGGAGTTCTCTGGTGGAAATTTTAGGGTCACTTAAATATACTATCATATCATCTGCAAATAGTAAAATTTTAACTTCTTCCTTTCCTATTTATATCCCTTTGACTTCCTTTCATTGTCTAATCGCTCTAGCTAGGACTTCCAGTACTATATTGAATAGGTAGGGTGAGAGTGGGTAGCCTTGTCTAGTCCCTGATCTTAGTGGGATTGCTTCCAGTTTCTCTCCATTTAGTTTGATGTTGGTTACTGGCTTACTGTATATTGCTTTTACTATGTTTAGGTATGGGCCTTGAATTCCTGATCTTTCCAAGACTTTTAAAATGAATGGATGTTGAATTTTGTCAAATGCTTTCTCAGCATCTAGTGAGATGATCATGTGGTTTTTTTCTTTGAATTTATTTATGTAGTGGGTTACATTGATAGATTTCCGAATATTGAACCATCCCTGCATTCCTGGGATAAAGCCTACCATGATGAATGATTGCTTTGATATGATCTTGGATTCAGTTTGCAAGAATTTTATTGAGTATTTTTATATCAATATTCATAAGAGAGATTGGTCTGTAGTTCTCTTTCTTTGTTGGGTCTTTGTGAAGTTTAGGTATGAGTGTAATTGTAGCTTCATAGAACGAATTGGGTATGGTTCCTTCTGTTTCTATTCTGTGAAATAGTTTGAAGAGAATTGGTATTAGGTCTTCCTGCAAGGTCTGATAGAATTCTGCACTCAAACCATCTGGTCCTGGGCTTTTTTGGTGAGGAGCCTTTTAATGATTGCCGCTATTTCTTTAGGCGTTATGGGACCCTATAGGTGGTTTATCTAATCTTGGTCTAACTTTGGTACCTGGTATCGGTCTAGAAAATTGTCCATTTCATCCAGATTTTCCAATTTTGTTGAGTATAGGCCTTTGTAGTAGGATCTGATGATTTTTTTTAGTTTCTGTTGTTATGTCTCTCTTTTCAGTTCTGATTTTATTAATTTGAGTACTGTCTCTGCACCCTTTGGTTAGTCTGGCTAAGGGTTTGTCTATCTTGTTGATTTTCTCAAAGAACCAGCTCCTGGTTTTGTTGATATTTTATATAGTTCTTTCTGTTTCTACTTGGTTGATTTTAGCTCTGAATTTGATTATTTCCTGTTGTCTACTCCTCTTGGGTATATTAGCTTCTTTTTGTTCTAATGCTTTCAGGTGTGCTGTCAAGTTGTTAGTGTATGCTCTTTCCAGTTTCTTTTTGTGGGCACTTAGAGCTATGAGTTTTCCTCTTAGTACTGCTTTCATGGAGTTCCACAAGTTCTGGTATGATCTGTCCTCATTTTCATTAAATTCTAAAAAGTCTTTAATTTCTTTCTTTATTTCTTCCTTGACCAAGTCATCATTGAGTAGAGCATTGTTCAGTTTCCACATGTATGTGTGCTTTCCATTGTTTTTCTCCATATTAAAGATGAGTCTTAGTGCATGGTGGTCTGATAGGGTACAAGGGATTATTTCAATCTTTTTGTATCTGCTGAGGTCTGTTTTGTGATCAATTATATGGTCTATTTTGGAGAAGGTACCATGAGGTGCTGAGGATGAAATGTTCTATAGATGTCAGTTAAGTCCAATTGTTTTATAACTTCTGTTAATTTCATTGTGTTTTGGTTTAGTTTTTGTTTCCATGATGTGTCCATTGCTGAGAGTGAGGTGTTGAAATCTCCCACTATTATTGTGTGGGGTGAAATGTATGCTTTAAGCTTTAGTAAAGTTTATTTTATGTATGTGGGTACCTTTTTTGGGGCATAGATGTTCAGAATTCGAGTTCCTCTTGGTTCATTTTTCCTTTGATAGATATGAAGTGTCCTTCTTTATCTTTTTTGATTACTTTTGGTTGAAAATCGATTTTATTTGATATTAAAATCGCTACTCCTGCTTGTTTCTTGGGACCATTTCCTTGGAAAATTGTTTTCCATCCTTTTACTCTGAGTTAGTGTCTGTCTTTGTCACTGAGGTGCGTTTCCTGTATGTAGCAAAATGCTGGGTTGTGTTTACATATCCAGTCTGATAGTCTATGTCTTTTTATTGAAGAATTGAGTCCATTGATATTAAGAGATATTAAGAAAAAAATGAATGTTTTTTTCCTGTTATTTTTGTTATTGGTGGTGGAGTTATGTTTGTGTATCTATCTTCTTTTAGGGTTATTGAAAGATTACTTTCTTGAATTTTCTAGGTTGTAGTTTCCCTCCTTGTGTTGGAGTTTTCCATCAATTGTCCTTTGAAGTGCTGGATTTGTGGTAAGATATTGTGTAAATTTGGTTTTGTCATGGAATATTTTGGTTTCTCCATCAATAGTGATTGAGAGTTTTGCTGGGTATAGTAGTCTGGGCTGGCATTTGTGTTCTCTTAGGGTCTGTATGATTTCAGACCTGGATCTTCTGGCTTTTATAGTCTCTGGTGAAAAGTCTGGTGTAATTCTTATAGGTCTGCCTTTATATGTTACTTTACCTTTTTCTCTTACTGCTTTTAGTATTTTTTCTTTGTTTTGTACATTTGATGTTTTGATTATTATGTGGCGGGAGGTATTTCTTTTCTGGTCTTAACTATTTGGAGTTCTGTAGGCTTCTTGTATATTTATGGACATCTCTTTCTGTAGGTTAGGAAAGTTTTCCTCTATAATTTTATTGAAGATGTTTGCTGGCCCTTTAAGTTGGGAGTCATCCCCCTCATCTATACCTATTATCCTTAGGTTTGGCCTTCTCATTGTCTTGGATTTTTTGTATGTTTTGGGTTAGTAGCTTTTTGTATTCTGCATTTTCTTCGACAGTTGTGTAAATGTTTTCCATGGTATATTCTGCACATGAGATTCTCTCTTCTATCTCTTGTATTCTGTTGGTGATACTTGTGTCTATGACTCTTGATCTTTTTTTTAAGGTTTTCTATCTCCAAGGTAGTCTCCATTTGTGATTTCTTTATTGTTTCCACTTCCATTTTTAGATCTTGGATGGTTTTGTTTAATTCCTTCACCTGTTTGGTTGTCTTTTCTTGCAATTCATTAAAGGATTTTTGTGCTTCCTCTTTAAGGGCTTCTATCTGTCTACCTGTGTTCTACTTAAATTCTTTGGGAGTGTTATTTATTTCCTTCTTAAAGTCCTCTATCTTCATCATGAGAAGTGATTTTAATTCTGAATTCTGCTTTTCCGGTGTAATGGGGTGTTCAGGGCTTGCTATGGTGGGGGAACTGGGTTCTGATGATGCCATGTAACTTTGGATTCTGTTGCTTACATTCTTGCACTTGCCTTTTGCCATCTGATTAACTCTAGTGTTACCTGTACTTGCTGTCTCTGACTGAAGCCTGCCTTTCCAGTTATCTTGCTTGTGTCTGATCTCCTAGGGGTCCAGATGTCTCTGTGTTCTTCTCCAGCTGCTCTGAGTACAGTGGTACTTCTAGGGTGACTTAGGATATGGTGTCTCCAAAGTAGCAGATCAGCTAGGTGTCCACTGTTCTGGGTGCAGTGGCTCCTCTAGGATGTCTCGGGATATGTTGTCTGTCGCTCTGAGTTCAGTTGTTCCTCTGCCACTCTGGGTTCAGTGGTACTTCTGCCACTCTGGGTTCAGTAGACCCTCTAGGATGTCTCAGTAGGAATCTGGTGTCCACACAGAAGCAGACCGGGCATGGGTCTGCGCCAGGCCTCAGATCTAGGAGAGGGGCAGAAGGGGAGTGCTATTCCGCAGAGGCAGGGTTTGGGTTTCTGCTGGAATCTAAGCCCTCGCAGCACCCAGCTAAGGGTGTAGGGCAGTGTGTGGGTCTTCTTATCTACAGCTCTGGGTTCAGTAGACCCTCTAGGATATCTTGGGAGGAATCCAGTGTCCACACAGGAGCGGACCAGGTGGAGGTCTCCACTCTAGGAACTCTTAATCCACTGCACGTTAGTCACTTGTGCCATGAAAAACTAAATAAAAATTATTTGCTTAAATTAATAAAAAAAAAATTCCCAAGTGTTGGAATAATCACTGCATAGTACTGTGTTGTAATTTGAAACAGGAAAACACCAAAATTATATAAAACCATGAAAATCAACAAAAGATAATTAAACAAACATGAAGTAATAAGCATATAAATTGGTTAAATAAATGACTCAGTCATTAGAAATAGGTGTCTCTGACTCTTTTAACTGATTTGGGGACCCTTTTCCTCCAACTAGATTGCCTCATCCAGTCTTGATATGAGAGTTTGTGCCTAGTCTTACTGTTTCTTGCTGTGCCAAGTCTAGTTGATATACATGGGAGGCCTGCTATTTTCTGAAGGGAAACAAAGGAGAAGTAGATCTGGGGAAGAGTGGAATAGGCAGGGAGAAGTATAAGGAGGGGAAATGGCCATTGAGATCTACTGTATAAGCAAAGAATAGACAAGAGAGAAAGTGGGAAGTAAAAGAGGAAAGGAGAGGGAGGGAGGGAGGGGAGGAAGAGGGAGGGAGGGAGGGAGGGAGGGAGGGAGGGAGGGAAAGAAGGAAGGGAGAAAGGAAGGAAGGAAGGAAGGAAGGAAGGAAGGAAGGAAGGGGAAAATATAGTGCTCTTGAAGAGTACCCAAGTGTGATTTCCAGCATCTGCTCCTAGTTACTCACAACCACACATAATTCCAGCTCCAGGGGATCAAACACTCTCTTCTGGATTCAGGCACCTGCACTCACATGCACACATGTATACACACACACACACACACACACACACACACACACACACACATATTTTTTAAATTCTTTTTCAAAAAGACAAAAAGATACAAACAGATACAAAAAGATACCTAAGAGTAGTTCTTACCACTGATAAAACAAAAAACAAAAAACAAAAAACAAAAAAAAAAAACCTTTGTTTCCCAGCAACCAAGGTAAAATTTTGAAACGAATGTGCCTCATGACCTCCCTTCCTTATTAAAGACATTTACTCAGATTGCCAGAGAACCAGACCTACTTCCTAGCTTTGAAGCCAGAAGTACTTATAACAAAAGTCCATTGAACAAAAACAAACTGGTGCTATCATTTATAATTATTTAACAAAAGTTTGGAAACACAGTCATTCTATTTATGACCATATCATCTATCAAAGTTTAAGGAATGATTTTAAACTTTAGTTTTGTGATGGCATTTTCAACTTGTGGATAATACATTTCAGTAGGTGGCTGGCTCATAGTGTGCTTTGAAACCATGGCAAACTCTAACAGATCTGATAAAAGATAAATAGTTCAACTGTCTCTAATACAGACATGCCAGTTCTCTCTGCAGGACTTTTGATGAGCAACAGTAAGAAGCGTATTGACATCCTTCTATCCAAGGTACCGAGGCCAGTGGTACTGATGATGCTTAGGTTCTCAAATGAAGGCAGTAGCCCAGTACTGTACCACTGAAATAAGTTATCCGATGCTGTTGTCTAACTTGAATGAAGGCAACACACTGAGGAAGAAGAAAAAGAGGTGCAGAGTTTGTATTCTTCTTCCCAAACTCTCCTTTTGCATTATGTTAAATACTTGAATAAAAATTCAATGGACTCAGTTGAGTCCTAAACACAAGTCATATGATAAGGAAGCAAAATTAGACAAAAACAGACAGCCCTCATTTCCATCCTCTTAGCTAAATTCTGTGACATTGGGAACTTGACCAGTCCACCTAGACCAAAAGAAAAAGGCGATGAGGCAGCAGCTGACATGCTCTTCTTCTTCATTTGGACACTATATGTTATTTTTTGCTACATTGATAGTTTTCCCCCAGATGCTAGTGATTCCAAGTAACACCAGTTATTTTAGAGTTCTTTGGCTCATAAACTTGGACAAAATTCTAGTTTTGGGTCTCTGACAAGGCTGAAGTATCCCAAGGCTTAAGTGGAAACAGGTTCACTTCCAAGACCACTCATGTGTCTGGCAGGATTTGGGTCTTCCTGGGCTGTTGGACTGAAATCTGAGTTCTTTGTGAGTGGCACATCTACTGGTTTCCTGTGGCTTCCTGCCATAAGTATTTCTCCACTGGCAGCCTACAACACAGGATCTGGATTGATATGAGTAAGAAAGGGGAAATGGAATGCTATCAACCCTGACTTAGCATCTTTTGTAGGTTAATGTCAGAAGTGACATTTTCTCACCTTTGATTTAGTATTCTCCTTGTGAGAGAAGTAAGCAGCTGCGGTCAGCCCACATTCAAGAGAAAGAATGTACAAGGCTGTCAACACCAGCACATATGTATCACTAGCCATTTCCAAAGCTGCAAACCACAGGCATAGTTCCTACAGCCTGGAGGCTAAAGTCAATTATGTCAGTAAGGTCAGAGCTATAGTCATGGCCCTCAATAAAATCTAACAAAAAGAGTCTTTTCAACAAAGCATTAACATTGAAAGCATAGTCACCCTCACTTTACCATGGTAACTAAGACACAAGGAGTGGTAGACACTTATTCTTACTACTTCAGTCAGTTGTTCTTACACCAACTGCAGTATAGGCCTAAGAAAAGGTTCTTCCTTTTTGACACTCAGGAACTGGGTCAAAGGCTCCCAGAACTGGCTGTTATTCAACTCACTGATGGGGCAACCTGCAAGTGAAAGGACAGGAACCCACCATCCAGTCCTCAACCCCATGATAGACAAAATAGTATGATTTGACCATGTATTTTTTTTAATTCAAGTATTTAGTAAATAAAAAATCAAGTATTTATTGAAAGTAAAATCCTATCAAAAGTAGTTTGAAAACAAGTCACTGTAAGCACAAGCCACACAACAACAAAACCAAGTTCTGCTGCTAAGCAAAAATCTAAGAAGTCAGATATCAGTTAGGTATAGTGGCCAATACATTTAATCCCTGTACTTAGAAGGCAGAAGCAAATGGATCTCTGTGAGACTGAGGCTAACCTGATCTACTCAACAAGTTCTATACTACCTAGAGGCACACTGTGTGACCCTGTCTGTCTCAAAATGACAACAACAAAAATTAGTCATCTTTCCAATTACAAAGTCTAGACAAATTAACAGTGTAGTATGTGGTGTTTGGGTTGAATTGGGGCACTGAGACAGATCTAGAGATGAAAAGACTAAAAACCAGACTAGAAGCTTATCTAACTGCATGAGCATGACCTCATGGGCCCATTTGTTTGGAAGAACATTCTTGGAGCAATGAGCTACAAGCGGGCACAGGTGGCCTTGTTTGGGAAAACCATATGCAGGTTGAAGATACATGCCAAACAAGCAGAGCACAGCATCCTTTCCAATTCTGTTCTTATCTCTACTCTTCTAAATAGTGTGTATCTAATTCAATTGCAGAGGGCCATGCAGGAGGAATGACAAATGGCTTTAGAACACATGGAATGAGCTCACTGGTTACCACATCCACATGGGTAAGTTTGGGGGTGTGGCATGGCCCTGAGGACCATGTGTCCTAAGGGCATCATGCTGTAATGGAGTTCTACTGTGCTTGCTGCCCTCACATCCCTCTTAATCTAAAAATTATATGAAAAATTTAAGAAGACTTCCAGTCCCTCACTGGGCAGTATTTCTGGCACTCACATGATAATGTTTGATCTCTTACAGGCATTGCTCCTGGAGCAGATGATGATTTCACCACCACACTAGGAAAGAACTTAGAGATGTAGACTGTCAGCAATGGCCGCCACCCTCAGAAAACATTTGAAAAACATGAAATTGTTAGTGAAGCTAGGCTGAGATGTTTTTACTACTGGTTCTGATGTAGAAAATCTTAAGAAACAATTTTAAGTTCATAAAGGCACACTCTTCTTTTAGATTTTTTTTTTTTTTACTTATTCACTTTACATCCCACTCACTGCTCCCCTCCAGGTTACTCCCTCCCACAATCCTTCTCTCCTGCCCACTACCTAATTCTTCTCTGGGTAGGTGAGGGTCCCCTTGGTTATCCCTAAACCCTGACACTTCAAGTCTCTTTGAGGCTAGGCACTTCCTCTCACACCTAGGCCAGACAAGGCAGCCCAGCTAGTAAAACATATCCCACATACAGGCAACAGCTTTTGGGATAACCTCATTAGAGTTGTTCAGGACCCCATATGAAAGTCAAGCTACACATCTGCTACATATGAGCGGGGCGTCCTAGATTCCATCAGGATACTTTCTTTAGTTGGTGGTTCAGACTCTGAGAGTCCCAAGGGTCCAGGTTAGTTGACTCTGTTGGTCTTTCTGTGGAGTTCCTCTGTCTCCTTCAAGACCCACTATCCTTCCTCCCATTCTTCCATAAGAATCCTCAAGCTCCATCCACTGTTTGGCTGTGGATGTCTATATCTGCCTGAGTCAACTGCTGGGTGAAGCCTCTGAGAGGACTACATGCTCCTGTGTGCAAACATAACAGAGAACCATTAATAGTGTTAGGTATTGGTGCTTGCCTGTGGTATGGGACTCAAGTTGGGCCAATTATTGGTTGGCCATTCCCTCAGTCTCTGCTCCCTCCCACATGCCTGCATTACTTCTAGACAGGATAAATTTAGGGCTGAAAGTTTTGTGGTTGAGTTGGTGTCTCTATTGCTCCACTAAGGTTCCTGTATGGATATAGGAGGTACCCTCTTCATGTTCCATATCCCCAGTGCAGTGAGTCACAGCTGTGATGGTTTGTATATGCTTGGCTCAGGGAGTGGCACTGTTGGGAGGTGTGGTCTTGTAGGAGTAGGTGTGGCCTTATGGGTGTGAGTTTTAATACCCTTGAGACAAGCATATACAAACCATCACAACAGCTAAAATCACCACCATTGATTCTTGGGTGCCTCCCTTGCCCCGAGCCATGTTTCATCCTGGAGATGCATCTGTCTCAGTCAGCCGCTTATTGGGCCTCTCAGAGGACAGCTACACTTGACTCTTGTCTGTTAAGTACACCATAGCATAAGTAATAGTGCCAGGCCTTGGAGCCTGCCCTTGAGATGTAACTCAAGTTGGGCCAGTCACTGGACCTTTTTTCCTTCAGTCTCCTCTCCATTTTTGTCCTTGCAGTTTAAGATTACTTTTAAAGATAAATAATAAAATAATTACTCCTTTCTTTGTAACCACAAATTGCTGTCTGGCAGTAAAAGAAACTGACTGATAAAACTACCTTGCTTGCTTACACTTTATTAATATATAGCAACTTGCTTAGTTATGTATGTACAGGGGTTTTGGTAACAATTTGTTTTCTTTACCTGTACTATGTAATGTTATTTCTTATAAAGTTATTGGGGAACACACTGCTTTTTCATAATCATTTACTAGAAGAAAACTAAAATGTAATCACTTTGTAATCTGATAATGCTTGAAAGATTTGGCTGGGACATTGTTCCTTCCATCCATCAACTATGTGTATGCATGTATATGTGTAAGGTTAATGTGAATGGGGCTGGAACATTGTACCATCAACTATGTGTATAAATGTATATGTGTAAAGTTTGTATGAATGAGGATTGGAACATTATTCCTTCCGTCCATCAACTATGCGTGTATGTGTAAAGTCTGTGTGAGTGGGGAGCTGGAACATGGTTCCTTCCATCTATATACTATGTGTATGAGTATGTATGTGTAAGGTTTTTGTGAGTTGGGGGCTGGAACATCATTCCTTCCATCCATCAACTATGTGTGTATGTGTAAAGTCTGTGTGAGTGGGGAGCTGGAACAGTGTTCCTTCCACCCATTAACTATGTGTATGTATGTATATATGTAGAGCTTGTCTGGATGTGTGTTGGAACTTGTTCCATCCACCAGTTGTGTGTATTTATATATGTGCGTGTAAGATGCTTTGGGCCTGCTTGCTGGAGCTTTGCTTTAACCATTCTATGCATGAATGCATATATGTCTGTCTGTAGGTATGTATGCATGTATGTATGTATGTATACCTGTGTATATATTTGTATATATGAAGTTATTGCATTCTGTGTTTTGTTTCATCCACTCAGTGTTTGTGTGTGTGTGTGTGTGTGTGTGTGTGTGTGTGTGTGTGTGTGTGTGTGTGTATGCACACACACGCAGTTTGTGTATGGTGTGCATGTATATGTATACATGAATTTTTTCTTTTCCCTTTTCCAGCTGCTACAGCCCCTACAAGTGTATAGATACATCAGGGTCAGCTGTTCTCAACACTGACCCCTTCCTTGACTGCCTGCCTCAGTTTAACTTTTGGTGCCAAAGCTGGTCTTTGGAATTCAATAGCAATTTTCTCTCAACTCATCCCGTTGGCAAACTTCAAACCAATCATTTTATATATCAGAGAAACAATATCTCCTTACCAACAGCTGTTCCTGTTTTTAAAGCCTTTATACTTAAATGAAGTAACAACTCATCATACTTTTGATTTGCGCTTCTTGATAATGAAAGATATTTGGCATTTTTCACATAACTATTAGCCATTTTTATTTTTCCTTTTGAGATCAGTCTATTCAGGTCACTTGCCCAACTACTAACATTTTTAGGTAAAATTGTCCAGTGTCATTTTTTTAGTTGGCTAGTTTATTTATTTGAATGTTAGATGTTATCCCCTTTCCCCATTTCCCTACCCCTGAGAACTCCTTATCCCTTCTTCTCTCCTGCTGTTTCTATGAGACTGTACCTCCACCCATCTACCCACTTCCCCTTCCCTACCTTGAATTCCCCCTTCATGGGATCCAGGATCTCCTCTCCCACCAATGCCTGACAAAGCCATCTACCACTATATAGAGAGTTGGAGCCATGGATTCCTCCACTCTTGTTCCCAGGCTGGTGGTTTAGACCTTGGGCACACAGTTGGTTGGTGTTATCACTCTTCCCATGGGGCTTCAAACTCCTTCAGCTCCTTCAGTCTTTTCTCTACCTCTTCCATTGGTGACCCCATAATCAGTTCAATGGTTAGCTGAGAGTATATCCTCTGCATATGTCAGATTCTGGCAGAGCATCTCAGGAGACAGGTATATCAGGATCCTGTCAACCTGCACTTCCTGGCATCCACAATAGTGTCTGCCTTTGGTGATTGCAAATTGGATGGATCCCCAGGTGAGGCAGTCTCTGGATGGACCCTCCTCCAGTCCCTGCTCCACACTTTGTCACTGTATTTGCTCCCTTGAGTATTTTGTTACTTCTAAGAAGGACCAAAGTACCGATACATTGAACTTCCTTCTTCTTGAGCTTCATGCGGTCTGTGAGTTGTATCTTGTGTATTCTGACCTTTTGGGCTAATATTCACTTATCAGCGAATGCATACCATGTATGTTCTATTGTGATTGGGTTACCTCACTCAGAATGATATCTCCTAGTTCCATCCATTTGTCTAAGACTTTCAAGAATTTATTGTTTTTAATAGCCGAGTAGTACTTGATTATGTAAATGTACCTCATTTTCTGTATCCATTCCTCTGTTGAAGGACATCTGGGTTCTTTCCAACTTCTGGTTATTATAAATAAGGCTGCTATGAACATAGTGGAGCATGTGTCTTTATTATATGTTGGAGCATCTTTTGGGTATATGCCCAGGAGTAGCATAACTGTGTCCTCAGGTAATACTATGTCCAATTTTCTGAGGAAACGAAGGACTGATTTTCAGAGCAATTGAACCAACTTACAATCCCACCAACAATGGAGGAGTGTTCTTCTTTCTCCACATCCACACCAGCATTTGCTATCCCCTGAGTTTTCAATCTTAGCCATTCTGACTGGTGTGAGATGGAAACCCTGAGGGGTTGTTTTGATTTGCATTTCCCTGATGATTAAGGATGTTGAACATTTCTTTAGGTGCTTTTCGATCATTCAAGATTCCTTAGATGAGAATTCTCTGTTTATCTCTGTTCCCTATTTTTTTAGTAAGGTTATTTGATAGTCTGGAGTCTAATTTCTTGAGTTCTTTGTATATATTTGATATTAGCCCTCTGTCATATGTAGCATTTGTAAAGATCTTTTTCCAAATCTGTTGGTTGCCGTTTTGTCCTATTGACAGTGTCCTTTGCCTTACAGAAGCTTTGCAGTTTTATGAGGTCCTGTTTGTCAATTCTTGATTTTAGTGCATAAGCCATTGGTGTCCTGCTCAGGACACCTATGCCTGTGTTTGAGGCTCTTTCCCACTTTCTCTTCTATGAGTTTCAGTATATCTGGCTTTATGTGGAGGTCCTTGATCCACTTGGACTTGATCTTTGTACAGGAGATAACAATGGATCGATTTGCGTTCTTTCACATGCTGACCTCTAGCACCATTTGTTGAAAATGCTGTCCTTTTTCCACTGGATGGCTTTAGATCCTTTGTCAAAGATCAAGTGACCATAGGTGTGTGGGTTCATTTCTGGATCTTCAATTCTATTGCATTGATCTTCCTGCCTGTCTCTGTACCAATACTTGGCAGTGTTTATCAGTATTGCTCTTTAATACAGCTTGAGGTCAGGGATGGTGATTCCTCCAGAAGTTTTTTATTGTTGAGAATAATTTTCACTGTCCTGGGTTTTTTGTTATTCCAAATGAATTTGAGAATTTCTCTTTCTAACTCTATGAAGAATTGAGCTGGGATTTTAATGGGGATTGCATTGAATCTATGAATTCCTTTTGGCAAGATGGTCATTTTTACTATATTAATCCTGCCAATCCATGAGCATGGGAAATCTTTTCATCTTCTGAAATCTTCAATTTCTTTCTACCGAGACTTGAAGTTCTTGTCATACAGATCTTTCACTTGCTTGGTTAGATTTGCATCAAGATATTTTATACTATTTGTGACTATTGTGAAAGATATCATTTCCCTAATTTCTTTTTTCAGTCTGTTTATCCTTTGAGTAGACAAAGGCTACTGATTTGTTTGAGTTAATTTTATATCCAGCCACTTTGCTGAAGTTGTTTATAAGGTTTAAGAGTCCTCTGGTGAAAGTTTTGTGGTCACCTAAGTATGCTATCATCTGCAAATAGTGAAATTTTTGACTACTTCCTTTCCAATTTGTATCCCTTTGACATCCTTTTGTTGTCTAATAGCTCTGCCTAAGACTTTGAGTACTATATTGAATAGGTAGGGTGAGAGTGTGCAGCCTTGTCTGTCCCTGATTTTAGTGGGATTATTACAAGTTTCTCTCCATTTAGTTTAATGTTGGCTACTTGCTTGTTGTTTAGGTATGGGCCTTATATTTCTGATCTTTCCAAGACTTTTACCACGAAGGGATGTTGAATTTTGTCAAATGCTTTCTCAGCATATAGTGAGATGAGCATGTGATTTTTTTCTTTGAGTTTCTTTATATAGTGGATTACACTGAAGGATTTCCATATATTGAACCATCTTTGCATTCCTGGGATAAAAGTACTTAATCATGATGGATGATTGTTTTGATGATTTCTTGGATTCGGTTTGGGAGAATTTTATTAGTATTTTTGCATCGATATTAATAAGGGTGATGTGTCTGAAGTTCTCATTCTTCCTTGGGTCTTTATGTGGTTTAGGTATTAGTGAATTGTGGCTTCGTAGAATGAATTGGGTAGTGTTCTTTCTGTTTCTATTTTGTGGAATAGTTTGAAAAGAATTGGTATTAGGTCGTCTTAGAAGGTCTGACAGAATTCTGCACTAAAACCACCTGGTCCTGGGCTTTTTTTAGTGAGGAGTCTTTTAATGATTGCCGCTATTTCTTTAGGCGTTATGGGACCCTATAGGTGGTTTATCTAATCTTGATCTAACTTTGGTACCTGGTATTGGTCTAGAAAATTGTCCATTTTATCCAGATTTTCTAGTTTTGTTGAGTATAGGCTTTTGTAGTAGGATCTGATGATTTTTTGAATTTTCTCAGTTTCTATTGTTATATCTCTCTTTTCAGTTCTGATTTTATTAATTTGGATACTGTCTCTATGCCCTCTGATTAGTCTGGCTAAGGGTTTATCTATCTTCTTGATTTTCTCAAAGAACCAGCTCCTGGTTTTGTTGATTCTTTGTATAGTCCTTTTTGTTTCTACTTGGTTGATATCAGCCCTGAGTTTGATTATTTCTTGCAGTCTACTCCTCTTGGGTATATTTGCTTCTTTTTGTTCTAGAGCTTTCAGGTGTGCTGTCAAGTTGCTAATGTATGCTCTCTCCAGTTTCTTTTTCTAGACATTTAGAGCTATGAGTTTTCTTAGCACTGCTTTCATTATATATCATTAGTTTTGGTATGATGTGCCTTCATTTTCATTAAGTTCTAAAAAGGTTTTTATTTATTTCTTTATTTCTTTTTGACCAAGTCATCATTGAGTAGAGCATTGTTCAGTTTCCATGTGTATGTGAGCTTTCTCTTGTTTTTGTTGTTATTGACCACCAGCCTTAGTTCATGGTGATCTGATAGGATAGGATGCATGACATTATTTCAATCTTTTTGTATCTGTCCAGGCTTGTTTTGTGACCAATTATATAGTCTATTTTGGAGAAGGTATCATCAGGTGCTGAGAAAAAGGTATATTCTTTTGTTTTAGGATGAAATGTTCTACAGATACCTGTTAAATCCATTTAGTTCATAATTTCTCTTAGTTTCACTGTGTCTCTGTTTAGTTTCTGTTTCCATGATCTGTCCATTGCTGAGAGTAGGGTGTTGAAGTCTCCCATTATTATTGTGTGAGGTGCATTGTGTGATTTGAGTTTTAATAAAGTTTCTTTTATGAATGTGGATTTCCTTGCATTTGGAGTATAGATGCTCAGAATTGAGAGTTTATCTTGGTAGATTTTTCCTTTGTCAAATTTGAAGTGTTCTTTCTTATCTTTTTTGATAACTTTTGGTTCAAAGTTGATTTTATTTGAAATTAGAATGGCTACTCTATCTTGTTTCTTGGAATCATTTGCTTGAAAAATTGTTTTCTACCCTTTTACTCTGAGGTAGTGTCTGTCTTTGTCACTGAGGTGCATTTCCTGTATGCAGCAAAATGCTAGGTCCTGTTTATGTAGCCAGTCCATTAGTCTATGTCTTTTTATTGGGGAATTGAGTCCATTGATGTTAAGACATATTAAGGAAAAGTGATTGTTGCTTCCTGTTATTTTTGTTATTACAGGTGGAATTATGTTTGTGTGTCTATCTTCTTTTGGGTTTGTTGTAAGATTACTTTCTTGCCTTTTCTAGGGTATAATTTCCCTTCTTGTGTTGGAGTTTTCCACCTATTATCCTTTGTAGTGCTAGATTTGTGAAAAGATATTGTATAAATTTCTTTTTGTTGTGGAATATCTTGGTTTCTCCATCTATGATAATTGAGAGTTTTGCTGGGTTGAAATGCCTGGGCTGGCATTTGTGTTCTCTTAGCGTCTGTACGACATCTGCCCAGGATCTTCTGGCTTTTATAGTCTCTTGCTTTAAGTCTGGTGTAATTTTTATAGGTCTGCCTTTATCTGTTACTTTACCTTTTTCCCTTACTGCTTTTAGTTTTCTTTCTTTATTTTGTGCCTTTGGTGTTTTAATTATTATGTGACAGGAGGAATTTCTTTTCTGATCTAGTCTATTTGGAGTTATGTAGGCCTCTTGTATGTTCATGGGCATCTCTTTCTTTAGGTTAGGGAAGTTTTCTTCTATATTTTTGTTGAAGATATTTACTGGTCCTTTAAGTTGGGAATCTTCACTCTCTTCTATACCTATTATCCTTAGGTTTGGACTTCTCCTCGTGTCGTGGATTTCCTGTATGTTTTGGGTAAGGAGCTTTTTGTATTTTGCATTTTCCTTGACCATTGTGTCTATGTTTTCTATGGCATCTTCTGCACCTGAGATTCTATCTTCTATCTCTTGTATTCTGTTGACTTCTGATCTCTTTCCTAAGTTTTCTCACTCCAGAAATCTCCCTTTGTGATTTTTTTTATTGTTTCTACTTCCATTTTTAGATCCTTGTTGGTTTTGTATAAGTCCTTCACCTGTTTGGTTGTGTTTTCCTGTAATTCTTTAAGGGATTTTTGTGTTTCCTCTTTAAGGGCTTCTACCTGTTCGCCTGTGTTCGCCTATATTTCTTTAAGGGAGTTATTTGTGTCCTTCTTAAAGTCTTCTCTCATCATCATGAGAACTGATTTTAAATTTGAATCTCGCTTTTCCAGTGTCATGTGGTATCCAGGACTTCCTATAGTGAGAGAATTGGGTTCTCATGGTGCCTAGTTTTGCCATGGTCTCTTGGTTTCTGTTGCTTACCTTCTTGAGCTTGCCTTTCACCATCTGGTTATCTCTAGTACTACTTGCACTCACTGTTTCTGACTAGTACCTGTCTCTTCTGTTATCTTGGTTGTGTCAGAGCTCCTCAGAGTCCAACTGTCTCTATGATCCTGTGATCCTGAGTCTCAGAGCTCCTGAGTCAGGCTGCCTCTGAGATCCTGTAATCCTATGATCCTGGGAGTGTAGAACTCCTGGGAGTTTCTATTGCACAGTACCAAAATTCACTTGGGGAGGAAAGGATTTATGTCAAGCTTACAGTTTAACATCATACTCCATCACTGAAGGGAGTTAGAAAAAAAACTGGAAGCTGGAACTTAATGAAGCAAAGGCATGATAAGGTGGTACTTCCTGGTTTGTACCTCAAGGCTTGCTCAGCCTGCTTTCTTATATCACCCAGGGTCACCAGCTCAGGGACTGCATGGCACATAGTGAGGTAGGCTCTCCCACTTCCACCATCAATCAAGAAAATTTCCTTCAGACATACATGACTAGAGACCAATCCAGTGGTGGCATTTCTCAATTGATATTACATCTTTCCAGGTAATCCTAGATTGTCAAGTTAACATAAACAACTAGCCAGCACTGCAGATTGTTTTGATGTTGGTGCTGATAATTTCACATATGTATACTGCATATATATATTTCCTACACCGTACTCTCCCTTCCCCAACTTGTTTATGTTCCATTCTAATCCTTTGCAGATTTATGACCCCTTGTATAATAATTATTTTCCTATTGTCACACACATACCCATATATAATATATAGACACATATATTTATATACATACATCCTATTGGGTCTATTTAGTGTTGATTGTATGGGCATATGCTTGAGACTGACTATTGGGATTCCATAACCTCTCAAAGAACTCATCCCTGGAGAAAACTAATTCTCTTGCTTTATCTAAGGTTGGGGTCTTGTGATGTTTCTCCATTTTTATTGGCATGTTTATTATTGTGGTCATTGTGTGAGATTTTTTTTATGTAACCATACTGTTGAAATCTCATGGGTACAGCATCCTTGTCATGTCTAAAAGATACTACTGACATTGGGAATCCTGGACTTCTATTTCTTACCTACTTTCTCCCACATTTTCTGTGATGGCCCTCAAGCCTCGGGTATATAAATTGTGTTGTTGATAGAAACATTTTCTATCTATTTAACACATGAGAATCCTGAGAATTAAGTAATTGTCTGAGATCACAATATTAGAAAGCTCAAAGCCTGAGTCTGATGTCAAACATAAAACTTACCAGACAATGACTATTTGCTATCACCTTTGATGTAGTCTTATACTCAAAAAGCTTGCTATTTACAAAGCAAATGACAGTAGGTTTCAGCTGAGTGAAAAGAACCCAGGAAGAAAATAACAAAGGCCCTAGGCAAAAGTTTAACATTTTTATTTTTTAACCTTCATATGCCAGAACATTGTTTTTACTCAGACATGAATGGAACTCATATTACAATAATGTTTAGAAATAGAAATAATCTTTGAGTCAATCCTTGGACATTGTCTTAGTTAGGGTTTGCATTGCTGTGAAAAGACACCATGGCCAAGGCAACTCTTATAAAGGACATTTAATTGTAGCTGGCTTACAGGTTTAGAGGTTCAGTCCCTTATCATCAAGGTGGGAATCATGGCAGTATCCAGGCAGGGATGGTTCTGGAAGAGCTGAAAGTTCTATTTCTTAATCTGAAGGCAGCTAGGAGAAGCCTATATTCTAGGCATCTAGGAGGTAGGTCTCAAAGCCCACCCATGTGACATGCTTCCTCCAACAAGGCTACTCACAAACCACCACAGACATCTACCTAGTCATCCTCTTCATAAGTTACTATGGGCTAAGGAGGGATTATTCTGAAAGTCAGCACCACCTAATTTTTATTCATTTTGGAGTTTCTTACCAGAGAAATGTCCAATAATTTAGTGGGTGGCTCTACAAATAGCTAGGAGACAGAAAACAAACAAACAAAAAAATTCATATGAATGCATATATCAAATATTTGTATAATTTAAATATATGTGGTTTTTGTCAATTTATACATCAATAAAACTCTTTCTAGATGGAATGCATGTGTAACAAAACACATACACAATAGCATTAAGAAATGGTGCCTGGTCTCCATGGTCTCTGAGGTTCCCTTATCTATAAAATGAGAACAGTGTTTTTCTTAAAGCATGCATTATAGATTGCCAAGGCTCTAATACATGCAACATGAAGACATCAACCCATGAAAGAATCAATAGCAATGTCTACCCAGAGGGTTATTGTCAGGATCAAATGAACTCAGTGAAAGGTTTTCCAGACATCCACAAACACTCAATTTTCACTGGAGCTAGTTCAGGAGATAAAATAGTTGACAACAAAGAACATATTCCTCTACTGATGAAGCTTACAGTGTAGTCCGAAGATAAATGAATACAGAGGAATTGCATTCACTTAAACGTTGCTAACTACTAAGAGGAGGATATAACTAATCTCTACAATGCTGTCTGTGTAACTGGGGACACAGAGCTGAACAGATGAGTCATGAATGGCCTCATTGAGGAAATGATAGTTGAGCAGAGCCCTGAATGAAATAAAGATTCTTACGATAGAAAGATCTAGAAGCATCACATCTAAAAATAAGTGAATGAACAGCAAATGCCATTTGGAGCAGGTAAAACTCAGACATCTGGAAACATAGATAATGCCACTGAGGCTCAAGCACAATGAATAGGAGAGAGAGTTGGTGAAAGGGAAACAAAAGGTAACATGACACTGATCACACATGTTCTTGTGCACTGTGAAAGTAGAGCATATTAGATAGCACTTCTCACTGTGACAAAATATCTGAGAAAAAAATATCTGAGTGAGTTCCAGGACAGTCAGGCTTACACAGAGAAACCCTGTCTTGAAAAACAAAAAACAAACAACAACAAAAAAAAAAACTGAGCAGATCACAAGTGGCAGCTCTGCACCCAACCTCACAAAACCCAGATGAAGCTTCTGGTAGCCTGGGCAGTATCTCAGGTCAGGAGACAGCAATACTTTACCCAAACAGGGAATAACCTGGACCCACAGGGACCCAGGAATTCGCTCTTGGCCCAGAGCACTGGTTTCTTCCTGTTTCTGCCTAAACACTAAGCAGATCTTGAACCTCAGCTCTAACCCCAGCAGCAACACTCATCCCAAACAGTTCTGACACAATCAAGATAATAGGAAAGACAAGGCTCCAGTCAGAGACAGCTCAGGTAGCACCAAGGAGATCCAGATGGTGAAAGGCAAGTGCAAGAACACAAGCACCAGCAATCCAGAGTACTCGGCTTCATCAGAACCTAGTTCTCCCACATTAGAAAGTCCTGAATTACCCATATCGCCAGGAAAGCAAGAGTCAGATCTAAAATCACTTCTAAGGACAATGATAGAGAACTTTAAGAAGGACATAAATAACACCTTCAAAGAAATTGAGGAGAACACAGATAAACAGGTGAAAACCCTTAAAGAGGAAACACAAAAATCCCTTAAAGAATTACAAGAGAACACAACTAAACAGGTGAAGGAATTACACAAAACCATTCAGGACATAAAAATGGAAGTAGAGACAATCAAGAAATCACAAAGGGAGACTACCAGGGATATAGAAAACCTGGGAAATAAATCAGGAGTCATAGATGCATACCATAGAAAATATTAACACAATTGTCAAAGAAAACACAAAATGCAAAAAGTTCTTAACACAAAGCATCCAGGAAATTCAGGACACAATGAGAAGACCAAACCTAAGGATAATAGGTATAGAAGAAAGTGAGGATTCCCATCTTAAAGGGCCAATAAATATCTTCAACAAAATTATAGAAGAAAACTTCCCTAACCTAAAGAATGAGATGCCCATAAACATACAAGAAGCCTACAGAAAATGCCAAATAGACTAGATCAGAAAAGAAATACCTCCCGTCACATAATAATCAAAACACAAAATGCACAAAACAAAGAAAGAATTTTAAAAGCAGTAAGGGGAAAAGGCCAAGCAACATATAAAGGCAGACCTATCAGAGTTATGCCAGACTTCTCACCAGAGACTATAAAAGCTAGAAGATCCTGGACAGATGTCATACAGACCCTAAGAGAACATAAATGCCAGCCCAGAATACTATACTCATCAAAACTCTCAATTACCATAGATGGAGAAACCAAGATATTCCATGACAAAACCAAATTTACACGATATCTCCACAAACCCAATACTACAAAGAATAATAGCAGGAAAGCACCAATACAAGGAGGGCAATTATACCCCAGAAAGAGCAAGAAAGTTAGCCTCTTCCAACACACCCAAAAGAAGATAATCACACAAACAGTGCCTCCACTGTTAACAAAAATAACAGGAAGCAACAATCTCCTCTCCTTAGTATCTCTTAATGTCAATGGACTCAATTCCCCAATAAAAAGACATAACTGGCTGGATACGCATACAGAAAGACAAGGAAAAGCCCACACTCACATGGAAATTGAACAATACTCTACTCAATGATAATGTGGTCAGGGAAGAAATTAAAGATTTTTTAGAATTTAATGAAAATGAAGACACATCATACCAAAACCTATGGGACACAATGAAAGTGGTGCTAAGAGGAAAACTCATAGCTCTAAGTGCTTACAAAAAGAAAAAAAAAAAAAAAAAAAAAAAAAAAAAAAAAAAAACTGGAGAGGGCATACACTAGCATTTTGACAACACACCTGAAAGCTCTAGAACAAAAAGAAGCAAATATACCCAAGAGGAGTAGACAGCAGAAAATAATTAAACTCAGGGCTGAAATCAACCAAATAGAAACAAAAGGAACTATACAAAGAATCAATAAAACCAGGAGCTGGTTCTTTGAGAAAATCAAGAAGATAGATAAACCCTTAGCCAGACTAATCAGAGGGCAGAGAGACAGTATTCAAATTAATAAAATCAGAACTGAAAAGGGGGACATAACAACAGAAACCGAGGAAATCAAAAAAATCATCAGATCCTACTACAAAAGCCTATACTCAACAAAATTGGAAAATCTGGATGAAATGGACAGCTTTCTAGACAAATACCAGTTACCAATGTTAAATCAGGAGCAGATAAACCATCTAAAAATAAACCCTGAAAAAAATAGAAGAGCAGATAAACCCTGAAAAAAATAGAAGCAGTCATTAAAAGTCTACCCAACAAAAAAAAGTCCGGGACCAGATGGTTTCAGTGCAGAATTCTATCAGACCTTCAAGGAAGATCTAATACCAATTCTTTTCAAACTATTCCACAAAGTAGAAATAGAAGGAACACTGCTCAACTCATTCTATGAAGCCACAATCACGCTCATACCTAAACCACACAAAGACCCAACAAAGAAAGAGAACGTCAGACCAATCTTCCTAATGAATATCGATGCAAAAATACTCAATAAAATTCTCATGAACAGGATCCAAGAACACATCAAAACAATCATCCATCATGATCAAGTAGGCTTTATCCCAAGAATGCAGGGTTGGTTTAATATATGGAAGTCCATCAATGTAATCCACTATATAAACAAATTCTCAACTGAGGAATTTCGAATGGTTGAGAAGAACCTAAAAAAATGTTCAACATCCCTAGTCATCAGGAAAATGCAAATGAAAACAACACTGAGATTCCACCTCACACCAGTCAGAATGGCTAAGATTGAAAACACAGGTAACCGCAGATGCTGGCGAGGATGTGGAGAAAGAGAAACACTCCTCCATTGTTGGTGGGATTGTAAGCTGGTACAACCACTATGGAAATCAGTCTGGTGGTACCTCAGAAAATTAAACAAAGTGTTACCTGAGGACCCAGTTATACCTCTCCTGGGCATATACCCAAAAGATGTTTCAACATACAACAGGGACACATGCTCCACTATGTTCATAGCAGCCTTATTTATAATAGCCAGAAGTTGGAAAGAACCCAGATGTCCTTCAACAGAGGAATGGATACAGAAAATGTGGTATATTTACACAATGGAATACTACTCAGCTATTAAAAACAATGAGTTCATGAAATTCTTAGGCAAATGGATGGAGCTTGAGAATATCATCCTGAGTGAGGTAACCCAATCACAAAAGAACATACATGGCATGCACTCACTGATAAGTGGATATTAGCCCAAAAGCTCACAATACCTAAGACACAATGCATAGACCACATGAAACTCAAGAGAAAGACCAAAGTGTGGGTGCTTTGATTGTTTTTTTAGAAGGAATAGTAAAATACTCAACCAGATCTCCCAGGGTCTAAACCTCCAGCCTGAGAACAGAAAGGGAGGGACTCATGGCTCCACTTGTATAGGTAACTGAGGGTGGCCTCGTTAGGCAACAGTGGAAGTGGAGGACCATGGTCCCCAAAAAATTGGATTCATAGTGTTGGGGATGCGAGAGCAGGGAGGCAGGATTGGGAGAATGGTGGGAGCACACCCTCATAAAAATTGGAAGGGGGAGTATGGGATAAGGGGTTTTGGGGGAGAAAGAAAGAGGAGATAACAGTGAAAGGTAAATATGTAAAATATCAAAAAAAAAAAGATAATGGGTCTGGCAAAAAAAAAATAGTTTACTTATATCAAATGATTTTCAAAGGTTTCCAGGAGATGCTTATTGGCTAAGATCTTATTTTAAGCTCTTCACAAAAGAATTTATGTCTCTGTTTAATATTCTCAAGAGAGATAGCTAGCCACCAAGTACTGTTTTCTCATTTAAGGTTTGATCTCAAGTCTGGTTGAAAATGACTGAATGATTCATCAGTTTTATTGAATTAATTGACTCTTTAAAAATTTATCCTCTATGTCATTGAAACAACCTGGCATGAGAAAAAGGAAATCTTGATACTTTCCCATAATTCTTAGCTCTATGATTCTGTAGCCTGTTATTAAAAGTCATGTGTTCCAAGAATTGCAGAAGTCTAGAATAAACCCTCTTAAATAGCTTTATTTTTCTTTGATAATTTGACATGGAGGAGGGAGTTCTGTTAAAACAACTACAATCCTCTGCTGGACAGAGCCCCTGCTACCCTTCATCCCACAAGGAGCTACAGTGACTAATCTCCTGCACTCTATGAAGAACAGTTTTCTTAATGAGATTGGAAAATACATGTGAATTGACACCTACCATACATGAAAAGACAGAGTTTCTTTCACAAGTCAAAACCTGAAAAACAGCTCAGAGCCCCCATTCTTTTCACTGATAGTTCTTTATTATCAAAAAAGATAAAGAGAAGAGATAAAGGCAGCCTGCATATTCTGGTGCTTCCTGGAAGGTCACTCTTGCACTTTATAATATGCAAGTTTATTCTTTGTTGTTATTCTGTAGCAGGAATTCTACCTGAAAGTTAACAAAGGTGAGGCATTCGGGGAGCAGAGAAACCCAGGCACATGCTTCAAACGTGCCATGCTGTTTTCAGATGGTTCTTGGCTGAGTAGTGTGCATCTTCTCTTAGCCTTTCCTGCTTTGGGACTCAACCTCTCTTTACCAACTGAAGAAAGGAAATAAACAGCAGAGATGAAAGTGAAGCCAGTGGTAGAAGAAAGGATGAGTTTGGCTTTTTTCCACTTATCTGAAGGATGAACACTCTGAATGTGATACCTTTTTTCCTACTCAGGCTTTCAGCAGGACTGGAGGGAATGGAAATGTGCCCAAATTTCATTTCTTTTAAAAAGAGTCCTATTAAGACTATCTCATAACCCTACCCCATGAACTCAAATACAAACAGCAATGTGTTGGCCAGTAATCATGTGGTCAAAGGGCTGCAGAGGACAAGACTTATTGTCCAATAAGACCCCTCAAAAAATGAGTTTTAAGTAAGTTTCCCATTCAAAAGGCATCCATTTTTTTTTTGCCTTGCACATAATGAATCTTATTTCCTGCAAAACAGTAACTCTGAAATTGTTTGTTTTTGAGATATATTTTTCTTTTATGCCTTTGTATCTAAGGTATATCATAAATGTTACAATATTGCCTTGAAGCAGTATATGATCTTTTATTTTTATTTATTCATTTATTTATTACCTAAAACTAAATACATTAACATGCACTATATAATAAGAATATCTTATTCCATTTATATACGCTCCTAAATAACCAGAGGCTTAAATTATTTCACTTGTATAGATTACGAATAATTTATTTATGTAGAACCTTGGAGAATTTAAGGTTAACTCATAATAGGTTTACCAATTTTCATTTAAGCTTTTGTACTTTGCTATAGTGCATTCATTTTTAAAGCCACATGGTCTTCCATCTTTTTTTCTCAGTGATAATTAAGTTTATTCCAATTGTTGTGATAATTAACAGACCTGTTACTAAATATCTTTTAAATCGTGCCTGCTGCAAGATTTTGTGTAAAAGCTCTTTAGAATAAAATGGTACTGTTACATAGCATTGGTGAATTGGGTTAGATTTACTCAGTCAGTTTTATACCATTCCCAACAAAAACATTGAGAAAGTTACTAAGTGTACATTAAGTTCGTGCTGCAGAACTATGAGATGGGTTTTGCTTTGAGCACAAAACCAAGATGAAACATTTCTCTGCTTTGTGACTCAAGGTAGTTTTAATAAAGAAGTGCCATCTCCTAAGTCTCAGTCACTGTTCTATTGATACGAAGAGACACCATGAATAAGGTAACTCTTATAAAGGAAAGCATTTAATCAGGAGACTTGCTTACAGTTTCAGAGAATTAGTCCATTATCATCATGGAGGCAGACAGTAGCTGATAGCTTTACATCCTCGGGCAGTGGTCAGAGAGAGAAAGATGGAGAGACTGTAAGCTTTTTTTTTTCTTTTTTTCTTTTCTTTTTTTTTGTACTTTATTTATTTATTTGTTTATTTATTTCTGTTCTTTTTATTAATTATTTTATTTATTGACTTCCCAAATGTGCTACTGAATAACAACAAAGAATAAACTTGCATATTATAAAGTGCAAGAGTGAGCTTCCAGGAAGCACCGCCCAGTCTCCCCTCATAAAGATCTTCCTTCCCCCATCCCCTTTCTCTTTGCTTCTAGGGGTGGGGGGGGTCTCCCTAAGGCATCAAGTCTTTTGAGGATTAGGCACATCCTTTCCCACCAAGGCTAGACAAGGCAGTCCTCTGCTACATATTTGGGGGGGAGGAGGGGGCGGGCTCGGACTAGCCCCTTTATGCTCTTTGATTAGTGGCTTAGTCTCTGGAAGGTCCCAGGGATCCGGAATAGGTGGCAGTGTTGGTCTAGGGATCCATGCCATGGGCAGGCACCAACCTCTGACATTATTACTGATACTGCATTGTGCTCTATTATTGCGCTTGCAGACAGGAGCCTGGTATGGCCGTCCTCTAAAAGACTCTGCAGCAGCTGTCTGAAACAGATGCAGATACTCACAACCAACCATTGGACTGAAATCAGGGACCCCTACAGGAGGGTTAGGGAAAGGATTGAAGGGATTGTAGGCATTTTTAAACCTCAAAGAAGACCCCATCTTCTGGATGTTGCAAGTGACACATCTACTCCAATGGGGCCACACCCACTCCAATGAGGCCATAGCTCCTAATCATTTCCAGACAGTTCCACTCATGAAGACCGAACATTCAAACATAAGTTGATGGAAGTCATTGTCATTCAAATCGCCAATCCCCTCTACATGCTATAATCCATATTACCATGGGTGTCCCACAAGGACAAACTGGAATAAAGAATGCATACAAAACAACAATCAGAAACATGTTGCGTTGGTTGTTACTTAATTCTGGAACAACTTGGATGATATTTGTTAATAAACAATACACATGTAAGAGTCTCAAGCGACTAGATGATATATATCTACACCTACATTTATTTCAGCTATTCAGATGGCAACATTTAACTGAGTACAGTCCTCTTGATTTTTTCACTTGTTCAGATTCAACACTGAGATGGGGAAATCAGACGATAGGTCGTAGTAGCAGAGCACAAGCACAGCACTAGCTGACAGTCCATGAGCACTTACTACCTCCTAACTATTATTGTATGTGGCTCACATCTATTTACTAAGTCTGTAAATGAAAAAAACTCTCAAGCATCATCTTTTTTTTATTTCCATTTGTTGATGCAGACAATAAGACATTGAAAGTTACAATCACTGTTCTTGGCTATACATTTAGCAAATTACAGAGGTGATACCTAAATCCAGGAACTCTGATTTCAAAGCACATGTTTACATCACTACTACACGTTGACACTGCTGTGGTCATTTATTCCTTTGGGCTATATAGCCCCCATATGGACCACACAATCCTTGTAGCCTTGGATAAATCTTTTCCCTCTTTAGGGCTTACTTAGTTTTCTCTTCTAAAAAATGATAGAGATGAATTGCATGGTCTCCACCATAGTTCAAAGCTATGTTATTCCAGGCCCTTAAGAATCTGAATAATTTATATGATTATCATTTTTTATTTAATCCTAACCAAATTAATACATGAACATGTGAAGTTGAATAGTTAAATATTCATGAGAATAATGCAATATTATCACCACTTTTAATATCTAGGAGTCTTGCCCAAAAGTCATCAGTCACAAGGGCCAATGGCCAGTAAAAAAGCCAGAAGACAAGAAACTGAAAAAAAAAAAATCCTTGGAGGAGCATGAAGTGGGAAGAGGCTCAAGTACTAAAAGAAGATTAGGAGAAGTGGTTCTTGCTCGGGACTTGTGTTCAAAAAATACATTGTTAACTTACCCACAGACCACGGAAGCCACATGGATTTTTGTCTGCAGCCTGCTCAGTATTTAGACCTCTGTTCTATAAGCATATTTACAGTGAGTGGCTATTCAAATCCCCAGCTGTGAAATTCTGAAGCCCCAAGCTATATTTATGTGGAGGGCTGCTAATCCCTGATCCCAGCTCTGCTCAAGTCTGTAGAAACATTTTGTCTCTGTAGACAAGTCCTTGTAAATCTCTCCTTGTCGAAGGATTTAGTTCACTGATTGTCAGCCATGAGCTACTTCATAAAACAACTCACAGAGGAATAGAGCCTTCTGCTCTGCCTTTGGCGGGGAGCTTGTTACACTAGATAACCTTTTAATGACTGCATTCCATTTTAACTTGGCTCTGGAGAGAGGAACTAGAAAGAAAGGCAAGATCCTTCCTTAATGCTACACTTTTTTCATATTGTATCTACTGAGGCAAATTAGAAAAGATGGATGGAGGTCGCCTTGTACCCTGGAATCCCAGGGCCTTATAACATAAAAACAAGCTGGTTACTCACAGATAAGATGACATTTCAGGGCTAAAGAAGCGCTGAAATATGAAAAGACAAGGTTTCTAAACTGTAAGCAGCACCGTATCCACCTCAACCTTGTTTTTATCGCATACTATCAGCTGAGACGGGAACTTTCACGTCTGTTGTTGCACTTCTCAATGATTGCTCCATATTTTAGTAAATGAAAATTACTATTCACCAAAAGAATGCTGGATTAAAGGACAGAAAAGAAAGCATACGACTGAGCATATTTCTAAAATATTAATAGATTTTTTTTTCTGTAATCAAGAAATTAGAGGAGAATTTCTTCCTCTACGGAAAGCAGGGAAAGACAACAGCAATTACTGACTGGTACCAAACAAAGCAGGACGATACTAGCATATTTCATTTTGATATTTACTTGGAAGACGAGGGTGAGTATGGAAATAAAGCAGAATTCTAAGAACTCTGGCAAGGAAGAATGCTCTGTTTTGTTCTGTTTTGTCAGGTTTGCACTTTTATTAAAGCATGGATGAAATGTGCATCTGAGCTTTCTGCTCATTTTCTCTCTGTGCAGCCTAGCTCTCGAATTAGGGATGCTTCTATTCAGCTGGGGTGCTCATTCCAGGGTGATGTTGTGGTTCTTGGATTTTCGGGTCTTGTAGGAAACATGGAGGTTTTCTCAGCACGGTAAGATCTGGAGCTCGGTGGCTAGAAGTGCACTCCTACTTCTTGACCTTGAGGACCAGAAATCTGAGTGGCAGCTAGCTTTATGTGCTCCCATACCAATGTTGGTTATCAAGATCTCGCCCTTGAATCATTTTCACACAACCATATTTGGGGTACCTCTCTAGTCAGACTATACTTTGACATATCAAATAACCTAGTACCAGTCAAAACTAATGGCTCCTGTTTGAATGTTCTTACTTATCCCAAGAAATCTGAAGCTGTGATGCTGACAAGGACACAGCTCTTCAATAAGCAAAAGTCACTCAGATGAGGTACTTAAAATCCTATAACATAAAATCCAAATTAATAATGCACAAATTCAAAATTCTAGATATCTTGTATAAAAGATATGACATGATACCTTGAAAAAAAGGAATCTAATTAAAATATGACATTACATGTTTAATTTTAAATCTCATAACCAACATGTAGTTTGAAAGCCCAGGACATTAACCCAATCCCTCCATTCCTCCACAGACAGAGAGGGAGAGACAAACTCACTGATCTAATTAGGACAGTGCATACTTCTTTCTCTCCCACTAGAGATGTATGCTACCTGGAGTTCATTGTGCCCATCTCCAAGCTGAACAATGTCAGTTTGTGTTCATTAGCATCATTGTATAATTTAATTAAAGACAATATACCTTGATAGGAGTGTAAAAAAAATCAATGGAGATTTTTGAACTTATGTTATAAGATGGAACGATCAAATTATCCATAAGCATTCTATCAAAAAGTTTGCCATAATCCTTCCATTGGCACTCTCTCCGTGTACACACACTCTAAGAAAATATGGAGAAAGAAGTAGACTAAGTCTCTGCACTAAATTGCTTCTCATATATCTCAAGCAAAGATCAGCAAGTGTTTTCTCTGAATGGTTAAGGAGCAAATGGCATGGCTTTCACAGGCTTTTGGTCTTCAGGCTACATGTTTAAAGCCACTCAACTCTGGTGCTGCAAACAGACTGAGATGACTCATAAATAATTGTGTGTGTGGTGGTGTTTTCTGATGTTTATGAATGGATGCCAGAATTTGAATTTCATTAACTTTTACTTGACATAAAATATTATTCTTTAAATTTTTCAGTAGTTTAAAAAATGTTTTAATTTTTTTTTTTAGCTCAGGTCTAAATGATGAGTCATGTGTGGCTTGGGCTATAGTATGTGAAACCCTTATCTTGAGTTCTTTCTCTATAGGAAAATCAAAAATCTTGTAGTCATTGATGCATTTGGGGTATGGATTATGTGGAGAAAGATGAAGAAATGGACCACTTGATGAAAACCAACTCAATGAAAATATACTGAAATTCTATCTAACTATTAATGTGCAACTGTTTGTTTAAGTTAAGCTAGAAAGTCAATGTACCATTACTTATATTTTGAGTTGTATAACCCTTCACAGTGAATTAGCTATAAAATTCTTTGTTCAATGTTGAACATCAGGCAAACAGGAACCATATCTGCTTTATTCACGCTGTACCCCTTACACTGCTACACTTGGAGCTACTGGGTATAATTAGTAAATAAGCATTATTAGAAAGTTATTGAGCAGCACCACGTGAAGCTTTCTCGTTGTCGTATGGATACAAGACAGACACAGTATCTGCTTTCGTGAGCTGATATTTAACTGGCAAGAGATAAACACGCAACTAAACAAATGGTTCTCCAAAAACTAAATGTTCAATTTAATTACTGTGCAAGCCAATATTAAAAAAAAAATGTTAACAGCTTACTTTGAGACATTCCCTTTTCAGAATGTCAACCAACTAATATAATTCTCTTCCCATGTCTATTATAGCATCTCACACAGCATAAACATCAAAGCACTCCATTATCTCTTTGTCCCTCTCTAATGCCATTAGTCAATATTCCAAAAGAAAGAGAAAAGACTACTATCCTACTACCACTTTTGAGAAAGACTGGTGTACTGAATGAAGCAGTCCATGGCTCAGACTGAGCAGCTGATGCTCACCATCTTGATCTCCATAACCCCATACCCTCACCTCTGGAACCCATGTAACTGAACAAGAGAAAGATAGAGCAATGGAGAAACTCAACCTGTCTTTGCTGGTGCCCATCTAACTTTGAAAATCAACAGGTTCACCACCCAGGTTATAGAAGTATTGTCTCTAGCGAGGATTAAAGGACCTCTCTCTGTCCCACAACAGGAAAGAATTCTGCCTATAACTGAAGTGAGCAGAGAAATACACTATCTTCTAAGATGTGTAGGAAAAATGCAGTCCTGCTGTACCTTAACTGTGATCACTGGGGGTCTCTTAATAAAGACAAAAATCAGACAGACTGTCCTATAACACGTGTGACAAGTATGTGCTGTGTTAAGTTGATAAATTTATGTTCATTCATTACAGCGGTGACTTTAAATAAATACAGGCTGAGAATGCCTTTGAAAACCACTGCCCCATCTGTGGAGAGAGAGATTTATGCCAAGAAAATTGAGTCCTCTGTGCCAGGTAATTCATTTAGCAATCTCTCTAATGATAGTATTTTTAAAAGAAACTTGTAATGCTAATTACCACCTAATTATTTCAAACAGGGTGTAATCATGGGCAATATTTCCAGAACATGCAATACAATTAAAGTTACAAAGTCACTTGGATTATGTGAGCAAAGCAATCAGATGATAAATATCTTCCCGAATCAAAATTCTCACTTAGACCAATAATAGATTAATCTGTATGTAAATCACATCACCAAATTACAACTTCTACTTGACATTCTGTCTGCTTTGGGGGGGAGGGGAGGAAGCACACACATTTTCCTAACAGTAAAAACTGTATTGTACAATTTGAGAAGCATTTACTGTAGTAATTCCCCCATGCTTCTGATTATATCTTACAATATTGATGACTCTCCATTCATTGTTGAGCCTGCTTGTTTGACTTAACGCCATCTCAAGATATCCAAAAAGCACTAATTTGCCCAACAGAGGAAAGAAATGGTATTTATTTACTTTTACCTTGAGATACTTTTTTTATAAGTTTGCAAGTTTTCCACCTCTGCTGGACTACTTGTTTTTGCTTCTTGATCTTATTGTCTATTATCACAAAGGAGACCCAGGGACAAACTAACACAAAGTCATTACTCAAAGTGTCAAGAGTTTGTTGAGGAGCTAGTCAAAAGAGGTGAAACACAAGTCTGTTTGGGTAAAGTAAAAGATAAGATACACAGGATGCTGTGAGTGACAGAACCTAAAAGAAAAAGGAGAAAACAAGAAGCTCTGAAGTCTGAAGCTGTTTTTAAAACCCCAGATGCCAGCTTACATGTGGGAAAAGACTAGTTTATATTCTTATCTACTTGTTGCTGGGTTGGGGGCTTTAGAAGAGATTGAGTTAAGTAGGCTTTGAACTTCCCAAATTTTTTGAAGTAGTGGGCCTTCGCATAGCTCTGTCTCTCCCTCTCCCTCTCTCTCTGTCTCTCTCTCAAAAACTATTGAGTGTGTAGTATACTAATACCAGCTGTCAAAAATCACATAATTATATTGGCGTCATCTTTTCCCAAATGTCCATTCATGGCTGTCAGTCACATTGGTGGTTTAAAAGCATTTGTAGCTCAACATGGCTGCTCAGGCAATGGATCACATCTAAAGACCTTCTAGGTCTGTGTAATATGACTGGAATGACACACCTTTAATCCTTCTGACTGGAATAAAGGCATACCCTTTGTACACATCTTTACTCCCAGACAATGAAGGTAAAGTTAGTATGTAGAAGGAAGCAGCCATGTTTGAAAGTGATGTCTAATTGAAGGGACAACATGACAAATTAGAATAAGATTTAACAGAATGAGTCAGAGATAGGGTAAGTCAACTCTCATGAGAATTGACAGGAAAGAAAGGCTACTTAAGAGCAGCACAGAACGAGTCAGGTGTTGAAGGCAGTTCAGTAAAATTCAGGCATCGCAGTGGAGTTCAGTTCTTTTCAGTTGAGTTCAGTTGAGCTCATACAGTTCTGTTCGGTTCCATTCAGTTCATACAGTTTAGTTTGTGTAATTCAGAGGCAGTTTTTCCAAGAAAAGCAATTCAATGAGACGCTGAGAGAAGCTAGTTTGAATCAGTCAGTTTGGAGAGAAGTCTTAAGCCAGAACAACTGAGTTGAATCAGCCATCCAGAGTTTACAAAGAGCTAGAAAGGATATGCTCATTCAGCAGTAAGCCTCTGTGACAACAATTACATCTTGTAAATAAAAGAAACATGTACAGTAGTTTTGTAAATATTCAGCCACTACCAATCAGTATACTTATTCTCGAGTCTTGAAATTATAGATTTTTCTAAGAGACCAAGATTGTCCCGAGAATCTTCATTTGGACCGTCCTTACTTTATCTGAGTGTCATAGTACCAAATCTTCACAGAGCATCCTACTGAGAGAAAAAACTACACAGTACCTCTCTGCAGACCTCTGGTTTCAAATGCCCCGTCCAGTATATTTAAAATGCTCAGGGATCTGTAAAATTTACTAATAACCTTATGTTGACAAACTGCATCAAAACTGTGAATCTCTGAATACATAAACAATTGTCTAAGTCCTCAGGCAATGCTAATGTGAATCTGAAGTTTAGCACCATCCATCCTCTTCCCGCTTTGTTCATCATACTGATTATCATTATTCAACATGAAGAGTATATGTGCTACTTTTCTGCTACAGTGGAGGTTACCTGAAGTCATAGCACTGCATCATTACTCAAGATGGGTCATTTGAACCTTGTGTTAAGCCAGACACATAGCACCAGTAGAAAAGTATATGTGGAAGAAAGAAAAACTTAAAGAAAGGAGAGGGAGAGAAGATAAGGAGGAATAAAGAAAGATGAAGAAAGAGGAAGCGTTGAAAGAACCAAAGAAGGTGATGTCTATTTTGAATAAATTGCAACTCTGAAGTGATATTCAGTTAATAACTGATTTACTATTTCTTCAACACACTGGAGAAAAGGGGGAATTCTGATCTAGTTGAAACTGGCCGCGGCGGCCAACTGGGGGCCTTAGTCAAGCATGACCATTTGAGATACTCAACATCAAAGTATAAAACTTAAATTCAATGCACAAAATTATAGCTGTCAACTAATTTTTAACTTTTCTTGTTCTGTTGTTACACAAACCATCCTTATCATTGGATTCTTTGATGATCTTATCATTTAGGATGAAGCAGTACAGAAAAGAGTGCCATGATGTTCAACTGCATACCATGGCATTCACATCATAGAACACAAAGAAAGTTTCCTCTGGGCTTAAGCAGTGCACAAACTTCATGGCCACCCTAAGGATCTATGCATAAGAAATCTACCTGGAATGTGTATTATGAAATGAACTAATCAGAGAAAAGCTCAAAAAATGTGACCAAGGATGGAAACAGTAAGTATCAAGGAAGATGAGACACTCAAGAATCCTCAGGAACAGTTGCAAAGGACTTAGACTTACCAGTCATGTGACCTGAATACAAGAAGCTTTTCCTAAGATGAAGCTTTTTTCTAAGTTAAAGGAAATGTCCAGAAAGGTAAAATCTCATGTGACACAAGTTTGTTGAAAGCAAAGACAGGAACATACACAAGATGACCAAGATGGGCAATGGTGGTACACAACATTAGTCCCAGCACTTGGGAAGCAGAGTCAAGCATCTCTGTGAACTTAAGGCCAGGCTGGTCTACAGAACTAGTGCTAGGACAAACAAGTCCCTGAATCCATTTTTCTCTATCTCAGAAAATAAAAATTGATGGCCAAGACACTATACAGACTATTGGGTCTACAGCACAGTTCATTTCATAAGGAAAGGAATCTATGCAATTAGAAGAGTTAGTTACAGTGAAGAGCTAATTAAAAACTAGAGGGAGGCTGGTTAGAAAAAAAGTAAACTCTCTGAAGAGAAAAATTAAATAAAGTTTGAACAGAGTTACCATCTAACTATAAAAACAAAGTTCTTATGGCTACGTCATGAATAAATACTACTTTGCACATACTCTTATACCAATTGTGATCGGCATCTACATTAGAATAAGTAGAGGACCTCATTGAACTGATTTGTGTCTACTCCAGAAGTCAAATAATGGCTTCAGCATATTCTTTGGTCTATTTTACTACATAGATATATATCTTATTGTTAAAGTGCCAAATATCAAATACTATGTAGTTTTGATGATCCCCAGATTCTCAAAACATTTGTTCATGTATCCTGAGAGCCAGAGAATCATAGCAGAGACAGTAGGGACCTAATTGGTAGCAGATGGTGGCTTAGCATAAAGAACAGAAGCATGCATCAGGAGTTGTTCATGAGTACAGAACATTTTTCTGCACTTTCTTCTCTATCTTTATTGCACAGAGATACAGTAACAAACTCCAAGGAATATTACTTAAGGGGAAGGCCAGCTCATTCACTAGGAGGAAGCAAAGGCAAGCCAGAAGCTTTAAACTACACTACTCTAGGTGTTTGTAACAGGATGACAATGACGAACAAGGCAGCAAGATTGTTTTCATGAATAACAAAATTATATTAGCATTTGTATCTCTTAAACCTTGATTTTGTTTGCTTACACCTGTTTTCTTAACAATACCTGATTTTTTTTCCTTTGTTCTAGATAATTGTTCAAAGAACAGCAATTTCATTTTGTATTTGAATTAACTGATGAATGAATGACTAGCTAGGTCCCTCCCCTTGCAGCTCAGGAAACCCTGTGGAAGTGGGGGAAGGAAGAACTGTCAGGGCCAGAAGGGTTAAGGACACCAAGAGAACAAGTCTGAGAGAATAAACTAAGGAGAGTTTATAGGAATTCACAGAGACTGAAGCAGTAATCACGGAGCCTACAAGGGTCTGTGCTATGTCCTTTGTATCTATGTTATGGTTGTTAACTTAGTGTTTTGTGAGACTTCTAGCCGTGAGAGTGAGAGTGTCTCTGACTCTTTCACCTACTTTTAGGACCCTTTTCCTCCTACTGAGTTGCTTTGCCCAGCCTTGATATGAGGGTTTGTGCCAAGTCTTATTATATCTTGTTAAGCCCTGTTCAGTTGATATCTTTGTGAAGTCGGCTCTTTTGTGAAGGGAAATGAAGGCGTGGTTTAGGGGGAGAGGAGAGAAACTGGGGGTTACTGGGTGGACTGGAGGGAGGGGAAACTGTGTCTTGGATGTGTTGTGTAGAAGAAGAAGAAGAAGAAGAAGAAGAAGAAGAAGAAGAAGAAGAAGAAGAAGAAGAAGAAGAAGAAGAAGAAGAAGAAGAAAGAGAGAGAGAGAGAGAGAATGAGTTTTTCTTCTTGTGTTGTGTGCCCAATAAAACTAGGCATCTTACAGTGACACAAACAGCCAGAAGGACTGGCTGAAATTACCAGATGTGGGAAAATACCAGTTTACAGGGCACCTTGAGATGTGCCTAGTGAGCTACCTGATGTCACCAGGAGGGTGGCGCTCCAGCAAATAGCTGGGAGAGGATGTTTGATTTCCAAAGATTGTAAGGTGACCCACAGAAGCACTAGGAAATATCTCCATAAAAAAGGAGCCAAGTATTCAGACAAATAAGACCCTAAAACAACTGTAAAGAGGTAGCCTGTCAAAAAACTAGATGCCACTTCAAAATGGCCATGGTTCAGATGAACCTTCACCTGCCCACTCTTCTCTCAGCACCCTGAAGTTAAAAGAATTAGCAGCTAGTCAGGAAGCTGGGGGCAGGGAGATGGAATGGCAGAAAAATAGAGAACAGAACTACACAGAACTACAACAGCTCCCTTCCCACCAGCTGACAACCAACCACAAAAGCAAGTCTCAACTGCAGACAAAAAAAATGGGACAATAAATCTTCATTCATTAATATTTTGGATTTGACTTTTTAATTTCTGTGTTCAAACACTGTATTACAGGTTTTATATGGCTTGAGAAAATTCCATCACCTAAGACAGAAGTTAGAAATGTCATAAGAATAAGGAATCTGGAAATCTTTCCCTAGCAAGAATTTTTCAAAAGGAGACAAATGTCTGATTTGATTTAAGGCCCACTACACAAAATGGAACCCATATCTGACACTGCTTGGGTGACCAAGATAGCTTAGGAACATACAGTAAAGCCAAACATTACTAGTCTAAAAAATAAATATCAATATAATGGCTTCTAATAATACTATGCTATATTCATAGATCAGTGCCTTATTCAGTCACCAGCAGAGATGCTTCCTCTTACAACAGACAGAAGCAGACATATAGACTCACAGCCAGACAGTCTTCAGAGAGTCCTGAGAAGATGCAGCTCTAAATGGATGTCTTCTTCAAATCCTCCCCTCAGAGCTTAGGGAACCCTGCAGAAGAAGAGGCAGAAAGAGCCAGAGGCTATGGAGAGCACCAGGAGAATATGGCCCTCAGAATCAACTAAACCAAGCTCATGAAGTCACAGAGACTGAGTCAGCAAGCACAGAGCCTACACAGATCAGCAGCAGGCCCTCCATGTATATATTATGGCTATCAACATAGAATTTTTATAGGACTCCTGAGTGGGTACACAAGTGGGTCTCTAATTCTTGTGCCTGATATTGGGGTTCTCTTCCTTCTGTTGAGTTGCCTTGTCCAGACTCAGTATGGTGGATTTTGTTTTATCTTAGGATATTTTATCAAGTTTGGTTGTTATCTCTTAAAAGTCTGTTCTGTTCTAATGAGAGAAAGAAAATGAATAAATAAATAAAAGAAGGAATATGGGGATGAACTGGGAGGAGTAGCAGGAAGGGAAACTGTCATCAGGAGATATTGTATGAGAAAACAATCTTTATTTCATTTCAATGAAATGAAATAAAATGGAAAGGAGTTGCCTTAAAAGACAGTTGTACTGCATTGTCATTAGAATTTGTTTGAAGACTATTTATGCTAAATTTGGGGACACCTCATCTCTCTTCACAACTGTTTTTCCTACAAAACAGGATAGAGGTTGAATCTATGGGACTAGTCGTTTTCCCACTGACAGCAAGAAGTGTTATTGGAAAGAGTTTCTTCCTGTAGACAGTGACAAGGACAGACTCATCCTGCAGTGATCTTGGAAAGCTGACTTTACAGAATTTATTGGGAGGATGATAGAATCAGAGAGAAATTCACCAGAAGAAGCAGGGGGCCCTTTAGAATGACTAAGATCCATGTGTGTAGACGAAGTAGCAAAATGCAAAGTAAAACAGAACAACTATTACCCTGTCAGGTCACAATAAGGAAATTGGCAAGAATTAATTGCTAGAGAGATGGAGGATATAATGTAAATATAGACACAATGATAATAAGTCCAAGTTATATTAGGATGAGGTTTGCAAAGATGATTAAAGCCTGTGATCAAAACTAGAACAAGAAGGCCTCACCCTCTTTCACTGGGTGGGGATCAGTGGGATATTTTTCAAAATAATATAGAGAAAGCTCTCAAGGGAAGAGTAAAGCCAGAAGCTTAAAAGCAAAGAAATCTGTATTCCCTGCCTCGATATGCTTAGTGAAGTGAAGAACCAGAGACAAAAATGGTAGAAATTGAGCTGGAATTGAGAAAAATCAAAGAGCAAGTGGGAGGTTTGCACAGACAGTGTGAGACCAGAAGAGGGGAAGTTGAAGAACTCAAAGCTTTTGCCTACAGTGTCTTAAACCACCATGATCAAGGACACAAAGGGGAGAGAGGGCCCCGCAGTAAAGGATAGGTGGACACAGCATGCAAGGAGAGGCAACTCCAGTTAAGTTTTGAAAATGAGGAAAGGTACACTTCCAACCAGTTAAAGTGGCACAGAAGTGACTCCTGCAAGCTGTTCCAAAATCAAAGTGCTTTTAATCTGAGGTAGAGACACATGTGTAATTACTTTTGGTGAAAACCAGAGTCAATACAGAAATGCAAAGTCTTTGGAGGAAACCTTGGACTGTAAATGATTTAAGGTTAAAATTTTAAAAAGGAATGTGGAGCTGAAGAGCTAGCTCAGTAGTTAAGAGCACTTGCTGCTCTTACAGAAGACTTGGGTTAAGTTCCCAGCACCCATAAGTAGATCACAACCATCCATAACTCCAGTTCCAGGAGAGCCAATGCTCTCTGCCTACATCTTATAGGCACCAGGCTCACATATGGTATACATAATATATATGTTGAGGCAAAACACTCTTACACATAAAATTTAAAAATTCAAATTAAACAATGAAAATTAAACTTAAAAGGAGCATGATGGTTAGTCTTGTCTGTCAATTTAATAAAATTTAGAATCGCCAAGGGAATCACATCTCTAGCTGTGTTTTTGACGAAGTTTCTGAGTTAGGTTAATTTAGGTGGAAAGACACACCCTAAATGTACATGACACCAATCAATGAGCTGGTGTCCATGACTGAGTAAAAAGGAGGCTAGCTGAGCACCAATATTCATCAGTCTCTGCTTGCTGACTATGGATACAATGTGTCCAGATATCCCAAACTCCTGCTGCCCTACCCTCCCTTCTATGATGGACTGTACCTTTTAAACCATGAGCCAAAACCAACCTTTCTTTCTGTAATTTCTTGTTTCTTACTAGGTATTTTATTACAACAAGAAGACAAATAAATAACTAATACAAGTAGGGTGAGTGCACAGCATTCTGGAGGTCAAGGGCACCACAAAAGAATCCAAAAGCTTCAGTATGGGTTAACAGAACTGTGAGAGCTATAGTATAGCTAGAGCTGGTTCCAAACACTTGAGCTTCAATAAGATATTAACAAGTAGATGATACCGTAAGTCAGTTAATACAAATGTTGAGTAGGCACTAAGTTCTTCACTTAAACAGACAAACTACTGAAGTCTAACAGCTCATTGAAATTATCTGCTGCTAATGTTAAAATAAAAATTCTATGGGGCTGGAGAAAAGGCTCAGCATTTAAGAACACTGGCTGCTCTCCCAGAGGTACTGAGTTCAATTCCCAACAACCACATGGCATCTCATAATCATCTATAATAGGATCTGATGCCCTTTTCTGGTATGCAGGCATACAAACAGACAGGGAGCATATGCTATATAAAATACATAAATAAATACATAAATACTGAATCTTAACAAATACAAATCCCAAAGCAATAATTCAGGTTAAATCCTAATAAAAATGGTCAATGAGTCTGAATTGGGGAAATTATGAAAGACTTTTGAGTAAAGGTTGGGTTTTGATTTTTGTTTGTTTGCTTTTTGGTCAATACTGTTAAACTAATAAAAGTTGAAATAAAGCACACAGTGTAAAGGGAAGCATACTGTGTGTATCAGATTACTCTTTCAGGTGTACAATCTTTTATCAAGGCCTGGCAGGGAACAAGAACAGCAGAGTGTATTTCTCTGCTCCAATGATATACGGTTTGACCAGTGGAGTGTGAGTTGAACAAGAGCATTTAGTTGCACAGAGCTCTCAGAAGCAACAGCTTTGTTTGCTCTTCCTTAAGTACCTGATGTAGAGCATGAGAATATGGTAGTTGCTTCACTCTAGAACAATATGGTCATGCATGGGGCAGACCGAAACTCTACTTGAAGCCAAGCCTACAAGCTAAATGCTCCAAGCTAAAGTTTAGAGCTCTGTACAACTAAATGCTCTTGTTCAACTCACACTCCACTGGTCAAACCCCATATCAATGGAGCAGCTTGAAGTAGAATTGCTTTAGCTGACCCACAGGCTGTGAATAAGTTTATTTAAGTATAAAGCCTTGTTGTCCGAATTCACAGAGTTTAGGGTAATTTGTTACACAGCATTATTACAGAAAAATTGGCCAATATATTAATTAAGTTTAATCCAAGGTTAAAGCTAAAGTCCTAAGACAAAATGCTTCTTTAATTCTAACACCCATCCCAATTTATGCACACATGTATTAATCAATGTAGTTCCTCAAACATTATAAGGAGGAGCATCAAGGCAAAAATATGATATCTACCCATTTTTAGATTTACATAAAATGTGCCTTTCTTATACATTAAAGCCTATGTACAAGAGAGCCTGAGAGATCTCCAAGAAAGAAGGAATGATAGACACTCCTTTTGGAGCATGGAGTTTTGGATTTCATTATATGTGAGTTTACACTCAAACAAAGAGTGTAGCATCTTCCCATTCATACATTACCCATGAAAGGTCCATTACACTCTATATAACCACAGGAGGAGAACAAGGGAAGCTCTCCAATGAGAGACAACACATTGTTCATGCCTTCTTGAAAAGCAGAAGAATTTCCAATTATGCTACTCACACTCACCACATTGTTTTATTAGCTGTGGTTGTCTATCTTTTTTTAGCAGATTTAAATCATTTTGGCTTTAGTTTTCCCCTTGGGTTCTATGTCTAGGCACCTCACTGGTACACTATGTATGAATGCTGGCACGTAAGTTTGCAGCAAAGACTTGTAGCCTTGGAGCTAAGTCTTTGAACTTATTTAAGCCTAAGAAATCTCTTCCTCATCCTCACATATTTTTTTGGATAAACATATCCAAGAGATTCCTGACATATAGTTTTTTTTATATGGTTCTGGGAGCTTTTGTTCCTGGAGGTGCAATGAGAGCAAATCTCTACCACTACACATTTGAAAAGTGAATAGTTTGCTAGTTTTTTGTTTAATACCCAGGAACTGAACAACCATTTTAATAGTACCAGAAATACTATGTCACACCCTTCCTCCCAAGCAGCAGCTGTACTTCCAGTATAGCACTGGGTCTTTTATTTCCCTGTGTCTTTAAAAAGTTCAGCTGTGTTTTTAACAGTTGTGGTCTTTTCTTCTCTGTCAAGTACAACACAGCCCTCCAAAGAGAAACTCATGTTCTAGCTGCACCTAGTCTTTTCAACTAGCTTGTGAGTGTTTGGACACCTCTACACTTATTTTTGCCTTGTTTTGCATTAACTTAAATCATTAAGATACTTAAATCATTTGGGTACTTGATAATCCATAATTCATAAGGAAACAGCCAACACAAAGGTTGAATAGACTAGAAGAAAATTGAAAAGAGAGAAAGTGATGAAAACTTTAAAAAAATTTTAATTCATTTATATGCTGTGCATGTATAGTGTTGTTGGCTTTGGGAGCGAGAATAGAATATGTAACAAGTCTTTATATTTAAATAAAACATGTGAGACTCAAATACCATAGGACTTTGGAAAGTATAAAGTATTACATCAAAATAAGGGACTCATATAAGTAGCCATCACTATTTAATAAGATGTCACTAGCCACTGTATTTAAGGAAAGATGTGACCAAAATTGTCAGCCAGTGTTGCACAAAGCTTTGAGAGAGTGAGGCTATCTTCCCTTCCAGGCCAGACCAGTGAGAGAAAACTGGCAATAGTTTCAATGTCTAAGACTTTGGCAAAAAACACTTTGTCAAAGATAAGTCAAGGTTTTCCAACCCTGAAAGGAAAATGCCACCTGGTCCCTGCCTCTGGCCTAAATATAGTTAACAGAGAGTTGCCTCATGGGTCCAGGGAAGAGAAGAATAATGGTAGAGATCAAAGCTGTCACAGCTCAGGGCCAAATTATATTCACCAGCTGCATCTACACAAGGACCTTCCGGTTATGGCCAAGAATAAATCAGACCCTTTGACTCTGAGGCTTCCAGGACACATGGGGTAGGGCTGGAGGTGGAGATGACCTCAGGATAACGGGCACATTCATCACCGCCCCTTCGGGTACTGTGAGATCTAAGGTTGGCTCACCCCACTAATCTGTTCCGCCAAGCTACAGTATGAACTCTGGCAAATACTTCCCAGATACTCAGAGTAGATCCTCGGGGTGTTCCATGCACCCTGCATTCTTTGATGGATGAAGGGAACACTTGCCAGGTGAAGGTACATCCAGAAAGAAGATCGGCCAACCCTGGAGTACTCGGAAAGAGTCCAGGGAGAACAAGTGTCCATCTCCAAAGCCACAGAACGAAAGCCTTGTGGGAAGGCACAGTTTGCCTCCAGCCCTTCCTGGTGGGAGGAAAACACAAAGTATATCCTAACATAAAAATGATGTGCTTTGGAGTCAGCAAATTCATCCATCAGAACTGCTGTGGAGAAATCAGCTGTTCTGGAATTCAGTAACGTTGTTTCTCCTTGTGATTGAGAAGAAATGGCCAGGCTAGATTAGATCCTGCCATGCCTCTACTGCCTATGCTCTCCTGCAAGGACATTATTGAATAGAGGGACTTCTGTTGGGGAGAATTCACAAGGACTCCATGCATCAATATGGTCTTTTTCTTTTGCACTTCCTCAGGAGATATACCTCTCACAAAGCACCCATACATCTGGCCAGTATGAGTCAACTTCCAAAGCACTCTGTCCCACAATGTGTACACAGGACTTTTCAAATGCTCTTGGGAAACATGAGAGATCACTCGGAACTTCACTAAGAAAACTATCAATTTCTTACCTCTGCTTGATCTAGGCATGATCAAGAAACACTTATAGATTACCCTGCTGATACAATGTCAGTATATGATATTATACTGGGAAAATCAAATTTCAGTCATGAAGCAATATTTAGTAAACAAGTAAGCCTAGCTAAATGTTTTAATTCTCAAAAGGAAATAGTAACAATTACCCTGTCTTCTTCCTCCCTAACAGACAGACATAAATAGTAAATGGAAATTCTATTGCAAAGGGTTTTTTGACTTGAAAACACACCTAAAATATAAGTGAGTATCAAAAGCATTATCATTTCTTATAATACACCAAATTATACCAAAAAATGATAGTACAATGGTTTTTTAAGTGAAATGAAATCTTCCTCCAAAACGCATTCCTCTAAAGGTGATTGCTTTCAGTATTAAAGTGAAAATGTTTTAGAACCCATGGCATTTAATGTGAAGGGTCCATTTGATACATGGTCTTTCGATTCTGCTACTTCTCTGTTTGGTTTTTGTTCAGGTAACCCCTCTGTTGGAGAACTCAGGGTGTTGAAATTGCGTATTATTTCTGACTTAGAGTTAATTTGTGCCTTTAACTTCAGTAATACATTTTCTATGAAATCAGGTGAACCAGAGTTTGGTGAACACATTTTTAGGATAGCAATATCTTCCTGGTTAATTGTTCCCTTGTTTAGAATGATGTCTGTTATTTTTATTAAAGCCTGTTTTCTCAGATATTGAATAGTGATGCCTGTTCACATCCTGATTCTGTTTGCTTTAAATACTTTCCCTGGCCTTTCACTTTTAGATGGCTCCTGTAGTTTAAGGTCTATGAGTTTCTCGCAGATAATAGGAAGATGAATTTTTGTTTAATCCGTTCAGCTAACCTGTGTTTTTGTATTGAAGAGATGAGGCCATTAATATTTAAAGTTATTATTGCAAAGTATTGTGGATTGCTATCGTTTTTATTCTTGTTGTTGCTGTCTGCTATTGCTAGAAGAAAGATGAAAAGCTCCTTAGCTGAAACTAGTGGCAGTGAAAACTTAAAAGTCAGACCACATGAGTTTGAATCCTATCTCTACTTCTTATCACAGTGAGTGAATTGCTTAATTTTGCTCAAGTCTTAGCTTCTTATCTCTAAGATGTTAATGACTGTACCTACTTCAAGAGGTAATTTTTAAAGATGGACCAAGATAATTTCATGCAAATTATCAGAATGCTATGTTTAATGTTTAATGAATGCTAACCAAGTAAGGAATACTCTTACTTTATGGACCCAACTATTTTATTTGGTTCAGAAAAAAAGTGATTTAAACAAACAAGAATTTAAATTCTTTCTCCAAAAGATGACAACGAATATTATTTAGAAATAATAATATTGACTAGGTTTCTAGATGTTTACGGTATATCACAGGGGCTGCTCACAATTTATCCTTTGTAGTTGTGTTCTGTTGATAGAAAAATTAATCTAAACTGCACAAGAAAAGCAGACAAAGGTAGCCTTATGAGAGCACATTAATATGCTAACACTACAGACCTTCCTGGCCATGAAAGGGGCTATTTTCTGATGCCAATTTTATACCAATTTTAAGCAATATGCAATGCCAACAAACACCTTTTGTGGAATTTGATCTGTCACAGAAGTGTCTCAAGAGATTAATTACTAGTTCTTACTCAAGTCCTCACACTGTCCTGGTTAGCTCAGGGACACAACTGAAGAACCATCTCTATGAGCTTCAATGAGAACTCTTCCTTCCTCACCTGGCATGAAGCTCATTCTGTTCAGGCTATTTCTCTACCCTGCCTTATGGCAGATGTGACATAACTTAGAGATTCTTCTCATTCACTGGAACTGCTTATGAAGTAAGCAAAGGAAAAGACCTTTCTCCTTTTGTGGGGACCAGAGCTCAGCCAGAAAGCTGAATGAGCATCTGATCTTTGCAGTCAATTAGTTCTCTTCTCCATTTGCCAAAAGTGCTTTTTCTGCTCTGATTAAAAAAAAAAAAAAAAAAGCCATTGAAAGGGTTGGTGGCCCCAAGAGGAGAGCAACAGTGCCAGCCAACCAGAGCTCCCCAGGGTCTAAACCACCAGCCTGGGAGCACAAAGGGAGGCACCCATGACTTCAGCTGTATACTTAGGGGAGGATGGCCTTGTCGGGCATGGGTAGGAGAGGAGATCCCTGGTCCCATGAAGGCTGAACACCGAGTGGGGAGGAATTCGAGGGTGGGGAGGGAGGAAGGGGGTAGGTGGGTACACACCCTTGTGGAGACAGGAGGGGGAAGGGGATAGGGGGTTCCTGGGTGATGGGGGGAATGGGGTGAGGTGATAAAATCTGAAATGTATTTTGAATGAATAAATAAATAAATAAATAAATAAATAAATAAATATAAATAAAATAAAAAGCCATTTTCCCATCACAATATTCAACACACTTCAATTGGGAACAAACCTTCTCTCACACCTTGAGGTCTTAAGGCATCAGTTTACTGAGGAGTCAGTGGTTGGAATTGAATGCTGGTTAAGGATTGTACTTTATTTCTATAAGTTTGTTTGCCTAGGGCTTGTGTTTTGATACAAATGCCTGAAGAAGGACACACTCACACTCAAGGCAACACATTTCATTCCTGTGATAATATTTCCGTCTCCTGAGTCACAACACTTGCTATCTAAACAATGTGTTCCCAAAATTACTATTTTCCAATGCATTCATTCTCTTGTTCTCTCAGCCTGTCACTTAACTGTCTTGTTAGCTATCTTGTGCTTATCTCACTCCATCAAGTACACATGTTGAAAATTCCTTGAAAGCAAATCATGTGATATTGTTCTGTTTTTAAAGGTCTTGGTAGGGTTTCTTTATCAGTCAGTAATGTAAAATATTATGCAGAGAGAGAGAGAGAGAGAGAGAGAGAGAGAGAGAGAGACCATAGCAAGTCTCAAAACAAAAAGCAAACCAATATAAAGTATTCATAGTCTTTATCTCTATTATGTTCCCTATAGGAGAGAAGAGATAGGAAAGAAAAAAGACTGCAATGGAGTTGAGAGGCCAAACCTACTCCATCATGGGACCAGCCTCCATCTTAAAAGAAAAAGAAGAAAAAAAAAAAAGGGCTGAGAACTTGGCCTGCAGCTGAATCTGAGCTGCACCCAAGTGCCAGAAAGGACTCCACGGCTTGTCCTTGGCCAGAGTTACTCCTTAGCTACTTCCTAGCAATATTAATCAAAGATTAGTCTGGTTGTTTCATTTGTACTTTCAGACTATTTGTGATTGAATACGGTCTTGCTTCAGAGCACCCACCTATTGGCTTAAAAAAGTCGTTCAATTAGAAGTTTGCCAGAATAGACACCTCCCTCACTTGCTTCCATTTTCCATAAAACCTGCTTCACCAAACTGTCCTGTGGGCCAGCAGTGAGTAAGCTCAAACTCTAGTTTATAATAAAGAGACCCTAATGTGACTGCATCGGAGTCAGCTCATGGTTGGTCTTTTGGGCTCCTGAACAAGGTACAACAGAATCACAGAGAAGTTCCTATCACCAGGACCAACATTCAGTATCTACACCACCTTAATCCCCTGAAGGATGACAAGGAAGAGTAATCTCAATTAATCTGGAAAGTTTTGCTTATTACTTAATAATTATGTCATGGACAGAGCTAACAACAGTCAAATCTGGCAAGAAAAATTTATAAGCCTAGTGTACTGAGGTGATTTAATCAGTCAGTCTTGGCCTGCTTTTTTTGGTGAAATTAGGTTAATTCTATTTTTTTTCATTACTAGACCTCAAATACAAAAGGAAATTGTGAGCACTCTCCCATGATACACCAAAAATACCTAGAAACTCAGTAAATATCATTATTCCTGATGGAATCAGTCTTAAACTTCTCTTTTCTCCTGAGTCTTCTAATTTCAGCTCTTGGCCTCATCAAGACAACCTTTATAACAAGGAGGAAAAAGAGGAGTGCTATGTTTTTACTGCCTAAGAATTGATTTTATCAAGTTTTACAGAATCCAAAAAATGTTTATAGTAGTCCTTAGATAGACATCTTAGCAACCAATCTGCTTTGAAGGACAAAGGTTGCTTGAAGTTTATCCTATGGGCAAACTCTTAGAAACACCTAAGGAAATAGAGATACAGAAAATGAAAAAGTTACTAGATCAAAGGGAGAAAAGATTACCAACTATATATGATGTCTCACTGACAATGACATTGGATCTTTCTCGGAGAACTCTGTTTGAAATGAAAAGCTTCAAATACCTAATACTGGACCTCTGGGTGACCAAGGCTCTTGATGCATTTCAGTGTCTTGCTCTCAGATCCTTGGGTAGTTGCTACCTAGAGAGTTGTGTTGAGAAGTCTCATAAAACAATCACATTCAAGGAGATAGGGCTGTGAGAGATTACTGAGGTTGGCTATTGACAAAAAAGAGAAAGATCAGCTTGACAACCCTAAAAATAGTGATCCCCAAGCACACAGTGTAGATAAAATGCCAGAAGTGTATATGTAAAGGTAACCATACATAACCTCAGTGTATGACCAAAGAAGCACTCTGAAGAACAATATGGAATACCAATAAGTAGAAGCACTGGGTGAGAGAAATTAGAAGCTTTGGTATCTTTAAGAAACAACACATGAGGGTTGGGAAGCTGCCCAAGCAGGAATGTCTGAGGTCAGATGAAAAGCTGGGTGCCATGTCATGCACCCATAACCCAAAGCTCAGGAGGCAGAGACAACAGATTTAGTCAGTGACCTTGCCTCAAAAATATATAGTGTAGGGGACGGAGAGGTGACTCAGCAGATGAGAGCACTGAAGGGTTCTTTGGAAAGTTGGTTGGATGGGAAAATATGTGAAGGAATGTTTAGCTGAAGCAGACACAGATGAAAGAATGTTCTGCTACAGCAAGCATGTGAAAGGGACACGTGATGAAGGCTTCTTTGCTAACAGCATGAATGTGATTACATTGAGTAGTCAAGCTGCATTTGTAGGATCTCCATAGAGAGAAACTCACCAAAAAACTTCTGGTGGTGTGCTTCTTGCCATTTCCATGGTCTCAGGCTGATTGGCAGAGTGAGATCAGCTGAGACAGACACATGCTGTGGAAATACCCATGGAGGACATGTGATGTTTGGAGGGTATAAATAGGACTCAATGAACAGTGAGAGATGCTGAGCTAGGCCTGCTTATAGAGCTAGCTGTACACTTGTTGGTCTCTGCTGATCTTTGCTTCTCTGAAAAAGGCACAGCTAAGAACTTCTCCTGGTGTTTCTCCTGGCCCCTCCTGCTGACTCACGCTGAGGCTGAGGCCTGGCTGTCTCTGCTAGGTCATGCCACCACTGTGGCTAACCTGACTCTACCCAACTGGACTGCTGGTATATCTGTAAAGTGTTTGTGAGTGGACTGAGCTGCTGCTCCTAACCTGTACACGGCTGATTTCCAGACAACACAGACAGGAATTGTTCCAAAGAGCCTTTCTAAACAGTTCCACTTCTCCATATCCTTTCTTTTCCACTACCTCTGGTGGGTGGTGGTCTAAAAGAGAGATTAAAGTGTTTAAGAACCATCATTAAATGTAGGTTTTGGAAAAAATTAAAGTTACAGAGCACTGACTACTTTGCCAAAGAACCTAGGTTTCCCACCATCCATAAGGTGGCTAACAATGATCTCTAACTCCAGATCCAAGGAATCCAGGATGATCTTCTGACCTCCATAGGCACTGCATGCACTATAGTGCATGGACAAGCATGCAGGCAAAACATGTACATACAAAACATAAACTAAATTATTTTTAAAAAACAAGATTGAGCAACCAAAGATAGCAAAGTCCTCTAGCCTACACATACATACAGAGAGAGAGAGAGAGACAGAGAGACAGAGACAGAGACAGAGAGGGGGAGGGAGGGCGGAAGGAAGGGAGAGAAATGCACACTCACACAAATATGTTCACACACAATAGATTATTAGATGATGCTAAGTCAGGGCCTGGGACAATGATTTACAATATGGGTAAGCCACATCTGTGACATCAAAGGTTCAATTTGGCAGCTATTAAGCCAGGTAAAGCTTTTCTAATTAATTCTCTTTTTTAAAAAAATATATTCCACTGTGGACAAATCAGTAGAAGGCTCAAAGCACAATTCAAAAGGCCTTAGATTAATGAAAGCAATGTAGCAGCTGAGTTATGTCAGGCTATGTGGTGGATATGAGGGGAACTATAAACTATGTGATAACAGCAGCAGCATAAAATGGGAAAGAAACAAAAGGCTATCCCCAGTGCTCTGGTTCTGATCAAATGTACTGATAACTGGGGAAAGATTACAAGGGTATGCAGAGGGTATCAATGCCACAAGCTTGCTAATAAGACATGTCAGTAACTGTCTGCTTACACCTTATTTGCAGAAAAATATATGTGATTCATTTTTTTCTGAGAATCTGAGAATTGCTCCTTGCAGAATAATAACATCGGGAAGGCTTTACAGTGTTCAGCTGGATTAAATCTTTATTACCTTTGTAGTGCTCACCTTTTTTTAAGAGGTAGAAGTGTTCACGTTACATCAGGGAGCTTTATACAACGAGGATTGTTATTCTTTCATAGTTCTTTCCTCTCAGCATCACCTCTTCCCTACAAAAATACACCAGACCTGAATGGCCTTGAGAGTGTCTGGTGAGATTGCCAGGGAGGTAGACTGCAGGACTGAGGACAAGCTTCCAACTTAGTCCAAACTGAATATGATCCCACTTCTGTGATTTATGAACTAGAGAAATGGGCAGTTTTCTGAGCCTTGCTTAGTCCTTGTCTCATGATCTGCCTGGGGGAATGCCCATCAAGATTCAGTGAGAACCTGTATAAAAAGACCTCACACAAGACAAAACCAAATGAACTGGATAATGAGTGCATTCTTGCAAACAATAAATATTTATCAGATGTCTACTGTATTTCAATCACTGTCCTATAGGTTACTGCAGCAGCAAAGAAAATGTAGTTTTAAATACCAGCAACCAAAACTTCCATTTATTTATACACATCCTCAAAGTGCCAAAAAGATAACATGTGCCTTCCCCCATGCCAGACCTACAAATGAGACACAAACTCTGCAGCCCCATGCTTTCGCCTGGAGACTCTCAATCTCTGCATCTTTATTGTCCTTATGAGAAAATTTAGCTCCAGGAAATAAAATTGTACTGAAGTCTAGGACACAAAGATGAGGGAGACCAAGTGCAGTCCTCCACTAGCTGCCAGTTTAGCAGAGGTTGCAGACACATAAAAAGATGCCAGCAGGTAGTAAGCTGTGTGAGAGCAGACTTTCACAGAAGGTGGCCATCACTTATGATTAAATGCAAACATGGACACAAAGGGCTCTACTCAGAGATTTCCCTCCTAACTCCCTGAGTCCGTGCTGCTGAACTATTTTTCTAAGTACATTTGTGAAAGTTTTGTGCTCTTTGAAATCCCTTGATTCTATATTAAGGGCGACAGACATGACATCCATCTTGTAGAAACCAAGTTGGCTGTATACCACAAGCAGGAGAAAGGTCATGCAAAGATTCAAATTGAGTGGCCAAGTCCCCCTGGCTATTATAGGGGACTCTTTCACATTTTATCTGTAAAAGAAATAAAATAAATGTCAGTTGGTAAACAGACTCAAGGATGCAGTGTGCTGAGGAGACTGGAGTTAAGAGAATTTGAACATTTGAATATCATAGAAAACTATTTGTTATTTTAGTATTTAATCCTTCCTCCAAGGCTTTTTTTTCTTTTTAACTTAGAAGGAATTGACAAGGGTAAGCATAGTCTGTGTGGTACAGACAATTGAAAGCTGGTTTGAATTCTTGAGAGTATGAATCAAGTAAGTCTTCCAGGCAGTTTGGAAGTTCTGTAGAGATTTGTTGCTAAGAACTTTAACCCACCCACCCCCCTTGAGAATGAATGGGAATCTGCAACTGGTGGAGGTGGAGAGGTCAGGGGTGGCATCTCCAGGATCTGCTAGAAACCTGGGATAGGGGAAGTGCCCAAGAATCAATGGAGGTGACCTTAGCTGTGACTCACAGCACTGAGGATATGGAACCTGAAAAGGTCACCTCCTGTAGCCAGGCAGAAACTTCAGTGAAATGATAGGGACACCAACCCACCCACCAACCTTCAACCAAAAATTTACCCTGTCTACAAGAATTGCAGGAACAGGGGATAAAGCAGAGGCTGGGGGGAAAGCCAAGCACTAACAGGTCTAACTAGAGAACCATCCCATGGGCAAGCACCAATCCCTGACACTATTAATGATATTGTTGTGCTTACGGACATGAGTCTAGCAAGGCTGCCTTCTGAGAGCCTCCACCCACCAACTGACTGAAACACATACAGATATCCATAGCCAAACAATGGATAAAGCTTGGGGACTGTTATGGAAGAGTTGGGGAAAGAATTGAGGAACTCCACAGGAAGAACAATAGAGTCAACTAACCTGGAATTTTGGGGCTCTCAGAGACAAAACCAACCAAAAGTCATACACAGTCTGGACCTAGACACCTCACACATATGTAGCAAATGTGCAGCTCAGTCCTCATGTGGGTCCTAAACAACTGGATCAGGGCCTATCCCAAAAAGGGATATGCCTGTCTGTGGGATATGTTCTTTTGACTGGGATGCTTTAACTGGCCTCAGTGGGAGAGGATGCACCTAGCACAGCAGAGATTTGATATACAGGTTTGAAGGATACCCAGGAGAGTCCTCCACCTTCTTAGAGAAGAAAGTGAACGAGTTTGGAGGACAGGATTATAGTAGGGAATGACCAGGAGGGAGTGCAGTGATCAGAATTTGAAGTGAATAAAAACTGAATTAAAAAGAACCTTGGGCTAACTGAAGAGAAAGATGCCTCTTCGCCTGTTCACTCCATGGCTCCCATTAATAGGGACAAGGGTTCAAATAGAATCCCACCAGGGATAAGCAGGGACAGAAATAGTAATGTGCTGGCTGTCTCCTTCCTTTGGGTCCCAGAAACACAGGCAGCACTTCCCATGCCTGGTAGCACTTCAGGCTGGTAGCTCCAGATGAAGAATTTGCCTTCTGATCCTCATCCTACTCAGTATTTCTTACATAATGCAAGCTTTCTAAGTGGTCCTTGAATTTCCAATCCCTCTGTTCTGCTGTCTGTCCTCTGGTGAGGATGTACATGCAAAGTCTTAAGAACTGACCATGGGATGTTTTAATGATACATAGGGAGCTTATGAATTTTAAGAATGTTGCTCTGCTGAACATTGATGTGGTAGATATTGCAGATAAAATTACCCATGGCCTGAGGTCAGTATTTCTATTTTGGTCAAGCTTCAAAAATGGCATATATAGCTTGATCATGCTAGCCCTTTTTGTCCTAGAAATACTTTTATTCCTGCCCATTGTGCTAAAGCTTTTCTTCAACAACCTCTACATGTTGGCAGCCAAGTACATGGCTTGAACCTGAAAATGGATCCCCAGACAGAATTATTAAATTAACAGGCTGGCAAGCCAAGGATGGGTAAGATTCTTCACAGAGCCTTACCAACCTAAGACAGCAGTGAATTGCTTTTGATAATGAATATTCCATCATGGATAAGGAAGACATTCTTGTCAGAGTGACCTAAGACAGACTCAGTCTTGTTAATAAAATAAAAAAGGGGGAGAGGCGGAGAGCCTTTGGGGCTGCTTGGCTAGAATCTGACATGGGCCAGGGACAAGAAAATAGGCTGCTTGGCAGGAATATGACATTGGCCAAGAACAAAGAAGTAGGCTTCAAGCAGAAATTGGACATTAGGCTAGAACAAAGAAGTAATTTCATGTAGGAATCTAAATCTTAGGCTAGAACAAAGAAGTAATCTCAGGCAGGAACCTAAATATTAGGCTAGAACAAAGAAATAATCATGAATTCCCTGACAGACTTTCAACACACAGCAACCAATTTAGTTCAAACCTACAGTTCTCTGGGAAGAAGCAATAGAAGAATGGTCCAAGCTCTGGTGTACTTGCCCAAGTATAAAGGAAAGGTTATCTGTGTTTTGAAACATGTGAGATATTATGAAAGTCTCCATGCTTCAGAACCTAAAAGGCTCATCAGAAAATTTATCTTATAAATTTGTAGTAAACCTTTTTTTAAGTAAGATTTTTAAACTGAATTATGTTGTGTATTTCACCATCAGTACATTCAGGCCTACAAGGCTGAAGGGGAAAAAAACTTTCTCTGCTTAATGTACAAATCTGGTTTTTGTAATGTTATAAAAAGTTCTTTCATAATTAATATATCTTTAGAATGTCAAATAAACAATATACACCACTTAGTAGAAGCAAGTCTTATACTAAAAGACTATTACTCTAAAACTGAATTTTGGCCAGATACCCTTTATTTTCAATTCATAAATCTGGCAAGCCTGTTTCCTGGAAGTTTCAGTCTGGCTGTCCATGGCAGCCCTCAAATACATTAAGTTTGTAATGACATTAACAGACTGGCATAGTCATACACTGATGATTGATCTTCACTGGATTCTGAACCCAAGTAATTAATAACTTGTTCTTTCTGGTCTCCCTAAGGAAGAGAAAGTGGTGTAAATCCACAGTAATGAAGATGAGAACACAGTACTGTAAGACATAGTTTTTGCTGTAATTTTATCTCGAGGATTCCCAGAAAGCTCTGTAAAATATGTGCTGTCGTTGAAAAGATCATTGGCTTCAAGCAATGGAAAGTGTAGACTGGAAGGCAATGCAAAAAATGTTTATAATCCAAAGCACAAAGAGTTAATAGCAGATAAGCCTGGGTCCAGTCTGTCATTGACTTCTCCTCCTCTTCCTCCAGCCTCCCCTGAAAGCTGCTGCTACAGTGCAGCCTCAGGGCCATCAACAACAAATGGAATTAATACTACCCTGTCCACATTTGGTGGGAGGGTAAAAAAAGTTCCCCTTCAATCTAAAGGATCCCTCTTAAATCAGAATACCTGTCTATCCATGGACTAATATTTGTCATCCTAAGAATATTAGTCTCTCCTAGAGCCATGAATGAGATGAACATTAAACCAAAATAAAATTCAGTAGGATTTTGGGAAAGAAAAATGCTGAGTAGGCTAGAACCCATTAAAATTATTGTTAGTTTTTCAATTATTTTATTCTAGGTGGATAATTAATCTGATGAGAAGCCTGCCTTTTATATATCTTTGAGAGGGTGATTTGAGGGTGTTGAGACAAGGCATCAATGCATAGCCCAGGCTTCCCTTAAACTTATAACAATTCACAAGTGATAGGGTTACAAATAGGTACCCACAAGCCAGATCCTTAGTGTGTCATTAAAATTATAAGCTGGGAGATATGTTGAGGTGTGCCTAGAAGGAGTGATAAGAGATGAAATAAGGAAGGGTATTCTCCAGACATAGTGTTTATTTGTTTCAAACTTCCAAAGAATAAATAAAAGAGATTCTAATTCAAAAAATCAGCAGCTAAGTGGATGGCTCAGTATTTATAAACTTTTGCAAATGATCTAGGTTTAGTTCCTAGAATACACCTGGCAATTCACAACCATCTGTAACTCCAATAGTATATAATATGGTGCCCTCTTCTGGCCTCTGTGGGTACTGTATGCATGAAGTGCCCACACAAGAAGGCAAATTACACATAGACATGAAAAAAAATTTAATTGTATGAACCTTTTCTATCTTGTTTGACAAATCTTGGCATACTAAAACCTGGCAAAATAAGTCCACTTTTGGTAAAGTGTACTAATGCCTAGATTATAAATATAAACATTTAAATAATGTTCCATAAATGTATTTAACTTTTTCTTTAGAGTTAGTAATACAGAAATGCTCAAAGTCATTTCACAATTTCCAATCGTGAAGAATAATAATACAAATATATTACGTTTATTTGACATTTTAGCACATTGATATCATTTTGATTTCACATTTGCCAAGTGGGGCAAGCATTATTTGTCTTATTTTTATGGTTAAAAAACTAAGATCCACTCTGATAAAGGTACCTGTCCAAGATCACATTTAGCTGCATTGGGAAATGGAACAGAAAAATAGCTTAGTCAATAAATTGCTTTCTTGCTGCACTGCATAAGAACCAGAATTTGGTCTCACAGACTCACATAAACAGCTAGGCATGCATACATATCATCTCAGTACTGAGGAGGCAAGGGTAGAAAGATTCTGGAGCTTGCTGGCCACTTAGTGGCCAATTTAATGAACCTCAGGATGTAGTGAAACACCCTACTCAAAAACAAAATGGCTCCTGAGGGGTTTATCCTCATTGATTGATTGATTCTTTATAGAAGAAGTCAATTTGTGGTTCGTTATCACAGAAACAGGTTGCTTATAAAAGGCCAAATAAAAAAAAATATCTGATCTCTATACCCCTCCTTTCTCCCCTCTCTTCTTCCTCTCCTGCTCTTCTTTCTCTCCCTTCCATGCTTTTTTTCCACTTCCCTTCACAGGTGACACAGAAAGAAGGTTCTCACAGATTCTTGCACTTTGATTGTCTTTAAACTTTTCAGCCTTTACAATCATGAGACAATTTTCCCTTATTATAAATTGTCAATTTTCAAATATTCTATTAAAGAAACACAAAATGTTCTAGGGCACAACCATAAATGACCACTATAAAGAGAACATAGATCTCTGGCTGACCAAACTACCTCTTGCCTGCCCCATAGATCTACAGCCAGCCCCTTCCAAAGCCATGGGTCAGAATAACTGAAGGGGAAGAAATGCCCTAGATGAGCATGTAAATCCTTCATAAGGCAAAGGGTGCTAGGAAGGAAATTAACGACTATCTGATGACAGACCTGACTCAGTGCTATAAGAAACCCATACTACATCATTTCCCTAGCAGCATCTCACATGTTTTAGGAAATTGTCTAACCCATCCTGATTATTCCATGCCAGGTCACATCTGTGCAAGCCATCTAGCTGAGAAACAATTAGGAACATCTCCTGAAGTTTGTATTCAACGAAACAGACTACTGCATACTGCCATTGTGAGTTGACATCTCAGGAAAAATTAACTGGCTGTAGAGAAGAGGGTGAGAACTCTCTGCTTCTTAAAGGTTCTCTGTGTGATGCAGAGAAGAGTGCTCCTTTCTGTGACAGGTCAGAAGCAGTTGTCTCTGAAGCTGAAATGACCTCATTGGCAGTGAAAATCTCATTATGGATGTAGTATGGAAGAATTCAGGCAGCAAGAAAAATCAAAAGCATAAAAAGTACTCAGCCAAAACACAAAGAAATGGGAGCTGGTTATCAATTAAAATGTGCTTTAAAAACGTTCTTTATCTCTCTATTTTCAGCAAGCCATATTAAATGACATATTCACCATAACACAGTCACTAATCAAGTCTGGGACTTTGTAGACTATCATCTCCATAGCGATGTTCCAAATGCCCTCCCAGGAGCCTGCCTCAGCCAGTCCATTTTCTACATAACCTTATATTTTACCCTGTAGGGTTAATTGCTTTCTGTCTCTTTCCCTCACCTTTTCTTTCTTCCAATATAGAAAAAATGGAGAGAGCACTCCTCATTCTCTAGGACTACAGCATGTAGACTAGAAACTAGACCAAGAAGATCAAATAAAATTCTCAAATACACACTACTTACCATAGTATGAAAAGAATCATATGCCATAGATATGACAGAAGGCAAGTGAGTTTCTGTAGAGAAAACTACTAATATTGAGAGAAGTTTAATAACACCTAAATAAAATCAATGAATATTCTCTAAATTAATAATTTAAATCTGGCAATTTTCCACAATTGATTTTAAGAGTCAACACCTGATTTCAGCAACAACAAGTTTGGGTGTTTTCCATCTAATGTGTTTATTTGCAAGAATAACTGAGGTCGAGAATAGCCAAAATCAACAATGAAAAGAAAAAGTGAGAAGACTTTACACCTGTAAAAGGAAGACTTATCACACCAAGACATTTATGAGGAGAAAGTGATCAACAGTGGCTTATCAGAGCAAGGACAGAGGTGTTAAATAAGGGATGCTGACTCCATGGCAACAATAATAAGTTTACAACAAAGTCGGTACCATGCTGCAGTAAGAAAAGTATGTGGTCATTTCAACACATAAGTCTAAGTCGTCTATCTGTGCACCTATAAAAAAGAGCAAGAGAATCAATGTGTAGCTAAGCCCAAATGTTTTCCTGGCATGTAAAAGGCACTTGATTCAATACACAGCACCATAAAAAAATTAAACATAACACATTATATATAAAAATCAATTGCATAGCTATCATTGAAACTCCTAATAGAGTAGATCTTTTATAAGCATAAAGCTCTAGACTGAATCCCCAACACCGAGTTTCAGATGTGTTGCAAATGAAGGAAAAAACAGGAAGCACAACCTGAAAGGAAAGCAGAGATCAGAACCCTCGCAAACTCAAGGTAAGCATGTCAGTCCTAAACAGAACAACACTGCACTGGGCATACAGGAGAGAGTCACAAATTTGATGACATTAAAATTTTCAAATTCTGCTCATCAAAATGCATACATGTGATAATGTAAAGTGTAAATATCTTCCAAAAGACTCATACAAACAGTACATAATAATACAAGAAACAGACAAATACCTGAATGCAAAAATGGTCAAATTCAGTAAGCATATGCATCAGCAAGAGTACATCCAAATGGCCAATTTATGTGCCAACATATATGTGAATATACATTGTTACTAAAATGGAAATTGGAAACATAATGTAATTCAAATGCAATACACAGAAAATGGTGAGCATGTGGATATCCAGAATTCTCACACTATTAATAAGAGGATATATTGGGTCACTGTCCTTGAAGAATCTGACTGTATCTCATACATATGAACATAAAAATATTATGTGACCCATGAACTTAGTCTCCAGGTAGATATGGAAACAACAAAGGAAATACAAATGTTCATTGAATGATATTAACAAAGGGCTGTGAAGATAGATTAGTTAATAAAGTACTTACCTTGCAGGCACAAGGACCTATTTTCAACCCCAAGAATCCACATAAAAAAGCCTGGCGAGGTGATGCTCACATGTAATGCCAGCATTGAGAAGATGAGACAGACCTGTCCCTGGGGCTCTCTGGCCAGCCTAGCCAAATTGTCTAGCTCCAAACTAGCAAGACGCCATTTCTCATAAAAAAAAAAAAAAAGGCAAGAGACAAATAATACCCAAGGTTAACTTCTGGCTTCTGCACACGCATACATGTACACAGCACACACATATGAGTACACACAGAGATAACAGATATAAACAGAACATCCATGGGGAAATTATTCATGACCATCAGAATAAACAAACTCTCAAATACCCCTTAATAGCATAATGCAGTAGCAAAATGTACTCTGATATCAGGGTAGCAGTTACAGCTACACTTGTGGGGACAATAATGACAGGGGGCACATGATGGAAGCTTCTGGAGGCCTAGTAAACAATGTTATGCTTCAGAATTGGATGATGCTTACATTTGTATATACTCTTGTATATATATTTGTATATATATTTCACTATCCATGCATTTTCCCTGTATAAATGCTATATTCAATAAAGATAGGTTTGGATACTAGAAATAAAATTGTGAAAGAATAAAAACAGAAGTGTTTGCAAACAGCCAGAAAACAAAGTATTTGAAATGAGTCCAATGCCATTCACTTTTTCACCAATTGAACATGACCTCATGTATTTGCCAAGGAGAGAGCAGACCCATCCTGAGGTAGTTCAACCAACAGAACAAAACTAGGCTGTTGTCCACAGATACAACCTTCTCACTCTCTCTCAAATCCTTGAGGAAGATAAGGAACTGTGCCCTCACTCTGGAAAAGAAAGCAATGCTAATGACTTGCCAGTTTACATGGAAAAAGCCTCTCTACACACATAATGGCATTGATGATATGATCCGGTCAACATTCAAGCAACAGATACATGCTTCTGACCCAGCACGTATAAACACAGCCCAGACTTCTATTCTGGACTACAGGTTTACACAATTTGACTCATAATTTGATTTTTGTTTTGTTTTGTTTTTGAGACATGATCTCCCTGTGTAACCGCCCTGGCTACCCTGGAACTCACTTTATAAATCAGACTGGCCTCAAATTCAAAAAGATCTGCCTGCCTCTGCCTCCCAAGTGCTAGAATTAAAGGCATGAGTCCCCATGCCTAGCTTAAAATTTTATATTTTCATAGATTTCCAAAAAAAAGTTTTTTAACCACTCCAACTTACAACCACCTGCTGAATAGTTCTAAAAAGGATCTACAACAATATTTGCCCCAAATATAACCTTGTACATTACAGCTTCCTTCCTCTGTTCATACATAGTAGCCTTATGTTTCTTTTGCTCCGATCAAAACCCTGGCACTACCTTTCATTCCTATTTATGCTTAAGACCATATACCAAATCTTTGAATAAGTCAGCCATCTCTGACCCACCAAAACTAGACAACTGTCATAGTATTGCTTTAGTCTGAACAGCCATCATAGGTTGCATGACTTCCTTTTCCAAAACCCAGTCAAGCTCCTGTCAGCAGCAGGAGTGATGTTCACAGTGCTAAGTCAGAATGAGTCCCTTCTGCAGTGGTTGCTCATTTCACTCAGAGTGAAGGGAAAGGCTCACAATTGCCAACAAAGCCCCAACATCTAGCATAGACAAGCAAAGGTACTTGGTAAATTAATAAGTACATTAAAGAAGGAAATTTGTCAAGGCCCAGGGTTCTATTTTCCATTCCCCTTTTCATTACTAAAGTGGAATCCACTACTAACTAAACTGTAATCCTTGTCCCTATGGCCCAAGATGGCTGATTAAACTCAGACCTCATGTCCACCTCATAGACTCTCTACTTTTTATTTCTGGTGACATCTACTGCTCCTAATTGAAGCCATGGTTTTTAACTTGAACATTATAAAAACTTGAGACCAAATCATTTCTTGATGAGAGGGCCAACCTTTGTAATCATTAGATATTTAAGTAGAGCATAACATCTCATTGCCTATTGTGACAACAAAACATCTCCAGACACTGTCAAATGTCTCAGACATTTGTCCCTCGTGAGGGACATCTCCCAGTTAAGAACAACTGAAAGTCAGTGAACAGCAGAACAACTGCACTAGACCAAGAGACTTTCCTTGAGTGACAGTGTCCTAAGAGGAAGGACCAGGAGATGAGAAAATAAAGATAGACACGTTTGGGATCGGGAGGTCTTACTCAAGCTGATGACTCTTGCAAACAAGCCTATTAAGAAAGATAGCACTTTATATAAAATTTGCAGTGCAAAAATGGGACAATGTCAGCAAAGAACTATTATATAACAGGGCAAAGTCAGCAAAAGATACTCAATGTTTCACAAGCTGACAGATTGGGAAAAGATCTTCAACAACTCTACATCAGATAGAGGGCTAATATCCAAAACACACAAAGAACTCAAGAAGTTAGACTATAAAAACCAATCTGAACCAATTTTCAGTGCCATCTGAAAATGGAGAACAGAGTTAAACAGAGAATTCTCAACAAAGGAATCTAGAATGGCTGAGAAGCACTTAGAGAAATATTCAGCATCCTTAATCATCAGGGAAATGCAAATCAAAATAACCCTGAGATTCTACCTTACAACAATCAGAATGCTAAAATCAAAACCTCAAGCGACAGTACATGGTATCAAAGATGTGAAGAAAGAAGAATACTCCTCCATTGCTAGTGGGATTGCAAACTGGTACAACCACTCTGGAAATCAATCTGATGGTTCCTCAGAAAATTGAAAATAGCTCTACCTGAAGACCCAACTATACCACTCCTGGGAATATACCCAAAAGATTGTTCCAGCATACCACAAGAACACATGTTCCACCTTGTTCATAGCAGCCCTATTTGTAATAGTCAGAAGCTAGAAAGAACCCAGATGTCCCTTAACAAAAGAACAGATACAGAAAATGTGGTACATTTACACAGTGGAATACTACTCAACTATTAAAAACAAGGACATCATGAATTTTTGCAGACAATGGATGGAACTAGAAAATATTATCCTGAGTGAGAAAACCCAGACTCAAAAGGACATGCATGATATGTACTCAATGATAAATGGATATTAGCCAAAAAATTTCAGAATATACACAATACAATTCACATACCATAGGAATCTTGACAAGAAGGAAAACCAAAGTGTGGATACCTGAAACCCACTTAGAAGAGAGAACAAAATAATCACAGGAGGCAGAGGGAGGAAGAAAACTGGGTAGGAAAAGGGAAGGTGGAGGATAAAAGGAGGTGCAGAATCAGGTATGAGGAGAGACAGGTGGGATGGCCAAAGGGTCGGGAGAATGAATCGAAACATGCAACAGTTGAGGTTAGGGGATAGGGGGACCTCCAGAAATTTCCAGAGACCTGGGATGTGAGAGATCACCAGGACTCAATGGGGATGATATTAGCCAAAATGACCAACAGTGGGGAAATGGAACCAGAAAAGACCATCTCCAGTAGATAGACATGGCCCCCAGTTGAGGCAGGGAGCCACCCACCCATCTTCAAAATTTTAACCCAGAAGTGTTCCTGTCTAAAAAAAAAATATGCAGGGACAAAAATGGAGCAGAGACTGAAAGAAAGGCCATCCAGTGACAAGGGTTGTCCAATGTCCAACTTGGGATCCATCCCGTGTGTGCATACCAAATCCTGACACTATTACTGAAGTTATATTGCTTGCAGACAGGATCCTGGCAAGGCTTTCCTCAAAGACTTTACCAGACTGAGACAAATGCAGGTACTTAAAGCTAAGCAGTGGATTGAAGTCAGGGACCAAAATGGAAGAGTTAAAGGAATAACTGAAGGAACTGAAGGGGATTGCAACTCCATAGGAAGAACAACAGTGACAACAAACCCTGATCCCTCAGAGCTCCGAGACTAAGCCAAAAACCAAGGAACATACATGGCCTGGTTCATGGCCCTGGGCACATGTGTAGCAGAGGACTACCTTGTATGGCCTCAGTGGGAGAGGATGTACTTAATGCTATGGAAACTTGATGCCCCAGGGAAGAATGTACTGGTGGGGGTGAAAGGTGGGGTTGGCAGGTGAGGGAGCACCCTCTCAGAGGTAGAGAGATGGGGGTGAAGAACTCAGGAAGAAGAGACCAGGAAGCTGGCAACTTTTGGAATGTAAATTAATAAAATAATTTAATAATAATAATAATAATAATAATAATAATAATAATAATAATGTTGTAAAAGAAGGAAACACAGGACATCTCAAGTGCACCATAGATCAAACATACAATTCCAGTCTCTGAAGAGGTAGAAGCCAATTTCCCAGGAACTGTAACTCCTTTGAGGCCTTGGCCCAGCCCCAGTCTGGACCTTGCCAAGCCTGTCCCTGGGCAAGGACACAGAACTGGCATTCTCTGTCCTTTCATTAGGGCCTCTGAGAAAGCCTTTTTATCAACCAGGTTCCCAACAGACAGCAGTATTGGGAAAATCAGAATCCTGTATTATAATATGGAAGAATGGATGCTTAACAGGTTACTAGCAGACTTTCTTGAAAAAAAAATACTTGAGGAAAACATTATTAGTGGTTCTTAGAAGCAATTTTACTAATACTCAGTGCATATAAAAATAAATGCTTTAACTTTATAAAAATATTTTTATTTTTGAGATTGTAATATAATTACATCATCCCCTCTTTTCTTCCACCAAAAATTCCCATATACCCTTCATTGGTCTTTTAAATTCATGACCTCCTTTTTGATTAATTGCTGCTATACACTCACACATACAAACACACACACACACACAGACACACACACACAAGTACAAACATGTGTATGTGTAGAAACGTGTTGATACATAAAATGCAGCCTATTATATATTAATGTATCACTTGCTTTTCTGTACTTGGGAAATTTTTTCAAAGGATTTATGACCTTTTTATTTATAAGCTCGTTTTACATAGTAAAAGCAATATACAGCAAGTCAGTAGCCAACATCAAACTAAATGGAGAAAAACTTGAAGCAATCCCACTAAAATCAGGCACTAGACAAGGCTGTCCACTCTCTCCCTACCTATTCAATGTAATACTCAAAGTCTTAGGCAGAGCAATTAGACAACAAAGGGATGTCAAAGGGATACAAATTGGAAAGGAAGTAGTCAAAATTTCACTATTTGGAGATGGTAGCATACTTAGGTGACCACAAAACTTAAACCTGATAACCAACTTCAGCAAAGTGGCTGGATATAAAATCAACTCAAACAAATCAGTAGCCTTCATCTACTCAAAGGATAAACAGGCTGAAAAAGAAATCAGGGAAATGATATCTTTCATGATAGTCACAAATAATATAAAATATCTTGGAGTGAATCTAACCAAGCAAGTGAAAGATCTGTATGACAAAAACTTCAAGTCTCGGTAGAAAGAAATTGAAGAAGATTTCAGAAGATGGAAAGATTCCCCCATGCTCATGGATTGGCAGGATTAATATAGTAAAAATGGCCATCTTGCTAAAAGTAATCCACAGATTCAATGCAATCCCCACTAAAATCTGGACTCAATTCTTCACAGAATTAGAAAGAGAAATTCTCAAATTCATTTGGAATAACAAAAAACCCAGGATAGCAAGAACTATTCTCAACAATAAAAGAACTTCTGGAGGAATTACCATCCCTGACTTCAAGCTGTACTACAGAGCAATAGTGATTAAAAACTGCAAAGTATTGGTACAGAGACAGGCAGGAAGATCAGTGGAATAGAATTCAAGAACCAGAAATGAACTCATACACCTATGGTCACTTGATCTTTGACAAAACAGCTAAAACTGTCCAGTGGAAAAAGGACAGCATTTTCAATAAATGGTGCTGGTTCAACTGGAGGTCAGCATGTAAAAGAATGCAAATCGATCCATTCTTATCTCCTTGTACAAAGCTCAAGTCCAAGTGAATAAAAGACCTTCACCTAAAACCAGATCCACTGAAACTAATAGAAAAGAAGGTGGGGAAGACCCTCAAATACCTGGGCATGGGAGGAAAAGTTCCTGAACAGAACACGAATGGCTTATGCTCTAAGATCAAGAATTAACAAATGGGACCTCATAAAACTGCAAAGTTTCTGTAAGGCAAAGGACACTGTCAATAGGACAAAAGGGCAACCGATTGGGAAAAGATCATTACCAATCCTACATCCAATAGAGGGCTAATATCCAATATATACAAAGAACTCAAGAAATTTGACTCCAGACAGCCAAATAACCCTATTAAAAAATAGGGTACAAAACTAAACAAAGAATTTTCACATGAGGAAACTTGAATGGCCAAGAAGCACCTTAAAAAATGCTCAACATCCTTAGTCATCAGGGAAATCCAAATCAAAACAACCCTGAGATACCACCTCACACCAGTCAGAATGGCTAAGATCAAAAACTCAGGTGATAGCAGATGCTGGCGAGGATGTAGAGAAAGAGGAACACTCCTCCATTGTTAGTGGGATTGCAAGCTGGTACAACTACTCTGGAAATCCGGAGACCCATGGCTCATGTTCCTCAGAAAATTGGACATAGCATTATCTGAGGACCCAGCTATACCACTCCTGGGCATATACCCAGAAGATTCTTCAACATATAACAAGGACATATGCTCCACTATGTTCACAGCAGCCTTATTTATAGTAGTCAGAAGCTGGAAAGAACTCAGATGTCCTTCAACAGAGGAATGGATACAGAAAATGTGGTACATTTACACAATGGAGTATTACTCAGCTATTAAAAACAATGGATTTGAGAAATCTCAGGCAAATGGATGGAACTAGAAAATATCCTGAGTGAGGTAACCCACTCACAAAAGAACACACATGGTATTCACTCACTGATAATTGCATATTAGCCCAAAAGCAGGCAATATCTGAGATACAACTCACAGACCACATGAAGCTCATGAAGAAGGAAGACCAAAGTGTGGGTGCTTTGGTCCTTCTTAGAAAAAGTAACAAAATATTCATGGGAGTAAATATGGAGACAAAGCATGGGACAGAAACTGAAGTAGGGGCCATCCGGAGACTGCTCCACCTGTGTATCCATCCCTTGTGCAGTCACCAAAGACAGACACTAATGTGGATGCCAGAAAGTGCAAGCTGACAAGAGACTGATATAGCTGTCTCCTTAGAGGTCTGCCAGAGCCTGAAATATACAGAAGTGGATGCTCACAGCTAACTATTTAACTGATCATGGGGTTCCCAATGGACTAGTGAGAGAGAAGACTGAAGGAGCAGAAAGGGTTTGCGACCCCATGGGGAGAGCAACAATACCAACCAACCAGAGCTCCCAGGGTCTAAACCACCAGCCAGGGAGCACATAGGGAGGGACCCATGGCTCCATCTGTATATGTAGGGGAGGATGGCATTGTCGGGCATAGGTGGGAGAGAAAATCCTTGGTCCAGTGAAAGCTGGAAGCCCCAGTGTGGGGGAAATGGTGGGTGGGGAGGTGGGAGTGGGGGGGTTGGTGGCGACACATCCTCATAGAATCAGGAGGAGGGGGGATGGAATAGGGGGCTCCTGGGTGAGGGGAAATGAGCAAAGGGGATCACATCTTAAATGTAAATAAAATATCCAATTTAAAAAAGTAAGCTTGTTTTATTTTATTTCTTCTAAGGAAGCCTTCCTAGTTATGTTTTTAAATATGGGTTGAAGTCTTCATCCCTGTTCACTGGTGAACAACACTAATTCTGGGTCTACTGAACTTCCTGTGTCTACCTTCTGTACAGCAGCTTGTCATCATCTTAAACGTGCTCATGGGATTTACATTGGGCTTTTCCTTGCCATCTTTTCAGCAGTGTGCCCACATCAGTGCTATATTCACTCCATGGTTCCCCATTTTTCCTTGCAGCTCTGCCTCTTCCTTGAGCTCACGGAGCTTCTTCTGGACCCCACAGATCCTGTACTTGGTTGGAGAGAACAAGCATAGTTCTGTAAATGTTTCACTAATAATTCAAGTTGGACCATAATTTTTCTGTCTCCATTACAAGACTTTTCTAGTGATAATTCTTTATCTACCTCTAGATATTCAGTCTTTTCCCTATTTTTCAATTACTTCAAAGATATTGAAGTCTTTTAATCGTTATTCATTGGTTAAATAGCTCACATTTGAATAAATATTTAGAAGAAATATCTAAGGGACTCGCCAAGAACCTAGAAGAAACCCTCTTTATATAAAGTTGTGAGTGGTTTTTTTTTCTAACTTCTCTTGCTCCAGACAACACTAACAACAGCTTTCTGGACTTTTCACACCATATAATCTCTCTTTTGTACCTTGTCTCATGCAGTGTGCTTCCTAACAATGTGCCTTGTGTAATATTTCTCAACCCATCTTACCCTCCTTTCTCTTTTCCAGAAAGGCAAAGCACATTTCCTACAGGTAGCTCTCACAAGAGCAGACTCATTAGCTACTACCATCCTTCATCCTCCTTTGTTCTTATATCAAAACATTGTTGTTTTAGGGATAACATAAACTACCAAAGATTACTTTTCCTGGACTTAACTATAGCTATTGTGAATATGTAATCAGATTCTTAACAAATATCATTGGGAAGGTATTGTGGAAGATCTCTATAAAAGAATCTAGAAACCTAAAGAATATCTTCAAAACTACTTGAACTATAGATTTCATGATTTGTTTTCTAGCAAACTCTTAAATGACGAGTGCTCTTTAGATCTCAACCATGCATCAAAATAGTGAGGACAAGAAGCAGAAAACTTCCCATCTAAATAACAGTAGAACTAACTGGTAAGGTAAACCTCCAGACTATCCTATGTGACAGAGAAAGAACTTTTGTTTTCTATGTCATTCTGTAAGATGCACTTGAACATAAATCTAGATCAAAGAGGCTTTGTTCCAAAGGCATGTCACTGACCAGATAACCACTCCATGGGCCTTTCTGAAATCAGTGGCCTTTTATAACCTCTATGTGAGAAAAGATCCATGCTGACTTCTGCTAAATCTGGCATCTCTTCCTTCCCTGTAACTTGGAGTTACATATATCTTCTAATGTCCTTAAAGAAAGAATTTGCATGTTCCGTTTCCCAGTCTAGCTTTCTTAAACCTAAGAATATAGGTTAGAAATGCTTCTCTATTCTATTTCCAGACTAAAAGAGGGGGGAAACTGGGGTTTTTATTATTGTTTTGATTTTTAAGGTTTAGAAAAAACAGTTTGGAAGTTACAGATGTAAATACGAAAGACTCTGATTTTTTTAGAAAAGCAAGTATCACATAAAAATTCTGGGGACTGTGATACCCTCGGGGGATAGCCTGTTTCTTCAAGAGTGAAAATAACACTTACAGAAGTATTCATGATAGAGGAATACTGACTAATGACTGGACGGTCTCAAAGTGTAACAGAAGTGAGAGCTGAAGATGCAGGGTAGCTTGCACCGTAAATGAGGATTGTATGGTCAGTTAGGATAGTGACAAGAATAGGTGACCTGAGACACAGGGATTTTCTGGTAACCAAGGAAGAGGTTTGTCTTGCTAGCACTGAGGAAAAGGCAGGTTTGTCTCTTCATCTTATATTTGGGGATGAGTGAGATAAATGGAGACTTTTCATGTACATAAGTAGCCATTGTCCTCGGAGGTCTTGCTATGTCTTTGGGGGTCTTGATGTTCAAATTCCCCTCCTAATTTTTAGGAAATGCCAGACTTTTCTTGTCACTCAGTTCAAGGCATTTAGCATAAGTATACCAATTAGACAAAACCTGTAGAAAACAGACAGCAGCAAAGTGGGCATTTTATAGACAATCTCAGCTTCACAGACAAATCCTCCAAGGTAAGGACACTTAACACTGGACTCCTGCTTCCCTGAGGAAAGGAAAACTATGAGCGGAAACAAGTGATAGCAAATGTTCTCACACGCTGCAAACAGTGCCTTTTCTTCGATGCTCCAGACTGGAGTGTCCACTTTTCTATCAGCCAAACAGCAACCACCTGCTTGGTAGAACTGGGTTTCAAATTCTCTCACTCAAACATCTACGCTGTTCTGGCTTCCTATTGATTTCTTTGCTTTTCATTCTTTGAGAGGCCTTTCAAGGAAAGCCTTAGATGCAGCTTCAGAATACAGAGCATTGTTCAGGAGCTGCTCATCTATTTACTGCAGAGACAGGGATCCCAGCTTTGCATGGTCAACTTCCTCTTTGCACTGTCACCCCAATCCAACCCTTCCCCCACATACTCATCTATCTGGAAAATCCCAAAATTGTGGTAACTAGCTCACCCCCAGGTTGACATTGGATTGTCCAGGTTTAGCACTTCGTAGTCCAAGTCCTGGGAAATCTCTACATTTCACACAACCCGACATGAGTAGCTACCCAACTCTAAAAACCTATCCAAAGCAGGTTGGAAATTGCCTATTCAGAAACAGTGTTTTGCCACTGTCAAAAATGTAAGCACTTTTACAGATAACACTACAAGCTACTACTGGCCACTCAAATTAGTAGGAATTCGTTTATCAACTGTCTTCATGTGGAATCAGATGGAAAAGAAAAAGATACATACAGCCACCTTGCAGCATACCCTATTGGTGTCCTCAATACTCAAATTCATTCACAAGGTTGTCCTGCCCAGTCCCCTTCAGGAATGCATTTGCTAAGTGCCTGTCACTCAAACAAGACCTTGAGCCTGGAAAGAAAGAAGACAGGTAAAACCTCTCCACAGCCAGCACACCCAGATTTTCTTCATATCTAAGTAGTTTATTTTCCTTCCACATTTGAAAAGCATAATCCAGGCTGCAGGGCAGACTCCTCATGGACGGAGCTGGAGCCTGAGACCTTGACTTCATTAGAGCAGCGCTGTAACCTTACTAAGCAGCCACAGAAAAGCCTGTATAATTGACTTGGAAATAATGCTTTCAGGCACAGGAGTCCATCACAGCAGCTGGAACGAACATCCAAATCAGAGAATGAGAGCCCAGCAGAGAAAGGGACTGCTCAAAGATGCCCAGATGATCCCCTTTGTTGGCAAAGCTGGCCAGATGCTCATGCAGCTTTAATTAAGCCCAATTCTAATTAATCTGTGACCTTATTCAAACCAACTGTTTCCCTGTGCCTCAAGCGCCTCTCCAGCTTCAGATGCCCTTTCTATCCAACTAGATTCTAAAGATCTGGGTTGTTTTTTTTTTTTTTTTTTTAAGTTTAATTGAGAGATGACTGAACTTTGGTCTCTCATAGGTAGGGAATTCCCCACCAGTAGACCAGATGGGTGACAAGGTGCCAGAGTGCCATACAGTTTCTATGATTTATACTGATAAAAGGCTGCATCTGGCCTGGACTGCATCCGAAACAGAACAACAAACATCACATCACAGACTTGATTGATTCAAACCAACACATTGTGTTAAAAGCAAACAGGCTCAAGCAAGGAGGCCAAGAAGGGATATAGGAAAACTATATAAGAGAGAAAGTGTACCAAAAAGGACCAATCATTACATGGTTAAAAGACATTCCCTGTCCTCAGATCACCCTAGCACACTGTGTTCTGCAAATAGCTTGTAGTAGCTTCCAAATGCTGAGCCCCTCAGCACTGGCAGGAGCATGAAGATTACAGGCCACTTGCTCAGGTTATGAGAAGTCCCCTCATCTACTTAATACTGTAGGGATATAATGACTGTGTGCTATGTTGAATGGTTTACAAATATCTAAATGATGTCTAGACATTCCTTCTGAAGCACTGATACAAACCTCTAAACCTCTTACACCATCAATCTCTGATTCCTTACAATCAGTACAAATGCTCTCACCAACCATAACTGTCAACATGGTATAGAAAATGTGTATCTCTCTCTCTCTCTCTCTCTCTCTCTCTCTCTCTCTCTCTCTCTCTCTCTCTTTTCCTCTTCCTCTTCCCCCTCTTTCCACCTATGAGGTGCTTCAAGTAGATTTAAGTCTATCCCCCCCAGCACTTCTATGCTTTAATAACTTTCCATTACCCTTGGAGAAAAATCAGAGTTCTTATAGAGAGTAGCAAGGTTTTCCTAAGCTTGATTTCTTGTGACAGCGGAATCCTGGTGGCTAATGACAAAGCAGACTCCAACTGGACAAGGCAAGAAACAAATGTAGTAGAGGTTAACTAGAGAATAGCTGAAGGAAATTCTATGACAAACTGGTGAGAAAACTCCAAAGTCAAGACAATGGCCAGCCCTATGTCAGGCTCCCTATGACGATCTCCTGATATCTCCTTTCACATGGACTCCCCAGCTCAAGCAGAACCTCCATCGCTGCTGTGCTTCAGAGCCAATAGCCCTGCCATCGTGTTCCCTGGAGACTAGATTCTGCCTCATTTTGCTCTCCTCTAGCAGGAAGTCTCATCAGCAGTTTTCATTCATTCAAAATCTCGTGACACCATTTATGACAGACAGAGTCTTACACACCAGAGGGCAGCCCCTTCTAGTCTCTGCAACCTAATATTGCCTTACGTGTCAAATTTAACTTTGTAGATGGAATTAAGAACACTGAGATGTGTCTATTAATCTGAATTGTCCCTATGGACCAATGGAGAAGCAGCATGGTTAGGAAGAAGGAAGGCAATGACAGGATGTAGTGGTGGAAGCAGCGATTGGAGTGGCACAAGGAAGGAGCTGTGAGATTCAAAGTGTGGCATGGTCGGGCTGGGAGTAATGCTGCAGCACTCACGGAAGAGCAAATGAGAATTGTTCAGGTTTCAAAGTCTTACCACTTTTTGGTCACTTTTTTCTTTTTACATTTAGGGAATTTCAAAACGTGACACTAGCATGTTCTTTTTCTTGCCTCTGTTTATAACCAGGACATGAGCACTATGTAAGCTCAGACAATCGGAAGCTTCCACCCTCATGAGAGAGACTTCTTGCTAGAGAACAGCAGCCTGCAGGCATGGCAAAGGACGGGGAGTAGATTTATCACCCCAGCCTTCAGAAAGAGCACAGGCTCCCCACACTTTAATCTTACAAAAATGTAAGATATTTGTACTGTTTTAAGGCACTCAGTCTGATCATCTCTTGCAGGGTGTGGTGGTCTACATGACAACCATCTCCCCATAGACTCAGATATTTGAGCTTTTGGTCATCCCTTGTTAGTGGTACTTAACTGTTTAGAGATGTTACAGATAGGTGCAGCCTTACTGGAGGAATTAAACCACTTAGGGGAGGCTTTGAAAGGTTGCATTCACCCTATTTCCAGTTAGTTCTCTGCTTCACTCTTGCTGTTAAAGACACGAATCTTTTAGCTTCCTGCTTCAGCCTCCGTGCCTGTTTGCTGTCATGCCTCTTCACCATAATGGACTCATGTTTGTTTGTTTGGTTGGTTTTGGGTTTTTGAGACATGGTTTCTCTGTGTAGTCCTGGCTGTTCTGGAACTCACTCTGTATGCCAGGCTGTCCTCGAACTCAGAATTCTGCCTGCCTCTGCCTCCCAAGTGCAGGGATTAAAGGCGTGCGCCACCACTGCCCGGCCACCATGATGGACTCTTAAAGCCAAATAAACACTTCCATCTATAAGTCACCTTGGTTATGGAGTTTTATCACAACAGAAGAGTAACTAATACAGGAAGCCACAGGAACTAATAACTTCTGCTTTTGCACAGGCTCCTCCCTGCTGACTGAAGTAACGCCCTTAGCACCTTCGTCTCAGCTTATTCATGCCTTTTAGTAGAAACTACCTCTAAGTTCCCACACTCAGCAAATTTCCCTCCTCTCCTTTCTTACAGACTCGAACCTCTACTTCATAGTACTTGTTACAACTATAATTTTGTGTGTGCATGAAATTTAACTCCTCCTAAGGCCTGATCTGTTCACCGTTGTATCTTCCCTGGCACAGTGCCTGACACACAATAGGTGCCCTATGTTGGAATGATAAATGGATCAAACGCATGTTGATGGAGGGACAGACAGACAGACAGACAGGAACACAGACACTGTCAGAAAAGCATCAAAGCATCTCATTTGTCTCTAAGGATTTGTTCATGGGAAAACACTAGATGCCACTGATAAAAGTAACCTGTTGAAATGTGAGCGCTTGAAATTCGTTGGGTTACCATTGCATAGAAGCATAGACATGAAGTGATGATTCTTCCAACCTTCAAAACTGACGAGCTGCCTCATGATAATTTGCATATTCAAAAGTCTTGTTGGAGAATATATTTACAAGAATAATATTTCAATTTACAATTGCTCAGAAAGAATGGATGCTGCTTGTAAGCCCTGATCCCAACATGCTAAGTGACACTCCACGCATGACTGTCACCCTTTCTCATCCTTTTTTTCAGTGCATCAGAGGACTTTTTCGGAGTGTCTGCTGAGTGGGAGACATTTCAAAGTCACCAAAAAGCAAAAAGAAGATGAAAGGCCTCCTGGCTATTGATATCAGAAGACACTCTTCAGGAACAGTATGTCTTGTTCATTTCATTCAATTCTCACACACACACACACTGTAAAATAGCTCATTTCCTCTCTGTCACACCAGGTTGTCAGACCATCTGTGTGGGAAGCCAGTTCTGGGCTTCAAGATACGTGGGGTGGAAGTAGGTCATGAGTAGGACACTGTCTGCTGGCATTTTTCAGAAAACATCCTGACAGGAACATGGCATTGGAAAGCCTCTTTGTGAAGCAACATTGCCCTTTGTTGATGAGAGGACTACTTGTTCTATAATATGAGTGACCATATCAGAGGAGCTCCAGTCTTTCTGGAACTTTCCTCCAATTCTTAGCAGGTGAACAGTCCACCTCTTTGCAAAACTGAGAAAGAGATGCTTGTTTCTTGTGCCTTTCTCCCTCCCGGTGCCTATATTTATCTCTTCCCAGTCCTAAACACTAATCTATATCCTATTCTTGGTATACTGTGTGCTCAAAGAAGTATTAAAAGTACACAGGGGCTGGTCACTAACACTTTCAGCATCATTTAAATGGTGTGAGTTTGCAAGCATCAGAATTGTTCTAAGTTAAAAGAATAAAATGGCTAAGGAAGGAAATTAAAACATAAGGCTTGATGAAGAGTTTTGATCTGGACCTCAGATGAACTCGTTCCCTGAATGCTGCTCCACTGTCATTTTCAGGGCAAGGGAACATGGCTCAGTCTAGCTGTTCAGAGGAGAAGAGAGAGGCACAGTTAGGAGCTGAATTATCCAGAAGTGAGTTCCTATAGATGGGCACCATTGCGGTATTCTGATCCGTTGGGAAAGGAGGCTCAGGTAAGCAAAGGATGAGCATGGAAAAGAAGGGTGGGGCATTTAGGAGCTACATCTGGCATTTTCAGATTTCACAAGCAGCTGAGGCCATGAGCTTCATAGGGCATGAGATATAGCTGGATTCTAGGGCTCACTCTCCAAGGCTCTTGAATGTTTTAGGGTTTTCAAGACTTTTATATCTCTTCATTGAATGTGTGGTGTGAAAACAGACTGCTGTCATCATAACAAGGCCCTTTTAAATTCAGAAAGAACAGCCCCATCGATCAAGAAATCATCCTCATTAGTCTCTTTCTAGCCTATTGCCTTCAGATTACCACAGGCTGCCAGCAGAGATGTAGGACCACAATTAGTAAAGTGTTACTACTGATGCAGGGTGCAGCATAATAGATGCAATTAAGATTCACACGCAAGCATGCACATGCATCTCCTCACCCCTGAAGCATTCCAGACTCCTGTCTCAGGAGTGTGCTCATTGCTCTCCCCACCCCAGAAACCCAAACTACTGATCAGTACCATGGAAACAGCTTTAGTTCCCATCTCGTGAAACTTAAGAGAAATCAACTGAGATGCTGAATACTGTGTGAGGAGATAAGGTTCAGGAGTCAGACAGAACTGGTCTACACTGGACATCTCCATTGATTAACTGTGTGATTTTGGATGAGCAATGTCTCTTGACTTTTGTGTGTGTGAGTGTGTGTGTGTGTGTGTGTGTGTGTGTGTGTGTGTGTGTATTGTACCTATGTGCCAGTGAGTTTGCACAAGTAGAAGTCAAGTACCACATTCACCATTTATATTGTTTTTAAACATGTCCTTGCAGGGAATCCATCAGAAAACCCCAGATATCCATATATTTCCACCTTCTCAATCCAGGGTGTGTGTATGGGTGTGTGTGTCTGTGTGTCTGTGTGTGTGTATTGGTGTGTATGTGTGTATGAGTGTGTGTGCATGTCTGTGTGTGTATGTATGGGTATGTGGGTGCCTGTGTCTGTGTGTGTGTCTGTTTGTGTGTGTCTGTGTATGTGTTAGTATCTGTGTGTCTATGTGTATGGATATGTAAGTTATGGACTCAAACTCAAGCCCTACTATTTGGTAGGCAAATACTAGGCTATCTCCACAACCCCAAGCTCCAGCTCTAGTTGTCTTATCACTGGACTAGGACTAATGTTTATTTGCCTAGTGGTACTGTGGATTACAGAAAATATGTTTAAATTGCATGTCCCAGAGCTTGTCACTTTAACAAATGGTAGTGACAGTTAATGGGTAATGAAGAGCATACCTGAGCTCGCTCCTTTCTCTGTAGCACTCTCTGAGGTTATAGCCACCATAGCCCTATTGCCATCTCCCTCTGGATTCCCACATGCCCACTTGGCCTCTCAAAAGGAATTTATCAACTCAGACCAGGCACTGAGAGCAATAAACTAGGTCATGTTTGAGGCCCCATTATTACTGCTGTCAGCAATAAATGATTTCAGCTTTCTGACATAAATTTGGCTGTTCTGTGTCTTGCCACCATCAGGGAGCAATCTTACAACAGGGACATTCCCTCCCTAATGGGCACATTTAGGGGAAGTGGGACAGGAGTGCTGTATAGTGGGCCCAGACAACACAGCTGGAAGTGGCCTCCCTAATTGACAGCTTCCCATATTATGACAGGTTTGAGACTGACTGCGGTGGCAGAGTGGAACACACAGGGGCAGAGCAGCAGACAGCGTTTTCTCAAATGGAAGCTTCCAGATGTAGCCTCTGCCCTTAACCTGGAGGTTTGTAGTCTTTCCTGGGGACTCCCAGGGACATAGATCATTGTCAATTTGGTTGCTGAGTCTTGCCCTATACAGAAACTTGAAAAAAAGGAAAAGCCAGCGAGAGCCCAGCAATCAAGTGGAACAGACAGCAGGTCTGGGGGTTGAGGGTGGATTATGGCTTCTGTCCTAAGGCTGCACAGACTTTGGCAAGTGTTTTCGAATCACTGGCCGCTGCTTCTGTCAGCACAAAGACTATCCTGATTACCTGTTCTTCCTACAGAGGAATGCTGGCAATGAGTGCTGGCTCTGTTTGTCATATTTTCAACTTTGTCTACATTATAGGCATGTCATCTGTGGAAACATGTCTCTATGAGAGGAAGAAAAGTAACTACCATACAAAGCTGATATTAATCGGGTGTTTCCCACATGGCAAATGTTGTACTAAAGATTTCAATCTATTGTCTCCTGAAAAAGAGCCCTGTGGGCACGTGCCTGCTATGTGTTGTCTTCTATTCACTTCCCTCTTGTCAAAATGTTGCCTGAGAAGACATCTTCTTTGCTGTTCATCCTTACTCACCTGCCTCAGCTCAAAGAATGGATCTTGACTGGCTTAGAGACGTGTAGGTTCCTCCCTGTACACAGTCATTGATTAGGGCACAGCACAGATAGCTCTGCAGTTGTCAATGAAATCTCAAGAACTCACCAGAAACACCCAGGTAAAGCCTCCCTCTCCTGGAGTAGGTGGCTTGTCTTGTGCTGCCAAGCATTGGGTACACCTAAGGGAATATGCTTCCAGTGTGAGTGCCGGTGCTGGAGATGGAGCCTAGAAGTAGGCAGTAAGAAAAGCAGGGGGCTTAGATCAACCATTACCTAAAATTACCATTGCTTTCATTTGGATTGGTTTCAGTTTCATACAACCAGAAGTATTCTCATCAACAAAGGTGAGTGTTGCTAATCTCACTGGACAGATTACGAAACTAAAGCCCAGTGGAGTTAAGTAATTTGTCTCAAGTCACACAGTAAGATCCTGTCAGAAACATCATCTGAACTGAAGAAGTTCATTTCAGCACTGTACTTTTTGCTACAACTGAGGTGACAAAAATTGCCAAGTCATTGACACTGGGAAATGTTTTATGAAGTAGGTACTTTATTGTTTTAAGAGTAAATTTGGGCTGACATGGTGGTTCACACCTTTAATCCCAGCAGAGGCAGGTAGTTCTCTGTAAATTCAAAAACAACCTGGTCTACATGCAAAGCAAGTTCAAGCATAGCCAGAGCTGTCACAAAAAGGAATCTCAGAAAAATAATAATAAAATTAAAAATAAGACAGACAGACAGACAAACAGACAGACAGAAAAGGAAAAACTAACAAAAACAATCCATTTGGAATTGTAACCTCAAACACAATCAAAATGGGTTGTATTGGTACTTTCATCACAAGAAAGACTGTTAGGACTCTAATCTTACAAGAACAATTGATGCCCATCATCAGACCCCAGACAGCTCCTACTTCCCTGTCCTAGTGACTATTTGTAACAAATGACATCCTTCCCATGTCTTGCCCCTCACTCATGATGCTCTTATCTTCTTGGTCATGAAAAGCTCTAAAGATATTAGATATCATATAGGGCCCCTCTTGTTAAGTCAGCTGGAGGCTCTCCCCATGTATTAAGTAAAAACAAAGCTGCTGATGCCATCAGTCTTCATTTGTAAATGATGAAAATGTAAAGTGTATATTTTAAGCAAAAGAGAGACCTGAGTGTTATGTGAAGTTTCAAATTTGGTCTTTAGAGATGGCTGAATCCAGAGGATCCAAAAGTATTAATAGGACCCTTCTGGAGTCCTAGCAGCTCACAATTCTATTGGTCTTCTTCCCACATATAGATTCTACGTGGGGGGAAGATAACAGCCAGTGACTCCAGAGTCATCCAGCTCTCCTACTGTACAGACAGGACGAGGTCTTCTACCCAGTGAGCAACTGTCAACCTCGGAGGAGACTCCAACTGGCCCTGCTCCAGTCACACTTCACTGGACAGTCTCTATGATGGCAAGTGATAGGACATCATTAGGGACAATGCTGTAAAAGTCTTAAGGACTTGGAGAAATACTCTGTGTAGGAAAATGAAAATGGGAGTGATATGTTCAAAGAATAAAAGCAAAAGTGTCGATGCTTCAGTATTCCCTACCAGTCAAACCACTTCATCACTAACCCTCGAGATTTGCTTTGCAGAAGTAATGAACTTGGCACACACACCCCTTCATCATGTCTGTTCATCGACCTGTGATTTCACGTGCTCTGCCCTACTTCTAGGAACACACTCTGGAGCTGGAAATACTCAGCTACCAAGTCTGTCACCCAGCCTACATCTGACTTTGAGGAAATGCACGCATCTCTCCTCAGAGTTCCTTCTGCATTTTATATATGCTTCCCTTGTTAGGGTGGCCATGCCATAGTCTATAGCATCTTACTTTCTTGATTATTTTCTAGAACTAAACTCCTTGAAGACCAAAACTATGATATTCACTTTTTCCCCCAACATTGAACAAAATTTTCTACACAGAAGAGGTACTTGGTTACCGAATGCATAGTTAATTACATGAGTAAAAATGAATGTTCCTTCTCAAAGAAAAGGTCACTATAGTTGAGGGAACAGTGACTTGAGAACTGGAGTCCCCACTCTTCTTCTTCCTTTACTCTGAGACCTCGAACATGTTGTATTCTGACCCATTGATTTCTGACCTTACTGTTCCTCATGTTTAGGAATTTATTTAGTAGATAAGTGGTGGAAGATGGTGCTACTGATTAAATAGAATTGCCATGACATGTTCTTGCTAAGGCCTAGGTAAAATATTAAGACCTAGGTAACTGTTACCTGGCTAGCCTGCCATTTTGTAACATTACTAATATTATAAGGAAATTTTCTCCTATGTTGTTCTTGCTGCTACTAGGAAACTTTCTCATGCCCAAGTTGATGACATACTCTGTTATGCTCTGTACACTTGGAAATCAATCACAATAGAAGTCAGTAGACTGCTTTGTATAGTTACCCACAGTAAGCTTGAACCCTAAGCAACCACACAGCAGCACTCCCTGCACTGGTGTATAAGCTTTTATGGTATTTGCTTTTCAAGCTGCCCCCGGGATAGACTCCAACATAAGAGAGACAGCTGCACTAATGTAAGAAATTTCTATTTTGAGTAGGGGGGTCAAGTAAAGTTTAAGTTCCCAAGATCTCCTATCTTGGAACTATTAAAAAAAATAATAAGGACATGTATTTGGGTGACTGACATCCTGGTTGGCAAGTTTAGACATGAGTGTTAGACAAGAGAAATCCCCTATTACAGTTGATACCCCAGCCAGTGGGAGCAGGATAACTGTACAGTAAAGACATGTTCCTAAGGAAATCCTGAATCACCTTATCCTGATTGGTAGAATGACTTGGTACAGACGTTTTGAATTTTAGGCTTAAAATCCCTGTAGGATCTTAACTCAAGGTCACAGTTCAGCTACCCAGCCTGAATTGTAACCCTAATTGATCAGTCCTGGGGTATATGCTCAACAAACTATCCCTGTCTGACTGAGATCAGTGAGATCATGTGGTTTGTGAGGCGGGTCCTGGACCCCAACATTCTGACAACAACTTGTAACTATGAATATGTGGTCAGCTGAATCCTGGTTCCCTGACTAAGTCCACGTTCATACTCATGAGACCCATAAATGTCACTTTACATGGCAAAAATAATTCTACTGAAGTGATTGAGGATACTGAGTGACAGAGATTCCCTTTGAATTTTTGGGTGGCCCTGAGATGATCATGGGAGTCTCAGAGGCATCAAAATTGCAAGAAAAGAAGGCAGGAAGGAAGAATAGGGATTTGGAGTGAAGCTAGAAAATGGAAGGAAAAGGTACAAGCCAGTGACCCTGAGAATTTGGGAAAGGTGAAAAAACATGTTCTCCTCATTGTTTCCAGAAGAAACCTCCTTAACGTTAGAAAGTCAGGGTTGCTGTAAGCCACTAAGTTCCAGAAAAATAAAATAATCATTTTTTTGTCCAAGTCAGTGAGCCTGTAGTCATTTCTTATGACAACCATAAAATACTAATGCCTAAGTCTAAAAGAGAAGCTTAAGTGAGAAAAGGAATTACTGCTTTACCAATTCAGTGATGGAAATAAAGCTGATGTTTTTAACTACATAAAATGTGAAGACGGGTTGGGACATCAGCAGTTCTTTTCATGGCAAAGGGGCATAAGGAACTGAGCCAAATGAATCTAGACAAATCTAGATTAGACATGAGGAGGGACATGCTAACAAAGTAAGACCTGGATAACGGTGTTTTGACATGTGCCTTTCATTCCAGCACTCAAGGGCCAGTACCAAGAGAAGCTCTGTGACTTTGAGGCCAACCAGGGTTACGTAGAGAGTCCATGTATCAAAAGTAAACAACAAAAATGTAATAACTAGAATGAATTTCCAAATACTAAAGAAGAAAACAGTGGACAGGTTTCCTGGAGAACAGGAATCTAATTAGATGTGCTGTGAAGCATATTGATGGTGCCTTGACAGGCTCTTCAACACACAGTGACGTAAAGGAAGCCACAAGTACTGGGTGTCTATCAAGGAGGCCAAGGAAGTAAGAATCCCTGTCGTTAGACCAAACACGTTTCTAGAATCAATAATGGTAGGGGTTCACTCTGAGTTGGTAAGCTGAGCTAAAAGTTTTTATTTGTACAATAAAAGAGATGTATCATCTACTGAGATGGTAGAGGCTGCAGCATGCTTGAAGGACATCCATAATTTTTCTCAGATTTCAGACTCTATGAGTGAGTCGTAGACCAAGTATGAAGCACTTCAGTGTGAGCCCCTAGTAGTCCAGAAACTTGAGACCAATTTAGCTTATAAGTCATTCAGTTTCCTTATTTGAAAATAAGAAATCTTTATCCCGTTAAGGTTTTGTAGTGATTAAATGAAGTACAGTTAGTATCCACAAAAGTCAATTCCCCACAGACATTAAAATCTGCAGGTGCTCAAATCCCATATAAGAATGACATAATATTTACATTCACTGTATTTCCATACTGCCCTTATCCTCCAATATACGCTAAGTCATGTCTGAATTGCCCATCATACTTACTACAATGTAAATGTAATTTGAATCATTTTTATATTATATTGTTCAGAAAAGGATGACAAGAAAAAGGGACTGTACTTGCTCAGTACAAACATTTCCAAATGTTTTCAGCCAGTTATTAGGTAAATCCGTATTTGGAGGTCTCAAAGACATCAAAGGCCAATTGCATTATAAAATACAATGTCTAGAACATAATAAGAATTCATTTAAGAGGTAGTGAGGTTTTTTTCCATATGATCAGATCTAGCTGTGAGTTAGAGAAAAATCATCAGTTTACACTCTAAGAATGTAAACTGATGTTCCAGAGAGGAGGGTGAACCCACAAAAGAAAGCCTACAACTGAGCAGCAAAAATCAATCACAGCGTCAGTGTAGAAAGCACCAGGCTTAGGTGAGAACTCACAGTTGGGGCTCCTTGAAATAACACCCCAACCTTCTGGATCTCCTTTCATCATGGAAGAACAAAATGGAGATAGAAAACCACTCCCTAGAGATTGAGGCAGACCCACTCACTGCTCCTGGAGGTAGTCTATGACTTCTTGTTCTGCAAATAAAAATGGCATTCACTTGAATTTTATAACACCCTCTCCTTTCCTTCAACATACGTTCCTCCCAAAAATATTGATGAGCAGGCTACCGTCTACATACTGGGACATAGCAGTAAATACAACCAACATAAACTAGCCCAGGTCCAAAAACTTTATGATCTAGTCCTCATGGCAGGTATTACTAATGAATTAATGACCCACTCCTACAAATTTCCAGAGCCCCATCAATTCCTTCCCAGTCTATTTCTCCAAAGAGCCACCGCCAATCAATTAGAGTTGGCATATGAGATGAAAACTCTCTGTCATTCCTGCTAGGAACCCCTGCTGCTGCACAATGGATGTTCACTGATCCCTTCACAGACATATGTCACAGCTATCTCACAAGCCACTGCTAACAGCAAAATGACACCCTCAAAGCAACAACCACCAATGGAGACATTTAGAATCTGATGACATTATGTTTTGACTACTTTCCCTGAAAGGATCTTGAATATCTCACTGAAGCATCCACTTAGTAGCCTAATCCCGGCTGCTCATCTGATGATCAATTGATGGACTATACATAAACCACCATCACAATTTCATTTATGATATTCATGATGTTTTATTTTATAGCTCCAAACCCAGCCTTCAGTTACCCATTGTTTTTCTCTCACTTACACACACACACACACGGACACACACACGCATGCACGCACGCACGCACGCATGCATACACACACACTTAGAGAAGCCCAGTTAGGATATACATAGAATAGGTGTACCCATGTCTCAGCTCTCTCTCTATCACTATTTGACCATTTGGACCAATTTTTCTCATCTGTAAAACATGAATAACAAAATTTATAATATATACACAACACTATGTGTGTATCAATAATGCATACATGATTTGGGATTCATATGGGTATATTCGTATGATTATCAATCCTTATCTAATCAATCTAGACATTATTGTCAGTGGGCGCTAGGTGGCAGTGTGTCACTTCTTACCTTCCCACCAAAGCCTGAGGTGGGGTAGGAGGCACAAGAACATTTGAACAGTCACCACCTAGCGACAGCAGAACGCTCATAAAAAGTCTGTTTAATCCATGACATAGAAGAAGGTAGCCTGGACTAGATAAAATTCTGTTAGCGCTTCCTCTCATACTATGAACTGGGAAGTGGTTTTCATCATCTCCTGAATTTCTTTGTAATAAATAATATCTTGTCTTTGATTCTCTTTGTAGGAAATATATATGAATATGAATATATATATATATATATATATATATATATATATATATATATTCATTCCTGGGACTCTTTTCAAAAGCATAGATTTCTAGATGTCTTCTCTGATCTTCTGATTCAAGCATCTGGAGATGTAATTATTTTTTGGTCCACTAGGCTGACTCTGATAGGAAAGTTGTGAACTACTGTAATCACACTTTTCCATTTACACATGCATTATGAACACACTACAAACCTCCAAGCAGCTCCAGACTAGTTTATCTGTGAACTCTCCTCATTTACCTTCACAATTTTCAACTTAAAATCATTACACTCTTTTTCTTTTTCATTTTCCTGTACAGGGTGTGGTGTGATGTGTGTGTGTGTGTGTGTGTGTGTGTGTGTGTGTGTGTGTGTGTGTTGTGCATGAGTATGTGTATGTATGCGCACATGCATGTGAGCACACATTTGCTTGTGTGTCTAAGAGGAGACCCAGGATCATCATTGCTTTACCATCTTATTCATGAGACAGTGCCTACCAGTTCAACCCAGAGCTCCCTGATGTGGATAATGTCACTAGCCAGCTTGCTCTGGGGATCCACCTTCTACAGATGGAATTAAAGGCATCCCAGCACACTCAACTGGTATTTTTACTTAGGACCTGGGAATACTAACTCCAGTTGTCATACTTGCATGGTAAGCACTTAGCATCTCCTGCAGGCTGTCATTTATACTCTTAAAGATTACAGAGGGCTCCCTCTAGCCATTTTGTTTGGGTTTTGTTTTATTCTGAGAGTGTAGCTATGAAAGCCAAGCCAGCCTTAAACTCTTTATGAGTCTTCTGCCTCAGCATCTTGAACACTGGAATTATAGGTGTGTTTTACCACGTTCATGTAGGACACATCTATTTAGCTTCATCATATTACTGACTAAAATAGAGAAACTTTAAAATGTTTAATGAACCCTATATAGTTACCATAAGAAGGTTTATGGAAAACAGCTAATTTTTCACAATCAAAAATTGTTGAGAAGAGTAGAATTGTTTTCATATTTATAAAGCTCTTCACTGTATGGTTTAATGACAGACATCTGGAAGCTCATATCTGCTTTCATCTTTAATCCATTGCTATCAACATATGACATTGCTTTCTGGAGAACCCCAGTCAAACTCAGAGGAAAATGAAGATAAAAAAAAAAAGTGATGGCTCAGTTTAATTGGGAAATAATTTTGAGTTTATGGAGATTCCCTAGGAAGAAAATCAGGGTCTGGCAATGAGCTCAGTCACGCAGAGAGCTGCGTTAGTTCCTCTTTCAAAGCACATTCCCTGCACAAGCAGCTTGTTTTCTCTCAGTGCCACATGCTTTCATGGCTTTTTACTGCGGCGAATGTTTACTGTATTTCCCTAATCATGTATACAAGTGAAAATCAGCAGCTTTAGAAAACGGAAGACCTATAGTTCTTTGTATAGGTTGAGGCTTCCTGGGTTTTTCCCATCCACTTTGGCATGTCTGCTGGTGTCATGGTCATTCACCTTGTGCTTGGACAGTAATCTCAGTGAGATTTTATGGGTGTATCTTCCGAGGTGACTAGGAGACATAATCTCACAGCAGACTAACTCTCTGACTGGTTGGCTCTTACAGTCTTTTTACCTTTATTCCTGTAATGTTCCCTGAACCTGAAGTGTGGGGAGTGTTTGGCAGATGTATCCATTAGAATTGGCATCCAAAACTGCATTTTGGTTGGTTGTGGCTTTCTGTAGTGGTCTCCATCGGTTGATAAGTTTCCTTGATGAGTGAAGAGTACTACACTTATCTGTGGGTGTAAAGACAACTGTTCACATTGTTGTTGGGGTCATACTGGGCAACTAAGGAATGCCGAGAGCAGAAGAAATAGTCTTACCCAGAGAAGAGCACACTAATAGATTATCTAATGACAAATGTTAAATAACCCCTGAAAATATACATACACATAGTATTATACAGATTAAGCAGATTTTATATATTTACATATATGTGTATGTGAATGTATATTTGTATATACATATATTCATACACTAACAATGAAAATAGCAGTTTAAAAAAAGAGGCCAAAATATGAAATAGAGTAAAGAGAGGTATATGGGAGGTTTTGGAAAGAGAAAAGAGAAGGGGGAAATGTTACAATTATAATCTCAAAACTAAGAATAAAATAAACAGAAATCCTCTCAAACTATTTCAAATGAAGGAAGGTTATGATAAATATACAAAAAGAATTGACAAAATTCCACTGGTGTAATGCACCCATTATGTTTCTTCTCAGACTCCACAGCTCTGCCTGGAACTACTTCCCATGTTACACATTGTGGTCAGATGCAAGGCTCTTTAACCAGCTGAGAATTCTGGTTACAGAGGGGCTATCTCACCTGAATGACTTTGAAGTTTCATGGCGACCAAACTTACCATCAGGTCTGTGATTTCAGAATCCAAAATCCAGAGTGACTTAAAAAAAATGTCTCTAGGGTGGGTGGTCTCTGTATTCATAAAAACAGACTAAGCAAAAGACAGTATTTTAATGCTTTTACACTGTTTAACATGGATCTAAATAGAACATGGCTAAGGACATGGTGAGCTGTGTGCTTTCAACTACAACAGAATACGAATACAAGGTTGTAATGGGAAGACAGCCAACACTTTCTGTTAGAAATATTATAAGCATGTATATAATTTAAAATTATTAATAATTACATTTATAATGTAAAATAAACCAAAGAAATTAATTTTGTTAACATATTTTAACTCAACATATGCAAATGCTATTACTTCAGCAGGTAATCAGTATGAAAGGCATTAATGAGATATTTTACATCCTTTTGTAATCAGGTATTCAAACTCAGTGTGGAATTTGTACTTACAGTACATCTTAATTGGTGTACTAAATTTTCATCAGAAAGTTATTCTCTGTGTAAGGCTCATAAAATTTATAGCTCAACAAGTACAGCCATCTCCAACTTACTTAAAGTCTCCAAACAACCAAATCAAGCATGCTTTTCAAGTTAAGCTATAGTTTAATTAAATTAAAACTTCAGTTTTTTAGTTCCACATTTTCAAAGCTCAGTAATTATATCTGCTGAGATCTACACTTTAGCAGGTTAGTCTAGACTGAGAGCTTGAACCTGGCATCTCCTACTTTTTTGTGTCCAGACCCAGTACCAGCAGAACCTTCCCTAGTACATATGCCAAAAAGAGTGTATCTGATAGAAAATGCCTAAGTTAGAACTGCTCAAATTTAATTGCTAATAAACCCTTGGGAGTTGCATGAAAATGGTTCTCTAACAAAAAGGCATCCCATCCTTTTAAGTGCATTCAAGAGGTTTGCTGGTTAAAGGAATTCTGCGGTGCTTTAGCTAACACACCAACTAAATCACTTTCCCATTATTTGTTTGAGACAAGAGATTTGCTTATATCAAGTTCATTTTAAGTGAAGTGTGGATAGAAAACCAGCTGAAAGCTACTGTATAAATGAGTGACTCAACCAGTCACTTTCCACCTTCAGGAAGCTGAAGTGGGGATTTCAAAAATGCTTGACAATGTTAAACAAAAGATCAAACATACGTTGTTTCTATTTGTTGAGCTATTATTGGCTTCCTTAAGTATGCTTGCCCATTGTCTGCCACAAACTGTGAGAGGGGCTTTGAGAAAAGGTTTATCAATGAAGAAATGGTCTTGAGCTTTCTCCAATGGGGACACTGAGGTCAAAGGGACCAAGTCTTCACAACTCTTCTAATCAAGTTCCTCCAACAAGATGCTTTCACATCTGCAAATTATGTTACAAAGTTGATCTATGCACACAATAGGCCGTTTTGAATAAATAATGTTATCTAAATTCTCTCTTTATTCAACCAAATAAGTATCTGGATATTTAATATTAGCCAAACAATCTGTTCACTTGCTTATTTATTCATTCATTGTTTGTCAGTCTGTTACCTATTGAGTAACGGGTTCTGTACTGGAGAGATAGATACACAAAAAGTATATAATAGAAAAAATGTGTGATAAAGTAGTGTAAAAAGTAGACATGACTCTGGGTCAGAAGGATGAAGGAGAAAATTAAGAAAGAAGTTATTTTTCATATTCTAGGTAAGAGCACATAAAGGTGGGTAGCAATCTATAAAGAGACAGCTTGACCCAACTACAGCCATCTTGAACTGTAACCACAACAATCACTCATAAGTAATACCTTTCACCTATTTTTCCTGTAGTTTACCATCATACTTCATAAGACAACAATGTTAGAGTGGTGTATGGAGCCTGCCATACTTGATGTTAGCTTGAGATAAGCCAGGTATATACTGATATGTTTCAAAGTCATTTTTTAACCTGGCAAAACCATACATCCCTTCCCTCTGACAAAAGTCATAGAGATCCACTGCTTGCTTAGCTACCTCCCTTGCTTGGTTTTACAAGATAGACCCTGCAAAAGTATGGATTTTGGGTGCCCCCAAGACTGTTGAAAGTTTGATCTTCAACCCATGGCTGTATTGGGAGCTGGTAGAACATTTAGGAGGTAAGAGTTCATGGTATGAAATTAGGATGCTAGTAGTCTGCTGAAAGGAGATGTGAATACCCTGCCATCTCCTTTCTGTTTCTTTTCACCCCCCCCCCCAGTTACCATAAGGTTGACAGATCCCTCTGCCTCAGGTTACCATCACAATTCTCTCCCCAACCACAGTCCCAAAAGCAAGGATGCCATCTATGGACTGAAACTTCTAAAACCCTGAGTCATATAAACCTTCCCTCCTTATAAGCTGATTGTCTCAAGACTATTGTTACAGTGACGAAAAGATAACTAACAGTCTACAGTAAAGTGTACTCTCTAGGTATCCTGAATCTGTCTGCCTCCCTCTTTAGACTCACAGAAGCATCTGCTATGATAACCTACTACTTCACACCAGATATTCCCAGAACATGCTTACCAGGGAAAAGTGAAGAAGTGTGCAGGGTATTGGAGACTTCTAAAATGAAAACCAGTGGTTCACAGGACTCCCTACCTGATCTCCTAATCTAATTTTCTTCCCCGCTGGGATCTGTTTGGCAATCACATTGTGGCCTTTCATCTTTTGAAACTGTTCATCACCCTCTGGTCTCTAACTTCAGTAGCTTCCTAGCACACCAAAAATGACGCTCAGTGTCTACACATCACTGACTCAAGACCTCCTTGAGTATATTAGTGACTTCTTTTGACCTTCATTCCTCAAGCTTACTATATCCACCACATAGACCTCTCTGATGCTGGCAAGTTCCTATCTCAAGACACTTGCAAAGTGCTTATAAACACCTTAGATTTTAAAAATAAAATCCTGTTAGTCAGAAGGAACAATCCAGTAAGAAATGTTCTTTTTATAGTCTCTATTTCACCTCCTGCCTGAGTTCCTGCCCCAACTTCCCTCAGTGTGACCTGAAAGGTGTAAGCTGAAGTAAACCCTTTCTTCCCTTAGTTCATTGGAGTATGGTGTTTATCACAGCAACAGAGACCAAACTAGAACTTTCCATAAAATTATTTCTCCACAGAGTACTCAAAGTCAGAACATTAAAGTGTTACATGGTTATTTCCCTATAGTAAAATGGCCTCCTTACCAGAAAGCAGATACCACAAGAGTGAAGGCTTTGACCTATTTTATTCTCTACAATATTACTAGTGCCTGGAATAGTTCCTACACAAGATGAGTTCCCCAGAACCATTGGTGGGATAAAGAGAAAATTTAATGAAGCTGGGGAGATATGTGTATTCTAGGAAATTGTACATATCCATCATAATGTGGCTACTTCATAGAGATAAAAAACAAAGAAGCAGTTAAAAATGAGGATGGATGGGTATTAAGTGACTGGATCCCAAAAAGTGTTATGCAAAGAATCTCGGTTATATCCCAAGGACATTATCAGTGAAGCTTCCTATGTGAGGACATGTCACATGCAAATCTTCACATTTAAAAGATGATCGATGCAGACTGCCATATGACTGAACAGGGTCTCCAGGCAAAAAGAAGCATTAGGATACATTTGAAATCACCTCCTTTCCTGTGTCTGTAAAGTATAAATAATAGTATCTTCATTATAGACTATAGTTCTGGTTAATGTAAAAACACATAAAAATCTTAACATAGCACTTGGCACCAAGGATGCTACCAATCAATGTCACTCATAACCACAAACACTAGGCAAGCTTGCAGGAGGATGCCCACACTTCTGCACAGGGGACGGCATGGAAAGTGGTGTCTTTGATCCCAATAGGCACTTTAGAAGGTAGAACTCATTTCTGAGATCAGAGAATAAATTCTATTTGGGGAAAAGTGCAGTTTGAAATAGCTGTGGTATAGCCAGTTGAGATCTATGATATGCAGCTGCTATAATGGTCTAAAACTCAGGAGGAAAGCTTAAAGCAAAAATATAGATTCAGTGGAATCCCTTCACTTATAATCAATTGCCCGGGTCCCTTGCAAGCAAAGTACTGACCAAAGTAAAAAACCTCAAGAAAAAAATCATATCAGACATCTAAGAAAGCTGGAAAAGCAAGATACTATTGTAGAAACTAGCTGTGATTCCATGCCCCATGGCAGGCCTTGGCAATGCTCACATAGCTCCATTGTGCCCTCTGGGCACTAAAAAGAACTTCATAGATTCGTGGATTTTTACCACATCTTCCTTCTCCGATTTCTTCTTTTCCCCTGCAAGGGGAAGCTGAATGAGTTCCTAGACTAAATATTATAGCTGAGAGATGTCTTAGCTTTGACAACATTTTTTCCTCTGAGCTTAATGAATTTTATACACAGTATTCTACTCTTTACCTTGCTTCAAGTATCTGAGGATGTGTGTTTGATGTGCAGTGGGAAATATGGGTGCACATGCATTTATCAAGTTTCCTGGGACCAGGGGTATATGAATAGCAAGAGAGAGATGACTTTTCTGCTGAAGCAGGAAAAGTGGCTTGAGGGTCAAATTCAACAATCAACTTTGGCACCGTGGAAAGGGCACTGAAAATTCTTGATATGCATTCATCACTCGTTCATTTGCTCATGTAGCAGGGCCTAATGTATATACCAGGTACTGTGCTGAGTACAAAGGAATACAATGAACAAAACAAACTTTACACTCTGTGGACTGTTTGTGTGGCTTGTTTTCCATTTCCCAGAACCATAGATGATGTCTAAAATATAAGAGAAATCATGATTCTCATTTATCCATTGATCATATGAGTGTTTTGCCTTCAGACCAGTCTGATGGTGTCAATTTCTCTCTCTGAGATTCCCTCTTTCCAAAGACTCTAATTTATATAAAGCTGACAAAAAACTAACAGCATATCTGACTTATGAAAATGCAGAGTAACGGGCTCCATTCCGAAAACTTTTGGTGCAGCTGCCTGGGTTAGAGGACCTAGAATCTGGCTTCTTAAAGGAATCTTAGAAAGGCTGATGGTACCAGTTTGGGTCCGCTCTAAAATTCTCTTAGATGAGCACTTATTCAATTTCCATTACTAACTAAGGAGCCCTCTATGTTTTGAGATAACAGTCTCAAGAAAAGTCTGGAACAAATAAAACTACTTCTTGCATACTCTTTTTTCTCTCAATTTTTGTGTATATAGTGTGCGTGTGTGTGTGTGTGTGTGTGTGTGTGTGTGTGTGTGTGTGCGTGTAAATGTAGGAGAATGTGTGTATAGGAAGAACAGGTCCACATTAGGTGTTTGTCATTGCTCTCCACCGTGTTTTTGAGACAGGGTGTCTCACTGGACTTAAGCATATCAATTTGGCTACAGTGGCTAGTCAGTGAGCTCTGAGAATCCCCGTTTCTGCCTCCCAGTATTAGGGTTATACACATGTTTTACCATACCCAGCTTTTTATATGAGTTCTGGGAATCTGAACTCAAGTCCTCATCCTTTTGTAGCAAGCACCTTACACACTGAGCCTTCTCCTTCACCTCCAATAGTATTGATATAATATGGAGCTGTTCATACTTCAAATAAATGGCAAGTTTTTAGAACACAGAATGAACCTAGATGTTTGATTTCAAGTATTATTCTGCATGGTTTAAAAACTGTACTGGATATGTACTTGAACTAACATATTATGATGATCAATGAGAGGATACAAGGCTAATAATTATCACATACTAGAATAGTGGCCAGTAGTAGGTACGCAGTGAAAAATGCTAGCTGTTAAGCATTATTATTTCTCATATGATTCATGTAATTAGTTGCTTTATGGTCTTCATATAAAATGGTAAATTCAATAATAATGAAAATCTATGCCCTAATTCTTCAAATTTGTAGGACTGTACAGTATGCATCTGAGAAAGAACCCTCAGATTGGGGGATTTTTTTCCTTTTATTTAGAACTCAATAACCTTGTTTCATTTTATTTTATTGTAATAAATTATTATTGCTCTCTATATGCCATTTTAAATGTTCTGTTAAACGAGGTTAATCCTGTGTGTAAATAAACAGTTCCTCATTTGTGTCTATAGCCCTCTATGATTACCTAATGTTGCAGGTTTGACACCTCAGCATCCTGATTTCTTCAGGAACTGTCTTGTTACTGCCTTATCTCACCAAGTACTATTAGCTTACAGCTTCTTCATCTCACCACTTGCAGTAAATGACAACCACACATAAAAATGTAGTCATTACACTTGTTTTCTCGATCAACTTTCTATCCTGTTAATTCTCATAATAATAGAGACTAGATTCTATGAAATCAATCTCCTGCAAATTTTGCTTCCTGTTATAGTTCACGTGTTTAATTTCTCCCAAAGCCTCATGAGTAAATGTTCCTCCATGACAGGGACACTACTGAAATTTTGTAGAACTTTTAAGAGTGGGATCCAGTAAAATGTCCCCATCTATGTCCCCATCATGAGATGCTGCCTCTCCCAGATCTAAAACAAGGCAGCCAGTTAATCATGGACTTACAGATGAAGAATTAAAAACAAACAAAAAAAACCCTTCTTTTTTTCTGAGTTAATCACTTCAGTTGTTTTGTTGCAATGATTAAAGGCAAACCCGATACCTTTCTGATATGGTTATAGTGATGGATTTTTGGACAGAACAATCTTTAATATATATATATACTTGACAAGTTCATATACTCTATTTTGACCATTTCATCTCTCCCAGTTCCTCTCAGATCAACCCCACCTTCTTGTTGCATTCACTCATTCAAAGATGTAAGTGAATGCCTTGTGTATGCCATGCAGTGTGCAGGACACTAGGAGAGCAGTTCAAATTATCCAAAACTAATCTTTAAGGAATTTGGGACCTAGTAAACAATCTCATAAATAAGTGGAATTTTGTCATACCACAAGATACAAGTTATAAATCCTAAAGACAACTCCAACAACATCTGCTGTATATTGCTTCATGGCAAGCACAATTCTGTGCATATGATGCAATGATACTTTCTACTCTCTTATAAGCACCACCATGTAACTGCATTACTTGGTGTTCAGGAAGCTGAAGCCTGAAGGTTCCAAGGTCATATCTTAAGAGGTAGATACAAATTGAAACTCAGACCTTTACTCTAGAACCCACATTCTCAATGCCTTTGTGAGGCTATTTTTCCATAACTGATTATGAGGGGATGTTGGAGGAATGTTTTGCGAGATCTTTGGACCCAGTGATACAACAAAAAGGTAGAGAAAACTGATCAACAAGAAAAGTGAAGGGCAGGACCTCTAACAGAGAAGACTGAGCATCAGAAGCACTCTGGCGCAGTACCACGAGTTGAGAGAAGGCTGAGTAAGCAGCCTGCAGTAATGTGGTAATGACCTATGGAGCCAACAGAGGGTGGCCACTGTAGCAAATTGCAGTGCCAGCTCCCAGGAGACCAACAGCACCACACAGGTAGTAGTTTCATGTAAGGATCAAAATTAATTTATCAATAAAGCTAGGACTATAAGATGAAAGACCTAAAGAGGCATAAACTTTGGGAAATACAGTAGGCTTTGCAAACAGCTATTGCTTTAAAACACTGTACATACTGGGATTTCATGCTTTAATGTGGAAGTGATATGTAAGATTCATTCATTATTTTTCCTATCTAAATTAAGATTCTGTTTCAACTACATACTGCTATATAGAAAACCACTACAAAATATAGTAACATAAAATAATCCTTAGCTATGGGGCTCATGCCTTTTCAAGTTAGTGTTTGATGAGTATAGAGTGACTTCATGTGCTGAAGACAGTCAGAATGGCTTGACTGGGGCCATGTATTGGGAGTATTCGTACTGGATTCCAATAAAAGCACTAGACTATTCCATTGCCTCAGTAAGGAATGAAATTTCTAAGATGGCTTCTTTCTTTAGCCATTTACACTTGGCTAGACTAGTTGGAACAGTCGAAACTTTCTGGCTTTCTTTCTTATTACAGGCTCTTGACACAGCTAGCTTGGGATTCCTCAAAGCATGTTGGTTTTAGAGCAGTCAGACCCATGGCAGGACATCTGGCTCCCCCTAGATCAGAGTTCCGTGAGAAGAGTTAAAGTTTAAAGGAAGCATCACTTCTGGATATCCTGCTGGCCAACCCAACATCACAGCCATCAAAGATTCAAGTGGAAGTAACACACATATCTTTTTTTCAATGCTAGAGGACTTCAAAGAATTTGTGAATAAGAGAACCTTTTCAAGGGCCTGCCTAACTCATGGCCTGCCTGCAGTGGGAGCCACTACAATGTGCAAATATGTGGTGGAGAGACAGGAGAGAAAGCAAAGCAGAAGGGTTTGTAAACTATGAAAAGAGGCAGAATTGGAGATGGCAAAGAGGAGAGAAATAGCCTGATGTGAGTAGCCTGCCCTGCCACCGGAGGCCATGGTGAAATCTTGACCCATGTTGCCACTATGGGCCATGTCTGAGTCTGTGGCCATGCAGCAACAGGGGTCTGCGTTGATGTTCTTGGCTCATATTACTACCAAAGGCCATGTGAACATTCCTGGTCTGGGCTGCCACTTGGGACAATGTTAATGTCCAAGGGCTGAGCAGAGCTGGCTCTGCCCCTCACTGGCTGCAGCACTTGGGTCCTGCACCTTGCTTGGCTAGCACAGTAGATCTGTCCCTAGTAGTGTGGGTGCAGGTGAGCCAGTCCCAAGGGCATGAGAGTAGAAGAGCTGGTCCAGCCCTTGCTAGCTGCAGCATTGGGTGAGCTAGCTGGGGAAGTGATGGAAGGCTTCCCCTGGTGGTGTGGATGCAGGATAGCTGGTGGGCTAACCAACTCAGCTACCACCCAGGCCCAGATCCAGGACTTTGGGTTGGTTCACACCAATGTCTACACCATCTGAGAACTACTGGAGCATATGGAAAGGCCAGTCCTCCAGATCCAGAGCTGCAGAATGTCCATGACACAAGGCAACAACAGGACATCTGAGAGGAGTCTGATGAGGATCCAGTATTGATAGTGAAGCAGAAGCCAGAGGCCTCAAACCAGACCAATGACTCATTGCAATGAACATTTATGAGTAAAGATGTGTGGACAAAAGTGTATACTGTGGGACACAATATAACTTCCAAAGAAAAGACTTTTTTTTTATTTTGTACTCGTATCTATTTTTTTTTAATTTTCATTTGCAGGGAGGTTGCAAAGGTAGAGAGCAGATGGGAAGGGTCAGGGATATAAGTAGGATTGGGGAGAATCATGTGACGTTCACAAAGAATCAATAAGAGTTTTTTAAAAGAGCCCTTTTTTCTACAATCTCATTGATACACTATGCTTGCCTTATTGAGACATTTAAACTGAATTATAAACTAGAGTTATGACCCAAACATTATCACAAAGTTTTTAATAAATACTTTTTAATAGAAGAATTTGGAAAAAAAAACCATCATGATGTGCCTTGCATGTCAGATATATCCATGAATTTGAGGAAAACAGAAAGAAGTGACCCAGATACATTACCTGAATTAAGTCACAAACATTTTAAAAGGTACCAAGATATGTGTATATACTTAAAACTTCATAATAGTCCAAGTTTGGGTTTCCATTGCTGTGAAGAATCACCATGAGCAAGGCAACTCTCTATAAAGGGCATTTAATTGGGGCTGGTTTAAAGTTTAAGAGGTTTAAACCATTGTCATCATGGTAGGAAGCATAGCACCAAGCAGGCAGACTTGGTTTAGTCAGGGGGAGACTGGAATTCTACACTGGACAGAGATTCACCATAGAAGACATCAAAGCCTGCCCCCACAATGACATACTCTCTCAAACAAGGTCACACCTACTCCAACAAGGCCACATCTCCTAATAGTGCCACTCCCTATAGGCCAAACCATTCAAATACATGAATCTATGGAGGCCAAACATATTCGAACTACCACACTGCATTTGTGCAAATATTGCAATTATATATCCCTATGATAAGACAGAAATAAGTGTGCTATATTGATTATTTCACAGTGCTTATTGAGTTAGCCACTATAACAAGCCTTTCACAAAAATTACCTGTGTGTATAAGTTGAGTCTGTTAAGGGTTAAATTGTGCTCTTCCAATATTCATAGGTTAAAAGCCTGATATCCTGTATCCCAAAATATAACTACCTTTGGAAAAAGAACCATTAGAGTTACTTAAGTTAATAAAAACATCATAGTGAAATGCAACTCTACTCATTCATTTCCTTATATGAAGAAGATATTGAGAAACAATGAGCCAAAATGGAAGTCTGTGAGAAGACAAAAGGAGACAATGCCCTCTGTAAATTAAGGAGACAGACCTCCTATGAACTCAGCCCAGGCAACACCTTGACCTCTCAATGTCTAGCCTCAGAAATCATGGGAAAATACATTTGTATTATTTAAGTCATTCAATCTGCAGCACTTTGTTATGACAGCTTCAACTAACATGGTGCCCTAGGAACTACGAGCAATAGAGTTCCATCCCACAGGCAGTCACTAACACTGGCTCGTAAGCCTTGAAAATGAAGGGAGAGCTGTGGGTTGTTTTTTTCCCCAGAGGCCCAGGACTAGAAACAGCTCACAGCAGCAACAAAGCCATCTCACCAGATCTTCTAGAGCAGAAGGAAGTAAAATAATCAAGCCTCACAACTGCATCCCCCCACAAAAAAAATACCAATAAGGATACAAAGTCCTGCAAATAAATAGAATCAGATATTGAGTTGTTTTATTTGCCTCAGAATAGGGGGATTGAAGGCCCCAGGACAAATCCCATGAAGGGGATTTTCTTTCCTCAAATGGGAGGAATTTAGCCAAAGAAACTTGTTTTGACAAAGGAAACAAATCCTAAGGCACACACACACACACACACACACACACACACACACACACACACACAC
>JANHMN010000002.1:166860880-166880367 GCA_030674055.1 Rhabdomys pumilio
ACACACACACACACACACACACACACACACACACACACACACACACATTAAATTACAAAGACCAGAAATTCAACATTTTCTTGCTATACCTCAAAGAGACCCAGTGCCATCCTGGTGACAGGAGAGGGAATGTATATGGTATCCTTTTGTTGCTATAAGAATACAGACTTCGTAGCTTAAAGTGATAGAAATTCATTCTCAGTTCTGGAGACTAAAAGTTCAACTTGAAGTGTGAGCAGAGAGCCATGCTCCTTTGACTTCCTCATAGAGAAACCACCTGTCCTTTCCCCATTTATGATGGTGTCTGGCATTCTGGGACTTGGGGCTATGTCATTCCAGTCTCTACTTCTATGGTTACAGTATCTACACCCATTCCCACCCCTACATCTTATACTCTTCTGATTCTTACTGATAGAGATTTTAGACAGACTCAAATATCCAGAACCACCCCACCTCACCCCCACCATCTCAAGGTCCTTTTGTATTTATGACATATTTTATAAATATAAAAATTACAAGATGTTAATAAATATTCCATTTATAGCCATAAGGTAACATCTGTAAGCTCTGGGTGTTAAGGCTAATATCTCAGGGGCCATTTTTGAGACTGCCCTAGGCATCCTCTATGTTTCCCTGGCAAGCAGACATCTAGCAGCTCTGGTGCTTCATCACAAAGACCATTTCTGAGGCTCACTGGGAATATACATCTTATGCATACATGCAAGTGTTTCTTTTCTTTCCATTGGCTGAACTAGGAAATATCATGCTGCCTAATGATGTAGCTCTAAATATATTCCATTTATGGACCACATCTCCATGTATTATCTTTTAATTGTTTATTACTAACAGACTGTCTCAAGGACATATCTCAAAGTGCACAACAAATATACTCAAGTTTACAGAGTTGTCACATTCTCAGTAATAAAGCCATTGGAATTTTCTCAGAAGTATACTTGAAATACACAGAAACTCAAGTGGAGGCAGTGCCCAGCACTCAGCCCTGAAGCAGCAGGATGGAGAGTGTGCTGAATTCGTGATTCACAATGTATTAAGATGTGTCAGGGTATGCTGTCTGTTGACTGATATCTGGAGGCTTCTCCATATGTATCTGAATTAGATCTATCCAATTGCAAAAAATTGCAGCAGTAATTAAGAAGCCACAGTAGTGACAGACATGGTGACAGGTGCAGATGTGGCTTCCAGCTGCTCTTTCTGACACTGGCTCCACAAAAGAAGAGAAGTTCTTGGGTAAATCAGCTTCCCCAGACCTCACCATCAGCTGGTTGTGCAGTTCTCTCAGCAATGTTTGGTCAGACTGTGGGATGTCCTGCACATGGTGACTTATCACCAGTGCTGGGCCTTTCGGTGATCCTCCAGGTTTCTTAATGTCCTTTTCAGAAATTCAATTTCTCAATTCTTCCTTCCTCACATTATATAGTTTGGATTTCTATGGTCAAACTCCTTGTTTCAGAAATATCTTAGTTGCTCAGTTGTCCTCCATAAAATCCAACTGATATACTGAAATAGATTTTGCTATACACAAGACACTGAGCCTGGTAGATTTCTCAAACTTTAGTTTGATACTCTCCTACATCAGAAATAAATATCCAGAGATTCTTGTAAATTAAAATTTCTGGACTTTACTTTAGACCTCCCCAATTGCCATCTCCAGTGATGAGGCCTGCATTTTAATAAGCCTCTTATGTCACTCTTGTATACATACAAGTTAAAACAACTGCATAATTGCTAAGATTTAAATACTTACATATCATTGAAAATAGAAGTTATATGTATATAATAGTAATATCCTATAGACTTAAGATATTTCATAATGTACTTTATTATATTTGTAAAGTACAAAATCTCTAGTCTTCAGCAGGAAGCTAAGAGAGACCACTCATTTGGGAAAGTGGAGTCTGAATTCAATCTCCATAATATTCCTAACAAAATATGGTGGTGTATAAAATTTATTGAAATGACTTACTGGCTGCTGTCCAACCAACCCAACAATGGCGAGCTGTGAGTGAAAAGTACAAGAATCTAGTGGTTTCTCAGTCCCACAAGGTTGTGTATCAGCTAGTATTCTATAATACTGGAACCCTGGAGAAGAAGGCTCCAATGGATGTGCTGGAAAAACAAGTGCAAGCAGGTGAGGAAGAATGGAGCCTTCCTTCTTCCATTGTCCTTTTATAGGCCTCCAGCGGAAGGTGTGGCCCAGATTAAAGGTGTGCCTCAAGATCTGGATTACAAGTGTGTGTCAATACAGATCAAAAGCAAGTGTCATCCCACCTCAGGATCTGAATCAAAAGCTGTGTCTTCCAACCTCAATATCCAGATCACAGGTGTGACTTCTATTTCTGGGTTGAAGTTCATTCCATATACAGTCAAGCTGGCAAACAAGAATAGCCATCACAGAGACCTTGCTTCAAAAAAATTTAAATAAATAAATAATAAATTGTGGATGCTATCTAGAGACCATCAGAGCTTGTCCTCTGGCCTACAAACACATTCACACTTGTGTACGCACAATTATACAAAGGAGTGGGGAGACTCTTGTAACTCACTTTCTAGGTAAGACATGAGAAGCTTAAAGAACATTTAGTCCAACAGAAACCTTAGCCTCCTCATCTCTACGCTGTTCTGTTCCCTGAAGAATGATGTAAGATGGCCATGCAATGCAGATGTTATGGGTGTTACAGGTAAAGAACACACCAGGACAATGGAAACCATAAAATACAGGAGTGAATTATTCCATAAAGCCATTTGGGAACATAATGAATTCTTATCCATGTCCTTTCTGGCCATCATTTGGTAGTCACAAAGCAGAATTTTTCATTTCCCTAAAATCTGGCAAATAACTCCTTTATTCTTTCCATATACTATTCTACAGATGTGACTATGTTAAATGGCCCTGATTCCATGAGGAGAGCAACAATACCAACCGACCAGAGCTCCCCAGGGTCTAAACCACCAGCCTGGGAGCACATAGGGAGGGATCCATGACTCCATCTGTATATGCAGGGGAGGATGGCCTTGTCGGGCATAGGTGGGAGAGGAGATCCTTGGTCCCACGAAGGCTGAATACCTAGTGGGGGTGGGGGGAATTTGAGGGTGGGTATGTAGGAGTTTGGAGGTAGGTGGGGGCACATCGTCATAGAAGCAGGAGGAGGGAGAATAGGATAGGAGGTTCCTGGGTGGTGGGGGGAATGGGGTAAGGGACAAAATCTGAAATGTAAATATAATATCCAATAAAAAATAATAAAAATAGAATAAAAAATAAATGGCCCTAGTCGTGCCTAGGCCTCACTATATGTAAAGGGTAGATGGTTTGTACTATAGCTAAGAATATATAAGACTTCTGGAAGTACAGAAGTCTTATATATTCTTAGCTATGGAGGCTTGAGTCAGTGAGAGTTTAGAGAGAGACTTTGCTTCGACTTGTCGTACTGTTAACATCTAAAATCTTTCTGTTAATAGACAAGACTCCTTCAGGAATAAAGAGGCTTCTATAGTCTCTATAAACCTGACTCAAAAAATTGAGACATCACACTACTACCTGCTTTTCTTAGCATCCTGATAACAATAAACAGAACAGTTACCAGGAACTGGACTCTTTGTATTTTGCAGGCCATTCTGGAAATTCCAGGAGGCCATAACGGTGAGGAAAAGGCTAGTAGCACAGAGGAAATACTCAAGAGGAGTCAAATGAGCTATAACAAACCTAGGATCCAGGTGACCTGCCTATCATGAGGTCCTGCACAGCCAAATCCCCAGGACCATGCTTATTACCAAGACACGCATTCCCTGTCTATGCCCATCCTGGCTGGGCTTTCCTCAGTTTTCCCATGGACATAAAAAATGTCTTTGGGATATGTTAGTATAAGAATTCTAGGTTCCCTGTTACTCTCCTCAGCATAATGCAAGTTGTGTTACATGGTTCTAAACTAACTTTGTGTCAGCCTTAAAACTGGAACTGCTCTTACTTAAGTGAAATGCTGAATGGCACCTGGTCTTTTCTACTTTTTTATTGATGGTATCTTGCAATATCACTATGTAAGACTCATCTTACCAATACGAAGTACAGTCAGAAACATGCCAACTGTACCTTAGAAAATTCAGAGAAAACTAGTTCATATGAGTCCTTAGCTTCTCAGATAGAAGATAGGCTCAAACTAAACTCTAATAAGTCTATTTCCATTCCTCCTCTAACCAAGATAGTTAAACCCAAAGCAAGAAGCATAAAAGAAGCTGCAATAAGCCATTTGCCTAGTTCTCAGTCATCCTCTGACTCTTGCCTCAACCACAGTTTGTTCTTCCTTTTGTGAGCACACATAAGATTTCATGAACTTCTTTATATGTTTATATGAACAGCAAATTGCAGGGGAGGTAGAGCTATCTGAGTCCGCCATCCCCACATACTTCCCTAGGAACCATATCAGGAGCTGAATTTTCACCAAGTCCTCAGTAACATTAGAAAAAGAGAGGAGAGGAAAGGGACTCTAGTCAGTTCCCATAAATCTACATGTTTTCCACTTTAAGTTAATCATGTTAGCAGTTTTGATTGGCTTTTATAAGAAAAATCAAATTTCTTAGTGGCTAACTTCAACAATAGTATATTTCTTACTATGTTGAAAGTTCAGCTATTGCCTGTCATTGAGAATCCTGTCTTTCTAACACTCAGCCTTTTTTGTTCTGGGACTGGAATTCTTCACAGTCTATTCTGCTTTGACAGCTCTCTTCTGCAAGTCCTGTCAATACCAGGTGTTAGAAGGAGATTGCCAGGATGGACCAAAGATAGACGATATGCTCCTTCATGAGATGGCATTACGCTCTACCAGTCAAGGTCACCTGAGAATCCCTTTACCTATTGACACCTGATAGTTCACTTTCTTTTTTCTCCCCCATGTTCCATCAGAATCCCAGAGACATCAGTACCATTGGTCAAAATTCTCTCTTCAGAGGTCTGAAATATGACTACATTTGCTCCCTTGGAAAATACTGGGATACACTGACTCCACTTAACCTGAGACTCAACCATCACTGGGTCTTAAGAGTCCTAACTGGGATGAATAACATCTGCCCCACAGACCGGACATTGTAGGAGGGGGTATTACCTGCAAAGCTTTATAATCCAAGACAACAATGGTGAACGAAGCTTAATTTTGTCCTTCCCAATACCTCATCTCACTATAGGGATGCTGACAACCCTAGTGTGCCTATGGCTTTTATTAGATGCAAGCAGTCACTTCCACACAATGTTCTTTCTATACTTGAGTGTGCAAATGCCTGTTGACAAACTAGAGTAATGCCAATCCATGCCTGTAATTCCAGCATTTAAGATGCTAACACAGAATGACCAATTCAAGAATAAACTTGGCTAAATACTGAGACACTGTCCAAAATATACACACACACATACATACATACATACATACATACATACATACATACATACATACATACATACAGGAATAAAGAAATCCTGAATGTTTTATTGGCTATAATGACTGTTTGTTCCCACAACCTCACTGCTCAGTAGTTGTGTGAAGCTCAAAAAGCTGAATCCTGCTGTACTACCCAATATAGTTGGCCTCAACTGCCTTCTTTGCAATTACAGACCTGCTGATACTCATTTTCAAATTATGTACTCTGTTTTTCTAAAAATAGTCATGCAATAAGTGTCTTCCCACTAGTGAATAGAATATGTACATATTTATTATCCTTCTTTCCTGACACTAGGGTCGTAGATGTTCTCTAATAAACTAGGAAGTACAAGGTTTCAAATAAGCATCGAAACTTCTACAGTATTGTCTACGTTCTTTGAGCTCCTAGAAGACAAGTTTTAATGCATTTTAACTGAAACATAATTACATCACTTTCCTTCCTCCTTTTTCTCCTTCTGGGCCCTCCTAGCTACCCTCCCTCATATCTTTGCCATGCCTCCACACTCTCAAGTTGATAATCTCTTATTCTTATTATTGTTGCATGTAAGTATGTATGTATGTATGTATGTATGTATGTATGGGTAAGCACCAATATGGGATGGGACCCTTTACTTTTTATCCAGTGAAGGGTGACCAGTCCTGAAAATATATGTGCACAAAGAAGAAATATTTTGTTTAAAAAGCAAAGAGAAAATTTAGAATATTTGCTAAGGAAATTTTGACTTACAATGATTTTTTTTCAGCTTGCATTAAACTTGTTTCCAGGACAGTTATTTCCATTCACCTATTTGCACATGGCTTTCATTAATCTTTACAGCCATGAAACACCTGTGAAAAGGCTCACTTATCATAAATTACTGTGCAATCCATATTAGATGTATTAGGCGGAGGTCATTAGAAAGGTACAGGTCACGTGACCTTCAGAGGGCAATGCTAACTGTAAGACCTGCTGAGGATGCTTCCTTTTCTCTGCAAAATGAAAACAAATGAGCTTAGCGTCCAGTACCTACTTGTATAAAGATAATTGAATCAGAAGTTTCCAGGGTGAATAGAGAGAATTCTCATAATTAATGCAGAAATAACTTTTAAGACTCAAGTCAGGATTGTGGGAGGTAAAGATGCCTTTATATGTACATATGCATATGTACGTATGTGTATATAAGTATATATGTGTGTGTGTGTGTGTGTGTGTGTGTGTGTGTGTGTGTGTGTGTGTATGTGTGTGTGTAATTTTAAAACTTGAAAGTTGTTTCAGCAGGATTTTTTCAAGACAATGGTTCCCCTTTGTTATAACTGTCATGAGTCCAGGAGGATGTGATGGATTATGACTGCATATACAGCTAGATTGACTTTTATTCTAAAAGCTTCTCAAACATCAAAACCAACATATTAAAAAACCTCCGGCAGTTTTCCTGTGTGTGTGGTATGTGTGTGGTGTGTGTGTGTTATATAAGTATATGTTATATGAATGTGGTATATGCTCATGTCTGTATGCATCTGTGTGTGCCTCTGTGAACACATGCAAAGGTTACCAGAGGACATCATGCTATCACTTGCCATCTTATTGGTTTCACACAGAATCTCTTATTGAACCAGGAGGTAGGCTGGCAACTGATAAGCCCCACAGGTACTTGAATCTGTACCCCTGGCACAAAACACAAGGTTGCAGGTGTGTAGGTGGCCACATCTAGATTTTTATCCCATTGCTGGGGTGTGTATTCACGTTTGCACAGCAGGGCCTCTTGCCTTTTTAGTCATTTCCCCAAACCACATTTTTTTCTTGTATTTAAAGGCATTATCTACCAAGTCTCTAGATCCAGAAATACTAGAACTGTTCACAGCAATAGTGTATGTATTATTTCTATAAATGTATCTAACAGTCTGTGTATGATATTTCTTAATATTTATTAATCTTGTTCATTTATCTCTTTCAAACTTCTTAAATAAAGGAGCCAATCTTTGATTTTTGTATTCTGGAATTTATTAAGCACCAAGTCAAAAAAGTGTGGCCCCACCTTCACCCTTCCTCTCTGCTTTGAAGCTCCAAGTCCAGTCTCTTGAATCTGTTTTCTCCCTCAAGACTACATTCATTCCATCCTCATTTGGAATATCTGAAATTTTCTATAAAATGTCTTAACCCTCAGATGCAATTCTCATATTTTCCTGATGGATGGTTCCCTTAAAAATGTGATTTGTCATCTTTATCTCACTCACAAGTTTTAGATTGAGATCTAATTTATCAGAAGCAAGCATACTTACTCCACTTTGGTTTGAGCTATCTTGTTAGCATAAAGATTTCTCTCCTTTCACTTCCAGTTTCTGTGTATTTGCTTGTAAAACATGTTATTCAGAACAACAAATAATACATCCTGCCTTATTTATGCACACAACTAATCTGTCTTCTAATTTACACTTAAAAATATTGAGAGGAAATTTTCAAATGTTTAGTGTGTGGGTGTGTGTGTGTGTGTGTGTGTGTGTGTGTGTGTGAGCACACGCACACACACGCAATGCACGCATGTGTGGACTCTGTCTTCAGGCACACCAGAAGAGGGAATCAGATCCGATTACAAATGGCTGTGAGCCACCATGTGATTGCTAAGAATTGAACTCAGGACCTCTGGAAGAGCAGCCTGTACTCTTAACTGCTAAGCCGCCTCTTTAGTCCCAAGCTAGGCTTTCTTTTCTTTTACATTTTTTGTATCATTTATTTATTTATTTATTTATTTATTTATTTATTTATTTATTCAATTTACAACCCAATATCAGCCCTTACTCTCCTCCCATCATGCAAGTCTTTCCCTCACTCCACCTTCCTCTTCTTTTGAAAAGGGGAAACTCCTCTTTGGGTTTCACCCCCACCCACTAATACCACCACAACCACCATCCTCACTTCAAGTCACTTTGACACTAGACAGTCTATTTAGGGGCACAGGATCTACAGGCAGACAGGCAGCAGGCTTAGGGACAGACCCTGCTCCATTTGTTGGGGGATCCACATGAAGATCAATTTGCTCATCTGCTACATACATGCAAGGACCAAAATCCAGAGATCCAGTTGGTGATTCAGTCCTTGTTAGTTGACTCTGTTGGTCTTCCTGTGGAGTCCCTGTCCTTTTCTGGTCCCTCAATCCTTCTCCCAACACTTCCTTAAGACTCTCCAAGCTGGAGATATGACTCATAGAATCAGGAGGAGGAGGGATGGGGTAGGAAGTTCCTGGGTTGGGAAAAATGGGGTAAGGGGATAACATCTGAAATGTAAATAAAATATTCAATTAAAAATATTTGAAAAATAAAAGACTCTCCAAACTCTATCTAATGTTTAGGTGTGAGTCTCCACATATCTCTGTATTGACTGCTGGTTGGTCTCTCACAGAACTATTATGCTAGGCTCCTGCCTATAACCATAACAGAATATCATTAATTGTGTCAGGAATTGGTTCTTGCCCATGAGATAGGTTTTAATTTGGGCAGTCATTGGCTGGCCCTTCCCCCAAGAGGGGTTTTCTGATCCCTGTAATTTTGTTAGTTGTCTCCTGGATAATCAATTGTTTTTTTTTTCTTTTTTCTTTCTCCCCTATTCATATTAGGGGTTACTCATTTCCTGAGATTGACATGAGTGATGCTTTCCTAATTCTTCTTCATGCATCTATTATTTTCATGAAATTCTTTATTTCCTAAACTCTCGTGTTTGAGGCTTTCTTCTTCCTTTAAAGGAAACTTAAATGGGATTCCTTTAAGAATCAACTGCAATGTAGATTTCATCACGGTTTGCGTTAGCTCATGCTTGTCTTTAGTATTTTTATCTCCCCATCAGTTTTTAAATGTAGTTTTGTTGAATAGGGTAATCTTGGCTAAAGTTATTTACTTTCAGGGCTTGAAATATATTATTCTACCAGGCAGTGGTGGCACACACCTTTAGTCTCAGCACTTGGGAGGTAGAAACAAGGAGATCTCTATGCGTTTGGGGCCAGCCTGGTCTACAGAAACAGTTCCAGGACAGTCGGGTTACACAGATAAACTGTCTCAAAAAAAAAATGTAAGAAGAAAGAAGGAAGGAGGAGAAGGAAAGAAGTAAGATATTCCACAATTCTCTAGATTTGAAGGTTTTTACTGAAAAGTTTAATGTTATTTTAGTGTAGTTTTCTTTGTGAATTAGCATTTTTCTCTTGCATCTTTTAATGGTATTTTTTGTTTTGTCATCTAAGCATTTTGACTACATATCACGAAGAAATGCTTATATGGTCATGCTTAACAAGCACACTCCCTATGCTTAAACGGCCACTTCTGCTTAGATGGCCACTTCTTTTCCCCTATTTGGTAAATTTTGTACTATACTTTCATTGAATAGATTTTCTCTACATCTTTGGTTTTGAATTTCAGCTCTTTATTCTATTCCATGGACACTGTGTTGGGTTTATTTTTGCATACTTCAGAATTTGTAGATTTTGTAGCCTTACTTGTTCAGCTGTTCTCGTGGTCACTGTCATCATTGCTGTCGTGGCCACTGTCATCATTGTTGTCATTGTCATCATCATTGTAGCAGTCATCACTGGCATAATCCTCCTCCTCCTCTTCCTCCTCCTCTTCCTCTTCCTCCTTCACTTCTTCCCCCTCCATCTCCTCCTCTTCTCCCGCCTCCTCCTCCTTCTCTTTTGGTCTGATTTTCTGCCTTTATTGCTGTCTAAATATAGAATGTACTCAACCCTTGTCTTTTGTCCCTGATATTCTCTCTTGTAATAAATCTAGTTTATTACTGATGCTTTCAACTGTTTTTTTTTTTTAATATAATTGAGCTTCTAAATTCCAACATTTGTTTAGTTGTTTTTGTTCACAAGTTCTTGATTCCCTTGTTGGGTTTTTCAACCATGTTATTGAATTTCCCTCCTGTACTACTGGCTTTGTTGTTGACATCTTGAAATTATTTCCTTTCTTTACTCATCACATGCCTGTTTCATCTTTGAAATCACTGAATAATTTTAAAAGAAATTTTTTTGATTCTTGATCTGACACTCAGCAACTTCAGTATCTTTGGGTTTTGTAATTGAAGAGTTACAATCTCTTATACTATCTTTTTTTCTCTCTCTCTAGATTATGATTAGTACAGCTGTTGCATTGAATATCACCTAAAGTTTTAAGTATCTTCACAGTAAGCAGACTACCCTTCAGGAACCAATCCTTAGTAGTTTTCAATAAGAAGAAATCTAGCCACTGAGACAGCAGCAGGGAAACCAAAATGAACATGACACAGACAAACGATTCACATAAACATAAACCAACTCCTAACCACCTAATGATCATAGAGTAGAAAATAGTGAATACCATAGAAAGAGAGCAAATACACACACACACACATATATATATGTATATGTGCATGTGCATGTGCATGTGCATGTGCATGTGCATGTATATGTATATGTATATATACATATATATGTATATATATATATATATATATATTGTGTTTATGGCAAAGTAAACATAGTAAATGAATAAAATTAAGCTTCAGGGAAAAAAATCAAAGATTATCATGTTCAGATTAAGAAAGTAAAAAGAATAGAAAACAATACTAAAAATGAGGAAATAAAAGAGCCAGCGTGGTTTTAAGTTCTTTCCAACTAAAGAAAACTTAATTTTAAATTTTATAAATATAATAAAGGGAATAGAAAGTAAAATTTTTGTCTTAAAATAACAAATAAATTTAAAGAAAACAGCAATCATGTAGTAAAAGTAAAGTCCAAATGTAAAAAATAAAAAGAAAGAAAGAAAAAAAAGAAATGTGGCAGTTGTTTCTTTTTGAGTCCTCTAAAAATGAACTCTTGTCTTTTCTATCATGTAAGACTGCTTTTGAACCTTGACCCATTAAGTATCAGGTGTCCAGTAGAGTTTTCTTCCCTTTAGAAGTATCTTTCTTTGCATATTACACGTCTCTGCTGACCATACTTGGCCTTGCAGTCTGAGAGGCAGGCAGGTCGGCAGGCTCATCGACACGCCTCAGACTCCCCAGTCAGCACTCGCAGATTGACTACTGTTCTGTATGTTCTGTACAGGCAGTATCTCCTGACCACGTTAAAGTACAAGTGAAAAATAGGGCACTGTACATTTGCACCTGTTCATTGTTAAACACTATGCTCAGTAGATGAGGCTGTGGAAGCCAAGTATACTGCTGAGACTTCAGTTTTCTGTCCTGTCAACCATTTGCTTTGTGACAGTTATGTAGCTCCAGAGGTTGGGGCACCCAGTAACACAAGTGCCACAGATGCCACAGCTATGTCTCCTAGGCACTAAGGGATGAACTACTACATATCTTTGCTACAGAAACAAAGTCCCTTGTCGCCTGGATTTCAGAAATATCAGCATTTAACTCACTCTTTAGCAATAGATTTCTTTTCAAGATGCTACTTAGCCACAGTTCAGGAGATGTGGGGAATAGCAAAGGACTTCCTATGGAATAACAGTCTTACTGAATCCCCTGGATTCAAGGCTTGCAAGAATTGTGGACTTGGACCATGGGTGGGACTGTGAGTGCCTTTCACCAGGGATGCTGGGATTACCCTTCAGAGAGAGGTTTTGAGTCCTCTCCACACACCAGAGAACCATGCCCTCAGACCACATCTTGCTTGTTCTTTTGCAGTGCTTTAGTGTCACATTGTTCTGCACAACTCAACTGGCCTATTACTTTCTTTGTGTCTGCCAACACTTTTCCAATCTTTCTCTTCTTTGCAACAAACTCTCTTCTTTGTTACCACAACTTATTATAGGGATGCACCATCTAATGCGTCATATTTTTTTCTCCTTAACATTCTTAAACTCATGTAAGTAAAACTAGGGGTAACAGAAATATTGGAAATAAATGAAATTTGTGTGCAAATATTGTTTTAATGTCATTTATTCAACCCTATGTCATTTATTTAACCCTAATATCCCCAAAAATGCAACGAGAAAGCACCATGAACTTTTTTGAATTAAGAGACAGCTAACAAATGTTAGCATTAGAATAAAGACATAATCTCTACCATTCTGCAGCCATCTCAGAGATTTTCATAACTATCAAATAAGAGCAAATGTCTGAAGCTACTAGGACAAACACTAGAACAAACACAGTGAGTCCTTAACACATATGGCCTGCTCGTAACACCATTATCTGGAATAATGCAAGCACTCAGATAATCTAAAATCACATGATCACCCACATATGCCAAGCATCACATCAGAATTGTTCTTTGATCTACATCCTCAGAGGTAGAACAAGGGGAAAACAAGTGGGACAGAATGAGAAAGAAGCATAAAATTCTCCTTACAATGAAAAGATGCCTCAGAGAGCTAAGGTGGGAGGAGTACGGAGAGGAAGAGAAGGAGTAAGGAGAGGAGGAGAAGAAGGACAGGAGAAGCTAGGTGATGGGAGAGAGAAAGAGAGAGAAAGAGGGGAGGGGACATGGAGGCAGATGTTCACGTGTCTCCACCAGTCAAAGATAGTTGATATATCTAGGTTGAGTATTGGGTTACACATCTGACTGAGCATTACCAAACTTATAAAGCCTTTGATTAACATTTTTAAAAATTGTGTAAAAGCAAAAAGGAAAAGGGGGCATGGGATAGGGGTTTTCTAGGGAGGGGAAATGGAGAAAGGGGATGACATCTGAAATGTAAATAAAATATCCAAGAAAAAAAAGAAAAAAAAAGAAAAGATGCCTCAGAAAGTCAGACGTAGAGCTGTGAGGCACAGAGGTTTTGGAAGGGTGCCACATCGCTGAACCTTTTCCTCTTACTCCCACAGTGAGCACTGTTCATTTCTTTCCTTCCCAATGGTCTGGGTCCTATAACAAAGTGAAGTCTTTAAACTGAGTTTTCTGTGAGCTGAGACCACTCAATCCTCTCTGTCCACACAGGTGTTCCCAAAGGGGTACCTTCTTTTAATTCAACTGCTTTTTGTGTCTCACCACATTCTCACATACATCAAAGACCCTGGCTATATGGAGAATCTAAGTAGTGTTAGCCAACAGAACCTCCACAGCAAACAGAGGAGCACCATCATATATGCATTTTGGTCTTTTAGAGTCTTCCTTCTATAGCTGAGAAACTGAAATTTAATTTCACTTCATTTTAACACATTCAAACAACATATAGCTAGTGCCTGTCATATGGGACACTATGCCTCTACTAACTATTTATACTAATCTTTACATAATGGCTGATCAGAAGTCGGGTTCTGACCTTGCAAGACATCAAAAATCTTGAACTCACAGGAGGTCAGTCTTGTGAAAATAAGACAGCCCATATAACTAAAGCACCATACAGGATGGTTCTAACATTTGCTTTTGGAAGAATTGGAAGACTAATCCTCAAATTGGCACCAGGCCACTTTATCACCATTCTGTTCAAGCGCACGCAGCAATCGCTTCTATCGGTTTTAAGTAAAGATGTGTTGCTGATATTTAAGCAGCAGGAGAAATTGGAACTGCCTACTGTGATTGCAGCAAGCACTAAAAGGACAAATTAAAAATCAAGTATCACTTAGTGAAAAAGCAAAATCGTTTGTCTCTGTATTCCTTACAGAAACATATTCCAACTCATGTTTTGGGCTAGGAACGAGAGTGGCTGACTTTCCTATGAGATGGATTTGCAGAGGAAAACAGCAAGCTTGCAAGGCAGGGAAAGAGCTAATGGAACTACAGGCAACTAAGAAATGCTGAGCTAGGGAGAAATAGTTGTCCCAGGGAAAAGCACATCAACACTAAATGGTGAGCCCTGAAAGCAAATGTACAATAACATTATAGAGACTGAGCGGGTTATATTTATATGTTTAGGACTGTATATGTATAAACACATACAAATATGTATATAACAACAATTAATAAAAAAATAAGCCATGAAATTGAAGGAACAAGAAGTATGTGAGAAAGAGTCTTGCGGGAGGAAAGAGAAGTTGGAAATTATGTAATTATATTATAATTTTTTTTAAAAAAAGCTAAAGAACGAACACTAAGATTTTTCTAAGATGTGTAAGTGAAAAAATGTGGGTTTGGATTTTAAGGTCCACAAGGAGCTGTTGAACTAATTGGAGGAAAGGGGGCCAAGTAAGATTTTATAAAGACTTTATAAAATCTTGCTGTCTTATAAAAATGTTTGTAGCAGGGCAAGAAGAGCATGAAAAATGGGGTGTCTTTACCACCGTGCCAGTCAAAGCAATGACAGTAATATCAGGAGATCAGTAAAGACAGGGAGGAGTGTGAAGACTCATAGATACTGCAATGAAAACCTGACAGGCTTCATGCTTAGAACTTTCTTAATGAGGAGAGTGGCAAGCAATGAGACAGAGGTCAGCGAGTGTTGAGGCTCAACAGAGAAGGGTGCTATTTTCAGAGATGACACCAAGAAGAGCTAGCTGTGCTGGAGTGGACACTTGTGTTTTAAGTGGCTGATAAAAACAGTGAGAATGACAAACAGGGATTTCCAAGGGTCGCTTAGTCTAGACTGCTAATCCTCTCTTTAAAAGGAGTAAGCTACCAGTTTGATGAAATAGCTCACCCTCCAACTTTCTAAAAGTGATTCCCCCAAAAGGTGTCAAGAACAGCAAGCAGGACTCCTTCTTCAGAGGTCAGCTTAGGGCAAGGGTGACTTCATCCTCTACAGGGATGTAGGTTACTCCATTCCTCTAGAAAACATGTCTGTAGTCACAGTTTGCTCTGGGAGTATCATGGTATATTACAATGGTACCCTGTACCACATCAATCCCTGCTCGATGACACCTGCTTATGCCATACTCACGCCCTGCCACCACCACTTAAACGACAAAGATGGTCTTAAAGTTCTGGCACTTACTGACTGTTTTGAGTTTGGTTTTGGTTTTGTTTGATTTAGTTTTTGTTGTTTTTCTTTTTTGTTGTTTTTTGCATTTGTATTTGTGTTTTGAAACAGGGTTTCTTTGCAACTTTGGCTGTCCTGGAACTCACTCTGTAGTACAAGATAGCCTGGAACTCACAGAAACCCAAACCCACTTGCCTCTGCCTCCCGAGTACCAGGATTAAAGGCATGAATCATGGCCACCGGCTTCTTGCTGACTTATGAGGTCATTTGCCGCCTGTTCTTTAATATAGCTTATATAGCCTGGGGTCACATACCCCAATAGCCACTAAGGCCAGGCTGGGAATGAGCCAGCACCAGTTTCCATACTATAGTCAAACAGAAATGCCCATGGGATTTACAAAAGAAGCTAAACCTGAGACTTTTCAAAATAATATGTAAACTCTCTATTCTTAAATATTTAGCTCAGATATTTTTTGATTATCTGAGGCAAACAAAAGCTCTCACAAGCATCACTGGAACCAGAGACCACCTGTTTGTATATTCTGTTCTCATCTACAGCAAACACATGGTAGCACATATACAACACCCATGAATTCATTCATTCGTCATCCTTATTTGTTATTTCTTCATTAAAAATCTGAAAGCATTCTCTGATTTTCTTATGAAAGTATTTCTCTATGAAATTCTGCAAAAAATGATAATATTCCAATATTCATAACCTCCTGAGCTGAAACTCAACTTAGCCATGCCTGCTTGGGTGGTAGCCATTGCTACTCCTTCATGAGCGAATAAAAACTGCCCCAAGTGTCAAGCTTTCCTCCTTGAAAGGAAAAATAATGCTATGCAGCCCACATGCAAATGCTGAGATCCTTACAGTAACTGTATCTGTTGGCACAGATGCTATGTTAGTCTACAAACTATCTGTACTTCCCTTGTACCTTGGCTCTGACTGGTGACCTTTTAAATGCCACAGTTATTCAATTAAATCCACATCTTCTTCCACTGGCCTTCACCTCTCCTCTCAACATTTTCTGAGGCTCAGCTGTATTTCCCTAAATACTTTGTCCTGATTAAAAGTAGGATCTAGAGAGCTTCCTTTACATAATTCTCTAATGTGCTGATAATTGATGAAAATACCTTTGCAAACTCTGACCTGGGGCCTCAAGGGCAACTAGGGGAATCTAGAAATGCCTGGCTTCCCTGGAAAGTGACTCACTTCATTTTCACTGGAGCTGGAAAGAACTGGAGAAAGAGCACTCATCCATTCCAATTAGGAAGAAGAAACAACAAGAAGAAGAATCATTCTCCTACCTGGCACTAAAGCTTAGCAGGCATCTTTCTTGAAAGGACATGAAGCTGAATAACTTTAATTTATGCCAAGCAGGAGCATTAAGAAGATGTATTCTTCTAACGCTGCATTCACTCAGGGTCCTGAGTGCCAAGTATTGGCTTACTTTTTAGCCAAAAATCAAAGATCTTCTCACTGTTGTCTTTGTGGATCACTATTAGGAAAAGACCCAGCCGTTATTCCATCACTGAGTTTCCTTCCATGGGTGCCGGAGAGTGAGGTATAGCTCATAAATTATCCAACAGTTGTATTAACACACTAGAATTTTCGTAAAAGACTGAGAAGCTTAAATGAGGTTTACTACCCTGTGACTCTGAAGACTAGACACTTGAGACTAGGGTGCCATGGAGTTATATTCTTCTAAAGGTAATCACCTTGGCTTTTATGTGGGCATCTTCCCTCTATCTTAAGTTTCACATCTGTAGCCTAATTTCTTCTAAAGATACAATTCACACTAGATTATCCATCCACCACAATTGCATCTCAACTTAATTAGCTCTCCAAAGACCCAGACTACAAATGCATTGATATCCAATGGTCTTAGGACTTGAAACTTCAACAAGTGCATTTGAAGGAAGCACTTTAACCCGTAACAGCAATTTGGAAGATAGCCCTTACTGGAGCAAAGTATCAGTTTTACCAAAAAGAAATAGAAACTCGTGTTCATGAGTGAGGATAAAAATTTAATTAACAAGGAGGAGGAGGAGAAGGAGGAGGGAGAAAGAAGAAGATGAGGAGAAGAAGAAGGAGAACGAGAATGAGAATGAGAACAAGAAGAAACAAAAGAACAAGAAGAAACAAAGGGGTCTAAGACAGGATTGCAGTCTATTGAAGGTAAAGACAGCAACAGGAACCAAAGAAAATCTTTATGCTTTTCTTCTCCCTATGCAAATAGGCTCATTCTTCCCATGCAAATATGCTTTGTCTTTTCTTTCCTCAGAAGAAAAAATGGTCCACATTGAAAAATACTTCCCATGTATCCATAGACAGATTGAAAAAAACTCTAGTCCCAGTTTCAAAGAGACAGAATTCAATTGCCCCATCCTGGGTCAGGTGTTCTCCCTGGTCTAATCACTTTCAACTATGGAAATGTGGTCACTTGCTATAAACAGGGCTGTTTCATGTTGCCCTGCAAGAACTAGGGAAGTTCACATAGAAAAAGAGGGGTGAGAGATTTTGATCTCTGGCTACTGACTAGGCTAACCACTCTCCACTTCGTGACTATATAGCCTTTTCAAAAAGAAATCTGCATGTCTCACTCTTTCTTATCAAACCTCAGTACCTATTTCTTCTGCTAACTAGTAAGGCTAAATCTTTTCCCTCTTGAAGCATAGACAATAGGTAACTATAGCAACTGGTTGTACAGGTAATTGCTGTGAAACACTGCCCAGGGGTTAGAACGCCATGGAGGCACTGATCCCTACATTCAACTGAGGCATTAGTTCACAACTGAGGTGAGTTTCTTGTCTCTAGAAAAATCAATGTTTTAGCTTTTAAAATAAAGGAAAGAGTGTGCGGCACGAGGCTCTCTGAAAACACTTGCACTGAAGTGGGCCCAGGAGATGCAATTTCAAACAAGGCTCACCTTTTCATCTCCCAGGTGCATGACTAGGTGAGGTCTCAGTTGCCTCTAATTCATTCCTCTTTCATCTTGCCTTTCCCTACCCACCACTGCCAGGAGCAGGCTGATGAGAGCAGGCACAGGTTCACTGACATCACCTTTAGATACAATAAGACACACTTCAGCAAATGCAATCAGTTCTCCCAATGGTCCAGCCAGCACATTGGGCATCCCAGAATCTTTCTGTCCCTGATTCTTTGCCTCCCTGCTTACTATTGTCACCTGAAATTCATAAACACAAGGAAAATGTTCTTTCCTTTCCTTTAAGAAACATGTTGTATTGGAGTGGTTCACTTTAGAATTTAGAAGATAAGGAAATGCACATAATTGGAAGATTTTTTTAAAAATGAAACATAATCCAAATACCTATAGGCATTTCTTTCCTTATGGATAAAATCTGGAGTACAGCTCAGTGCTTAAGCACATAGATTCTCAAGCCTGGCTGCTCAGGTTGGAAGCCATGTTATACCACTTATCATCTGACTTTATTTGTTACCAATTTCCTGAGCTTCATTTTCCTCATAGTGTCGTTGTGAAGATTAAATGAGGTGTGTTTTCCAATCCGTAGAGGAATGCAGTTTGTTGCTATTACTGTTACCACTGCTATAAAACCTAGCCTGGATTTAAAAACAATGAATCTAGGATTGTTTCTTTCCACTCACCATTCATGGCCATCTAGCTTCTTTATACTGTATCCTGCTACTATCAAAGGCTTTTTGGAAGCCTTATGTAAACTCCTCCCATCAACACCCAGGAGAACATGCTCCCAGGATCACAGCTATGTCCACTCTACAGTCTGCTGAGCTCTTTCTCATACCAAAATCTAACCATGTTACTCCACATCTAAGACTCAATACAATATCCAAAACACAACCTACTGTGCTGTGTCATGTCTGAGTGGTAGCTCACCAGAGTCCAGTGCACTTTAATGACCTGTCTGCCTCCCTGAGTGGATAATGAAATGTGTGGGATAAGGAAACCTGTCTTCTCATGTAGGGATGCTATCTAATCTTTATCACATGTTCTCATTATTACCAATAAGAGGAAAAGAATAACATAACTGCTGGGCATCATTTTATATTTCCATTTCCAAGATAGAGGGAAATTATAATTTAATATTAAGTCATGTGGTTCTCAATAAAAGAGTCATAGGTATTCAAAGATGAAAAAGGTCTAAAATATATTATACAAGTCTTTAAAGAAATATATCTCTCTCTTTCTCTCTCTCTCTCTCTCTCTCTCTCTCTCTCTCTCTCTCTCTCTCTCT
>JANHMN010000002.1:166880377-166952885 GCA_030674055.1 Rhabdomys pumilio
TCTCTCTCTCTCTCTCTCTCTCTCTCTCTCTCTCTCTCTCTCTCTCTGAAGAAACTGCCATATTACCTTACATTTAGAGATGTTTGTAGAATTGTTTGTCCCATCTGTACTACCTTCTCAGTTTGTGCCCCTGTCTTTCACATTCACTACAAATGTCTAAGTGTGGATCCCTTCATCTCCTACCCGGACCATGCCATCAACCTCAATGTTCAGTCACCACCACTGCTTCTTCAAGCCATCACTCACGACATTCACACAAAATCTGTTTCTCAGATTTTGGCTTGATTGATCACAACTCATCTCCTTCCCAAATGAAATTATCTGAAGGGTCTCGTTTGCCTAGTGGGTACATTTTAAGCTTCTTCGCTTGTCTACAAGCTCTCTTCTGACGCTTGTCTACAATTTCATCTTCCAGCATTTTGTTTGCCTGTTCTATACAATTCCATGGATCAACTTTGTGCTCCAAATATTTTCGGTTGGGATTAGTCACTTTTCTCATGACTGTGATAAAATTTCTGGCAGAATCAACATAAAGGACGAAGGATTCACTTTGACTGATAGTGTCAGAAGTTCTAGTCCATTGTAGCAAGGAAAGCCTCAGGCCGTTCAGTTCATACTGACAGAAGCTGAAGGTGGGGTTTGTTCATATGCTAGGAAACAGGAAGATGCTAGCATAGGTTGGTACCAGCGTTGACAGAAACCCTGGAAGTCCTTCCCCTAATGCCCACTTGCACACTTTCCTTCAATACAGAGCACTTAGTGATGCAAACTTGAACCTAGGAACTTCCTTGTGTTTGTGGATTCCAGACCAGAGAATGAAAGGATCGGGGACAGAAGGATTCTGGGATGCCTAATGTGATGGTTGGACTGATAGCATTTGCTGAAGTGTGTCTTATTGTATCTAAAAGTGATGTCAGTGAACCTGTGCCTGCTCTCATCAGCCTGCTCCTAGCAGAGGCCCCAGTTTTTACAGGTGCTACAGCCTCCTAAAATCTCACCACCAGAGAACAGCACTGAAAATATGAGCCTTGAGGGAGCACATTTCAGATTCCAGCTTTAATGGAGTTGTTTCTTTCCACTATAGTCTTTGGTCCCTCCATCTGGATAACTCCTATCTATTCCTCAAGGCCCAATACAACCCCTCTTCCAAAACCTTTCCCTGAAACAATCATTTAAGTACATCATATCATTCTGTTTGTTTGCCAATGTGTCTTTACTTTAATCTCTGGTGGGGCAAAAACCATTTCTTGTCAGTCTTAGTAGTTCCTTCAATATATATAATTCAGTTCTCAGTGTATCCATCAGCTACATTAAACATTTACTGAGTAAGGGGAGAGAAAGCTCTACTTTATAAACAAAGGTGCTATTTCTGAATATGTTTCCTAATGATGGGACACAACCATATCCTATCCATATAGCTAAGTTAAAGCATTCAACAATGCCTCTTCAGGGGCAAAGCCAAATGCCTCAACTGTGAATGCATTACTGGGCTAAGAGTCACTCATCATTCCCTGGCCAGCCAAGCCTAGACCCTTCCATAAGGTTAGCTTGCAGCAGAACCTGGCATAGGATTTAGAAATGAAAGGAATAATCTCCAATTTTCATAAAATTAAAACTACACATGTGTCACACACCAGTGGGTAGAAGTTCCCCCTCCTTCCTTCAATTCTGAATAGCTACTGATGTAAACTTGAACCTAGGAACTTCAATGGATAATTAAATCCTCAGCTCATTCCCTTGCTAATCAAGGACAAAAGCTGTAGATATATACACAAACCTCAGAGAAGTTTATCACTTAATTACTATAAAACAGCTCCAGAGGTTAATGCATGCTTGATCTCAAAGGAGTGGCAGGAGCCCTTGTGTTATTTATATCAACTACACAATCAGAAACAAAGACAGAAAACGCAAACCTAGAAATGCAAGACAACCTCTGATCTAATGAGACAGAGGCCCACAGCTACCCAGGGCCCTACCATCTTGCCTCAAAATTCCATCTACCATTTTTCTATGCTCTAAAATTCTAGAAACAGAAAAGTATTCTTCTGATATTTTTTCTGTTAAAAATGCAAATATCAGACCGGATAGATCATATATGACACCACCGTCAATTATGTTTGCCTTGGACAGAATAAATTTTGCAATTTTTCCAGCACACTGGTGTTCACAGCAAATTGAAGCACAGTGCCTAGAGACAATGACCTGAAGAGCTGGAGCAGGCTCATCTTCAAGGGTGGAAAACAGGCGGAGGGGGAGGAGGAATGGAGCTAAGAAAGCAGGCCTCACCTGGGACACATATGAACTTCCTAGTTAAATCCTCAGCTCATTACAGAATCGTGGATGATTGCATGAAAAGGCCAGGAAGCCAAATCTTGTTTTGAATTCCTAAAATCCTCTACTTCAGATTTTGTTTGTATCACTAGACTCCTATGTATGATGAACTCTAACTCTCTTCTACTCCACTGTGTGTTTCTGGACAACTGGGTAAATAATTTTTCAAAATCAAATCACATAGGTATGTTAGGCAGGAGTGGCTGAACAGATTACCTTGAAAATGTCTTTGGATATTTTTGTGTAACTGTGTAAAATACAACAAGCTTGTGAAGATGTACCTTCTCAGCATGTATCTGCCCCCACTTGATTATTTTGGGTTTCATGACAACTTCTGATTCAAAATTTATAAAATGTCTCTTTAGGTGTCAAGTTCTGCTGAACTCTCTTGATAATCTAACTGTACCGGATATGCAGGGTAGTAAGGATCTCCAGACTAGTAAGGCATCTGCTTGTCTTCCCAGTGGGCAGAGGAAGACCTGGTCAACTTCATGGGGCTAGAAGCATCCTCAGGAACTTCTTCAGTTTACATAGTAAGAAACTTCTCATATACATGTCTCTTGCCATGAGAACAACTGACAAAAAGTTTACTTGAACAAAAGTCCTTCATTTCATTGAAATAGTTTAAAGAAACTCAAGAATAATGATGCATAGCATCGGGTTATATGAGGTTATATACAGAAGTTGCTTAAACATGCATTAACAATCTAAAGGGCATTGTGAATAGAAAAAAGCACACAATAATGGCTGAGAATATTTTCACAAACAAAAATAATTGGCTTTTTAAAGCATATCTAGGGGCAGGGTGAACCATGCTCCTGAAAAAAAAGAGAGAGAAATAAGGATGCCTGCTGACAGACAGACAAACAAGTAACAGAAAGCATGCCCAGATTCTCTATGGAAGTGTAATCAAATGATGTTTGCTGATTCGACTCTCACCTTGACTCAAAAGACATATCCCCGAAAACTCTGTCTCCTTTGGCTCTGAATCTCCACTTAATAAACCACCAACCAAAGAGGGGGCAGAAGTTCCTTCTCATTTTAAAACCTCACATTGGCATCCCAGTTTTGGGATCAGTTTCATGTGAATTGAGTTAGTGAGGACCTATCACTTGAAATCAGATCAATTCTCAGCATAGCATTGAAACCCAGTTTCTGACAAAGATACAGTCTTTTTGTGACTCTATCCTTTCCTGGGTCATTGATTTTTTTTTCTATACTTCTCACTGTTGTTTATGAAGTTTATTTCCCTTTGTGGTGTGATTCATAATAATTATCTGCATAACACTGAAAAAGCTAAGTAATTTATTTCACAGGTACAGTAAAAGCTCACTTGAGAATGTTAGCATCATTGCACAAATGCAAGGTCAGACTTGAGTATGCTCTTCAGGAAAACCTAAGGTTAAAACTTTTAGTGGCAGAGCTCCTAATGAGAATCTGGTAAGAGCTGTGGGTCCTCTCCATAAAACATATGACTCAATTATCATATAAAAGAGTGAGATTTATGAAGCCTGGCCTCGTTCAAACTCATTTCACAGAAGGAAACACTGAGTCACTGTGAAAGGAGCAACCCTAGGTTGCTACTTATGGGCAGAAATTTAATTGGGCCTTTAATATATTCAAGTCAAGAGCAATATGACCCAGAAATGGATCCAAATGATCCCATGAGTTGAACCACACTCATTCCCTAAGCCAACCTGCATTCAGTCAACTCCCAGAGCACTGTCTCTTTAAAAAGTGTAATCAATGGACTGAGTGTAGCTCAGACATAGAGTGCTTGCCTAGCAAGTGAGGATCTCTGCTCTATCCCTGTCTTCCCAGAGTCGGAATGAGGGAGCTACGGAGGAGAGCAGAGTTCACACTGCCATTCTGGACAAGGTACTAAAGATGATTCTGGGAGTTGTCTGGGACTTTGTCCTATATTCTAGATATAGTATGCAAGTATGGATTTTTACAGTGATTTTAATCAACTAATAGTGATACTGTGGAATAGTGAACAATATAATAGATCTAGAAGGCTTGACCTGATGAGTTCCCTGTAATATTAATTCATATAGCTATGGTGCTTGGTATTGTACAAGGTGATCTCAAGTGTACATAGTAATTGAGAAAATGAAAAGGAGGAGAAAACCCTAAATCAAATAGACTTGTATCAAATACTTACTTGCATAAACAGTAACATAAATGAACATTAAATATATATCTTATATTATGTGTATGAGCGTCTTGCCTGTGTGTATGTCTATGAGTCAAGGGAGTGCTTTGCATACATGGATGCCAGATGAGCAAATCCTCAGGAACAGAAATTATAAATGGTTGTGAATTTAGATGTTTGGCCTCTTAAATAACCAGCCTTTCACATATGGAACCTGTGGTTGAATCCTCATCTTTAGACCCTGATGTAAGTCCTCACTCCACAAATCAGCATTTCTCTACATTCCATACAGAGCATGTACATGAGAATCAGCAGCCGCCTCCACTTGAGGAAAGGGCTGTATACAGGAGCTTTCAAACGTGTTCCCGGGCCCACAGGGCCAGCATGACTGGAAACTGGTTATCAATGCTCACTCCCAGGCCACACTTCTGCAGTACAGAATTGCAAGCTAGAGCCTGGGGCCCCAAGATCTGTTTTAGTAATCCCTCTGACAAATTCTGATAAACTCCTGAGATGCTCCAGCAGTGGCACGCTTCCCCTAGACTCCCTCACAGAGCCACCTCCGTCACACTTAGAACAGCTCTAACACCCATAACCTTGTCTTCGAAACCACTGAGTGGCATTCAGCATCTGATCTAAGCCCATCATCCTTGGGAAGGCACAAACCCCTGTGGTATTCCAATGCACCAATCAATTTCATCTTAGTCTCCTTTTTACCAACATGATTAGAAACCAAAGGACTGAAGTTCAAGCGTGTTGTCAGAGGTGGACTCCAAAGAGGAAAGATTCCAAACAATATCATTTATGTTAGAGAACTTCACAACCCCAAACAGAATATCTGTATGCAGAAATTTATATTGGCAAACGGAGTTTCCTCCAAGAGAATCTACCGGTATAAGTCACAAGGCCTCATTTGGGAACCCAGCTTGGAAAAGTGACTGGGAGTGGACTTTTGACAGTTTCCCTATTTCTGGGTGGGTGGCTTGTTGTGTGACACTAGGTACTCTTCACAAGTAGATATTGGCTGTATGGAACAAAACCAATTAGTGTAGTGTTGGGAAAAACCAGGCCTATGCAACCTGACTTCAAACTGTATCCGTGTTTGCTACTGGAATTACAAAAGTGTTCTAACAAGGGGTAGAAATGTACTCTATCATGGAAAAACATAATCAGTGAGACCAAAAATGAGCATAATGTTCACTGGTTAAACCAACATCATCTCCCAATTTATTGCCTAGCAATTGAATTTACCTGGAATCGGGCAGTGGGCAAAGGGCTTGTGAGGAGTGAAGCAACAGTGCCACCATGTGGTTCTCTCCTAAAAGTGGTCCAGGCAGAAAATGCCACCAAAATAGATGCTCATCTCCCCAGGCCACTTCTATATTCAGACTTCATATTTTCAGTTTAGAAGTCTATCAGTAGAAGAAGGAAGGCCTACTTACAGATACACACAAGACTTTAGGCAGCATAAGAGTACCTAGGTAGCCAGGCTATCCACAGGCTCCCATTTCTTCTTCAGTGGACTCTGTTTACACAGAGACATACACACATGCACTACACACACACACACACACACACACACACACACACACGCGTGCATGTATGAATCCATGCACCCACACATGCATGCACATGCACGCATCCTTCCTGGGTAGTAAGTGCTATAGAACTCCAGGTTAATCGCTTTCCATGCTCTTCTTGAGTCCCAGACACTGCCCACCTATAGTATCCTGGCTTTCTATTTCCACTCTGACTCTGAAGGTCTCACATAACCCCAGCCCCTAAAATAATCATCAGAAATTAAGTCCAATCCTGGTCATTAAAGAACAAAAGGGGAGATCGTACAATTCAGAAAATTCTAGCAATAATCACTCTAGCTGGAGACATGTTGTTCTTTTACCTCTCCCACATCTCTATGGCTATATAGCACTGTATAACATAGTTAGTGTGAATACCAAAGAACCTCACAAGCCATTTTCGACATTATAAGAAAGTGTCAGGTTTTTAAGTGAGTCAACTTACATCAGTAAACATACATATCTGCAAAGAACATTCTGCATGCCTGCACCAGTGTACTTTCTGGGTTCCAATTGCTTATGATTACTCAACCAACCAGTGAAAAGCTTAGGCATGTATGTCAATCATTCTGTTTTGTGTTTCAGATAAAGGCAGTAAATTGTTAAGCTACAACAGGGAGATCTTGAGTTCAAGGCTTCCCTAGGCAGTTTAGTGACCCTCTGCCTTTGTCAGAGAAATGCACATCTAAATGACCTCAAGATTCCACCTTACCCCAATCAAAATGGCTAAGATCAAAACCTCAGATGACAGCACATGTTGGTGAGGACCTGGAGAAAAAGGAACCCTCTTCTATTGCTGGTGGGATTGAAAACTGGTACAACCACTCTGTAAATCAATCTGGAGGTTCCTCAGAAAATTGGAAATAGGATCTACCTGAAGGCCCAGCTATACCACTCTTGGGCATACACCCTAAAGATGCTCCACCATGCCACAGGGGCCATGTTCCACTATGTTTATAGTGGCTTTATTTGTGACAGCCAGAAGCTGGAAACAACCCAGATGTCCCACAACAGATGAATGAATACAGAAAATGTAGTTCAGTTACACAATGAATACTACTCAGCTATTAAGAACGAGGACATCATGAGTTTTGCAGGCAAATGGATTGAACTAGAAAATATCATCCTGAGTGAGGTAACTCACACCCAAAAGGACATAAATGGTATGTACCCACTAATAAGTGGATATTAACCAAAAAGTGCAGAATTCCCAGGATACAATCCACAGAACTCAAGGTTAACAAGACAAAGGACCCAAGTGAGGATGCTTCAATCCCACTTGGGAGAGAGAAGAAAGCAATCACAGTGGGCAGAGGGAGGGAAGGACCTGCGTGGAAGAAGGAACAGGGAGGGGAAAAGAAGAATATAATCGGGTATTGGGGGAACAGGCAGAAAGAATGGAAACAGGTAACCTCAGGAGGTAGGAGGTGGGGGAACCCTCTAGAATGTACCAGAGACCTGGGAGGTGAAAGAAGCTCAGGACTCAAAGGGAAGGACCTTAAATGAAATGCTCCACAGTGAGGAGGGGAGCCTGTAGAGTCCACCTGCAGTAGAAAGACGGGGTATCAAGTGGAAGGATCCCTCAGTCAAAACCCTGACCCAGAATTGTTCCTGTCTAAAAGAACTTCAGGGACAAAAATGGAGAGGAGCCCGAGGAAAAGGAGGTTCAGTGACTGGTCCAAAGTGGACTGGATCCAGCTCAAGGGGTGGCTCCAAGACCTGACATTATTACTGATGCTATGTTGCTTACAGACAGGAGCCTAGCATGGCTGTCCTCTGAGAGGCCCAACAAGCAGTTGACTGAGTCTGATGCAGATACTTATACCCAACCAACAAACAGAAGTTGGAGAACCCTCTGGTTGAATTAGGGAAAGGGTAGAAGAAGCTGAGGAAGAGGAGAACACCATAGGAAGACCGGCAGTCTCAACTAACCTGAACCTCCAAGACCTCTCAGACACTGAGCCACCAACCAGGCAACATACATAGCTGGTCTGAGGCCCCTGACACATACACAGCAGAGGACTGCTTGGTCTGGCTTCAGTGAGAGAACCACCTAACCCAACTCTTGAGAGACTTGAGGCCCCAGCAAGTGAGGAGGTCTGGTGGAATGGGGGAGGAGACACCCTCTTAGAGACGGTGGGGGGTGGGGGAGGAATGGGATGAGAAACAGTCAGAGGGCAGACTGGAGAGGGGAAATAACAACTGGACTGTAAAAAAAAAAAAAGACTAAAGAATAATAATTTTTTTTAAGTAAAAAGAAGTTTGATGGTATAACCAAGTGATACAATTCTTGCCTAGCATGCACAAGGCTGTAGGTTCAATTCCTGGTACTGGATAAAAGACAATAAAGTACCCATATCCCTAGCAACCATTTTGTTTAAAGTCAAATACAAATACAAAAATAGTCAAAGGTGAGAGAGAAAGAGTGAGAGAGTGAGAAAGCGAGAGAGCAAGAGAGCAAGAGAGAGAGAGAGAGAGAGATCTGTTCTGCATAAGAAGATCATTGTGAAATTTTTTTTTAGGTTTTTCCTCTCCTATCCCAAGTGTCACCAGTGTAGTGTGGGAAACAGAGTGGGAGTCATGTGTCATGCCTAGTTCCCTAACAAATAAACTCAATCTGAAATTCCACACTTCACACAAATATTAAGGAAAATTAAATAAGATATTTAAGTCCTTGGCACAGGGTAACAGATAGCCCGTTCCCATATCCTCTCAGCAAGCAAGATTCTAAGAACCAGTCATTTGATAGCTCTCCTCACATAACTTCTCCTAGTAGTCAGTGTGTACTTAAACACTGAGATCTGGACTTAATGACCTAATATCCACTCAATGAAAATCTGGTTGTCCTATTTTTTAGTCCTTTTTAGTGATGGTGGTGGTAGTAGTGGTGGTGGTGTGTTTTTACATGAAAGGGCTTAACTAGCTTTGCTGTGTCTATGAAATTTTTATTTCTCAAAATATCTGCTTTTAATCATGGGTTGTGGGGTGGGCCACATTCTCTATTGCACCCTGCTGAAATATTGGATACTGACAGACTCTGAAGAATGGCGCTGTCATTGTCGTTAGTTGAGTGCTCACTGAGGTGCATGGAATAATCCCAAATCCATGGTCAGGCAAGTGACCCTGGTTAAACTCAGTGGGTCTCAAAAACCAAAGCAAAGAAAGACAGAAGTCATGAACATTAGCAAGGGAATTGTTGAGAGATGGTAATGAAGTAGGAGAGGAAACGCGAGGGGATGGGGGTTACGGTAATGAGAATGTGCTTTATACATGTATGAAACTGTCAAAGAACAGATGCAATAAGAGTTACTAAAATGGTAAGTATTATTTAAAGCTGAATAAACACACACTCAATGTCTTGGAAAGCTCTCTATTTGCTAGGGGTAGAGATTTTCCTTTATTTCCATAGTTGTTGAAGACAGCTTTGGTGTTTCTCAGTTGCAAAATTAAATTCAGAATGGCTTTTACTCTCAGCTCTGGAGACATCTTGAAACATTAAGGTGACCACTGGGAGGCAGAGGGGATTTTCTAAGACATGCAATAATATTTGTGTAAATCTACTCACTAGATGCTCTGCTCCAACCGACAAGAGGTGCCCCCTCCCCTTCTCATGCTCACTGTCTGTTCTTTGTGATCAGCAAAGAGGAATCCTCTCCCATTTCCTCTCTACTGTGGTGGGGGCAAGGCCCTGCTAACACCTTTATAAAAGGCAAATCTAATTTGGAAGCTATCTAAGAAGTCTAGGAAATATCCATCCCTGAAAAATGTTTAGGAAACAAAAATCACACACTGAAGCAGTATCTATATTCACTTAACGCTGTCCTCAGATGGACAAAAACAAAAGGTCTTTTTATTCTTCAGTAATTGATCTGCCTTTCTCACAGGATTTCACCTAACTGAAAGAAAGAAGAAATGAAAAAAAGAAAGGAAGGAAGGGAGGGAGGGAGGGAGGGAGGGAGGGAAAAGAAAATGTTTGTTGTACCCAATAACTCTGTTTTCTTGGTTACAGCTCTGCTCAGACTACCTGATGAACTCTCCGTGTGTCAGACTCAGTCTGTAGGCTGACATTTCCCCTGTTTCTAAAATGACACCATAGGATAAGGGAGAAGGGATGTGGCTGTGGACAGTGTGGTTTTGGGAGGCAGATGGGAGGAAGCCATTGGAGTCCTTAAACTGTAGCCTGGGATCTGCTGCTTCGAATGGAATGACTCCTAAAGACAGACCAAGCTTCTGACCATGTTCCTGGGACATTGTTCAGCTGCTCGTCAAGTCTGTAGCTGGCACCAATCGGGCTCTGTCAGCTTAGCTCAATATGAACTTCTGCTGGCAGAAATAAGACCCAAGCAGGGATCCCTGTTCTGTGGCCCTCTGCAACATGGCATGTTTTGTCCACTGAAGCAACCCTTGTCTGTTAACCTCCCTAGTCAGACTTTGCAGAGCTTAATAGTTAGTTTGCCCTAAAGACTTGAGGAATTCTTGGAACTTTTTAGGTGACATGAGAGTTAAAGGAATTTGGGAAAGCTTAACTGAGACCTTCCTAGGACTAACTAAGCTACAAGGCCAACCCATGAACTAAATCCATAGCTGAATCCTAAATAAACACCCCATGCTTCACCTATCTGATACACACCTCTCATTAATAGAGTACATGGTGTCATTTCTTCTTCACCTTCCTATTCCCTGTCTTCTGAGGATGGCCCCTTCTTGACCCCCAACAGCAAAAGGAGCAGGCTAAACTGTCTGCTTTCTCTATAAATGACCATCTCCTGGTCACAAGTCTTATGCCCATCCATCTTGTATGGGGAAAGCCCGAGTCCTTGGAAAATCCACAAGCTCTGTCAGGCTCCTGACACTGTTGGAGAAGTTTAGAGGGAAAAGAGTTTGGAGGAACTTTCACTTCTCTTGATAAGCATCCTTTTGACTTAACACAGATCCAAAGGAGAAAGTGTCTCACTTTAAATATGCAACTTGGAATATTAACTTTCTCTTCGAATCCCTCTTATCTTCCTCCTAATTGGTAGGACGATGCCACAAATAAACAAGAGAGATGACTCCCGTGTAGGTAAATGCAAAGCAAAAATAGACTTCAAGAGTGTCAGCCCACGAGATGATCACAGCACTTCAGCTAAATTCTCCAGATCCTTAGAGCCCACTACACCCTCAACATCAGAAGAAGCACCTGAAGATAGGACAAGGATTGTAGCCTCAGGGAACCTTCTGTCTACTGGGAAGAAAGGCCCTGCTGTCTCTCAGACAAGGAGCAAGATCTGATTTGCACAAATGAATGGAGACAAGGAAAGGCACTACCTGGAGTAACTCAAAAGGAACTCCCGCCAGTTCTGGCTTCCCTTCCTCCTCTGCTATTGTGAAGTTATTTATTTTTTAAAAAATCTCTCTGCAGCTTGGAAGGAAGGCACTGAAGCAAAGAGAAAGCCAGCAATTGCCACACAGAGGCTGCTACAGAAGGCCTATTGTCAGGAACCAGCTATCCCCTGGGGTATAAGCAGAGTGGATGAGGATGCCTATTGGGTCCTGATTTTGCATATGCAGTTTGTGCTCATAATTATTTTTGATTACTTCACGGGTCACATCAGGCTTTACCAAGCAAACATCCACTAATTAAATATTATGCAAGATGTCTTGTTCCCGTGCAATCTTCTATATATAAAGTAGATTCTGCTGGTGGAAAAAAAAATCTTCCGATGGTTTTCACAGGTTTGCTTTTATTTCAGTGAGACCCCTTGAGAGTGGCAGATGATAATTGTTTTAAAAAATCAACTGACATCCAGAGACTTAATAGGCATAGAACTAAATGCTGCCAGTGTTTTTCTAGATTGTATGCATTTCCCTCTTCCTTTTCAAGATTAGCATCAATATTTAATAAGCCAAATAGAGCATAAATAACACTTAGAAATCAAAATATCTTATGTCCCTTTCTCTTCTAAATGACCACTTAAATTTGTGTTGGATTTGGGGGGCTGCACAAGCATAGGTTTGCAGATATGCACCAGGAGAGCAAGCCCTGGATCAGAATGTTCTACCTCTGGAACTCAGTCCTCAGATTCTTACAGTTGTGCTTCAGGCCCTTCAACCACAGGTGGGTCCACAGCTCCTTCTGCAGGCTGGACTAGAAGGATGTGACCTCTTCTGGACCCACACACCTCTTTCATATGCTAGCTTGAGGTGTTTGTCTTCTATGAAATCCTTCTTGATATCTCTGAGCAAATTTTTCAAGTCTCAGAATTCTTCAACACACTACCTTGGTGATTCTTCATAGTGTCCACAGGCTTCAGTCGCCTCTGTTTTTCAAATTGATTATAAGGGAAAGATGGGTTTTCCCATAGAGCACAGGTCAATAGATTTCAGTCTTCTCTTTTAGAAGGTGCCTCAGCCAGGGCTAATACTGTCTTTGTCAAAGTCGTTGTTTCTGAGCCTTTCTCTATCCCCTGGACCTTTCAAACTTGCCCATAAGCCCATGATTCTTCTCCCTCATTAGAAAGAATCACATTTTCCTAGTACTCTCTCCCTCCATCCTCCCCCAGCCTGATCCTCCTGCTCCTGTCCCCACCTACCCTGAGTCCACCCACCCCCATTCCACCTGAGATATCTATTCTATTTCCCCTTCCCAGGGTGATGCGTGAATTCCCCTCTTGAGCCCTCCTTGTTATGTAGCCTGTCTGGATCTGTGATTGTAGCATGACTGTCCTTTACTTTACAGCTAATATTCACTTCTAAGTGAGTACATACCACCTTTGCCTTTCTGGGTTGGGGTTACCTCACTCAGGATGATTTCTTTTCTAGTTCCTTCCATTTGCCTACAAACTTCATGATGGTATTTTTTAACAGTTTAATAGTCTATTGTGTAAACGTACCACATTTTTTTATCTATTGTTTGTTTGAGGGAATCTAGGTTGTTTCCAGTTTCTGGCTATTATGAATAAAGCTGTTATGAACATACTTGAGCAAATGTTATTGTGGTAGGATGGAGTGTCCTTTGGTATATGCCCAGAAGTGGTATAACTGGCCCTGAGGTAGGTCACTTCCCAATTTTCTGAGAAACTGTCATATCGTTCTCTGTTGAAATAAGCTTTTTTACTTTGTATGAAGGTGTGTCTCTGTAGTTTCAATTGTTAATTCTGTATGGCAGAGTGATAAGTGCTGGCAGGATTTTGGTATTCTCATCTCTATGGCCATCACTTGGTTTTCCTATTTTGTAAGTATTTGTCCTTCCTCGCCTGCCTAAAGTAATCTAAAATTGTATCAGAGGTTAACTCAATATTGATTGATTGTAATAAAGAGTTAACAAACAATAGCTAAGGCAGGAAGTAGGGAGCAGAAAATCTGGGAGACAGAGATGGTAGGAGAAGAAAACAGACTGGGGAAATTCAGAGGGTAGACACAGAGGGAACAGACACAGACCACAGTGGAGCAAAAAGGTATAAAGCTGATTAAATTTGATGAGCTAGCTGGGAAACTGCTCTAGCAAAATGCCTAAGCACTAGACTTCATGAGTTTCTTGAGTTCTTTATATACTTTGGATATTAACCCTCTGTCAGATGTGGAGTTTGTCAGATGTGGAATTGATGAAAATCTTTTCCAACTCTAAACACAGCTTGAAGGGGGCAGCAATTTCGAGGATGAGCTAGAAACTTAGTACAATGAAAATTCCCAGGAATATATGATGGTGACTCTAGCTAAGACTCCTAACAATGGTAGCACAGAGTCTGAACTGACCATCTCCCATAACTAGGCGACTTCCAGTGGAGGGATTGGGACACCAACAAAATCTTCAACCTACAATTTGTCCTATCTGCAAGATGTGCTGGGATAAAGGTTCACAGAAATTGTGGGAGTGGCCAACCAATGACTAGTCCAGCTTGAAACCCAAGCCACAAGAGGGAGCCAACCCATGACACTGCCTGAAGGGCCAGGACCCAGAGGCTGGATAGCCCAAAGACCTAGGATAGAAGCAAACATGACCACCAATGAAATGACGTTCTGCTATACTCATAGATTAGTGCCTAGCCCAACTGTTATTAGAGAGGCTTAATCCAGCAACTGACGGAAACAGATGCAGAGAGACCTACAGCCAAAACCTAGGCAGAGCTCCAGAAATCCTACAGAAGAGGCAGGTAAAAGATTGTAGGAGCCAGAGGGATCAAGGGCACCACAAGAAAATCCACATAATCCACTAATCTTGGTCATAGAGGCTCACAGAGATTGAACCAACATCCAGGAAGCCTGCATGGGTCTGATCTAGGCCTTCTACGTATATGCCATGGTTGTATAGCTTGGTCTTCTTGTGGGACTCCTAACAGTGGGAGTGGGGGCTGTCTCTGACTTTTCTGACTGCTTTGGGGACTGTTTTAGTTTGGTTTTTATTGCTATGAACAGAGACCATTCCCAAGACAACTCATAAAAACAACATTTAGTTGGGGCTGGCTTACAGGTTCGGGGATTCAGTTCAATATCATCAAGGTAGGTCCAGGTAGGCATGGTGCAGGCTGAGCTGAGAGTTCTACATTTTTCATCTGAAGGCTGCTAGCAGAATACTGGCTTCCAGGCAGCTAGGATGAGGGTCTTAAAGCCAATACCCACAGTGCCACACCTTCTCCAACAAGGCCACACCTACTTCTAATAGTGCCACTCCCTGGGCAAAGCATATATAAACCACCACAGGGACCCTTTTTCTCCTACTGGGTTGCCTTATCCAGCAATATGAGGGGAGGTACCAAGTCTTACTGCAACTTGATATGCTATGTGTGTTTGATATCCCTGGGAGGCCTGCCCTTTTCTGAAGGGATATGGAAGAGGAATGAAATTGGAGGTGGAGGAAGAGGAAACTTTGTTTGGGTTATTATATTTGAGAGAAGAGTAAATTTTGATTTTTTAATTAAAAAAAGAATCACACTTTCAGCAACTCATGCATGCTGCCCTAGTCTCGTTCTTCCTGGCAAGACTCTAATCCCAACTTCCAGGACCTAGCAATGATGTGTATGGCAGCATCAGACTCACGGTCCCAGAGCACATTAGAAAGTGTCAACCATGGTAACAATTAGAACTCTAGAGAAATCAAGCATCACCAGTTACACTTCAAGCAGACTTCCAGGGAAGATTCAATTGTGTTGCAAATGGCATTCTTAGCAATTCTGGAGAGCCAACTTCTTAGGGATATTTCAGGAACAGATCAAATCAGTGCTATAAAAACTATTCCCCAAGGAAAGACTCCAAGGTAAGAAATCCAAAGGGCTCTGAATAACTCACACCATCCCTGGTACCCAGTGCCTTACCTCTTGGCTCCTCTTACAGATCCTTAGAAGGTTTTTCCTCCCATGTGAGAGTGGAGATCAGAGCCTTAGAACATGTGGATTCACTCACTGAGTGAACTCACTGCTTCCCTGCACCTATTTGATGTCAGGTATGATTTTACCCCTAATACATTTACTCAGGAGTTTCCAATTGCATCCAAAAGTGGGAAGTGCTAACAAAGGACACAGGCAGTCCCCAGTAGAAGGCAAAATTAATTAACAGTCCAGATGAGAAAACAAAGCAGTCATCTCATTTTACTTGAGTTGATCCTGTATGGCTTTACTTAATTTGGGTGTCTCATGATTTAGAAAAACAAAAATTAGCCAACTCCTCCTCATATATTAAACTATAAAATACACTCTACAGACAAATGAAGACAAATGTTACCTACATATGTGTGTGTTTATATACATATCTGTAAGTATACATATGTATATGTATGTATGAATATGTATTGTGCAGTATCTTTATGTCTGTGTATATGTGTTTTATGCATTATTATGTGCATTATGTGTGCATTCATGTGTGTATATATAATGCTTTTACTTTCGTTCTCCTCTATTATATGTCATGATGATATATTCATTGGCTAAACTAAGCTTACCTAATATTTTTATGCCATATATCTCTGTTTCTTTTGAACTAATTAATTAAAGGTAACACATGCTAGCAAAGCCTAGGACTATCTACCCAATACAAAACTACAGGGATTTATTAATTCAAGTAAAGCAAATATTTTCATCCTTCCTCAGACCTTTAATACAATAGACATTTAGTAGGGCTGGGCTGGAATCTAAGTACTTTTATCTCTAGTCTTCTCAGGTGAGCCTATATTGTTGGTCTAGAGTAGTGGTTCTCAACCTTCTGGAGGCTGTGACCCTTTAATACAGTTCCTCATGTTGTGGTGACCCCCAACTATAAATTTTTTGTTGCTACCTCATAGCTGTAATTTTGCTATTGTAATGAATCATAAAGTAAATATCTGATATGGGGGGTATCTGATATGGGAATTTCCAAAGGGATCTCAACCCACCAGTTGTGAAACACTAATGTAGCGGCAAGAAGATTCTGAGACAAGATATAAAGGGAAAGGGGCCATCCTCCTTTTTCTTTGGGCAGATTCCTCAGAGAACTAATAATTGTGGTTGCTTTTTTTTGACTCTTTGAAGTGTATGTAAACTCTTTCAATAGAGAAGAAAGCCTCCCTGCCAGTTTTACAACCAAGATGTTTCCTCAAGACCAGGGAGCTGTCTTTTTGTAATGAAGTCATCAAGGAGCAGACGGGACACCACTTTGCTGGGAGGATGGGATCCTAGCTTCAGTGTACACCTGGGGCCAAACAGCAAACTATCCACCTGCCATCCTGCCATATAGATGTGAGAACCACAGCTTCCCTTCAGGTAAAGGCAATTATCAGGCACAGATGGTCACCCCAATTTCCAAGCAAACTTGGGATGAACTGTATAAAACACAGTGCTGTCCAGTGTTCTTCTTACTTGAGGACTAGTTACAGCTTTTCCTGAGTACATGTACGTCATAGTTTATATCTGCTTAGCTCTAGAAATGGGTGAGAGTTTTTTGTTTTTCCTGTCTTTGCTATATCACATTCTTCTTAATGATCATTCAATAATATAGCTATCTTACTTTCTTCTACTTCCATTAAATGGATATTCTGAGTTGGCAAGAAATCTTGTTTCTTTAAACTGTGTGTGTGTGTGTGTGTGTGTGTGTGTGTGTGTGTGTGTGTGTCTGTGTGTCTGTGTGTGTCTGTGTGTGTATACATTTCAAATATACTGTTTAGATACTCTATGTGTGATTTTCAAATGTTTTAATATGCTATGCAATTAAAATGAGAAGTCCATCTGAATAAAATTCATTCTTTCCTCAGGCTGTTATTGCTGATTCATCTGCTCATGTGCATGCAGTTTCTGTCATACAAGTTTCAGACATGTCATACAATGGGCAGGCTAAAGCAGGTATGTATCCCAATGGCCTTTGTTCTTGAGATCTGCAGAACTGAGACATACCATCCTAGGAGATGAGAACCAGATTGCTATCATTTGGTCACATGCCTCCAGCTATAAGAAAGTGCCCAGAAGTCTGAGATCACCCGTATCTTATATGAACCTCTCTTGCACATTGCCACCTTCTTCTGATCATTGTGAAGGACAAGGCGACTGAAAGTTCTATAGCGGTTTAATGGTTATGTGGTCTGGGAGTCCAGAGCATAGCTTTGGGATGAGATCATGGTTCCTTGCTCTGACATTCTCCAAATGAGTGTGGAAGTATAAGAAGTACTTTGGGGACTCAGAAATTTCTGAAGTCCTGAGCTTGATGAGTTTTCTTCCTATTTCCTTTTCCTTTTTTTAAAAACATAGAACCATAGTTGAAAATGAGATATTGCTCTAAGAAAAGCTTTATCATCTACCAATTTATCATAACAGAGATCCTTCTGACCCGACATCCTGACATTCAGTGGTTTCTCTCTCACATACATCAAGCAGTGTGAACCCTGTGTTCGGTGCCAATGTATCAGTAATAGTGCTTATTGCATTGACTCTTCCATCAGTCCGTAATGTAAATAAGGTCATGCTGATAAAACTCAGGAATAAAAGAAAGAAGAGGCTATAAGAGCCTCAACTCTTACATTAAAATTCACAGGTGGACTGAGAACATCCTTCAGTGGTTAGTTAAAGCACTTACTACATTAAGTGTGAAGGCTAAAGTTCAGGTCCACACTCCCATATAAATGCTGAGTAGACCAGGCAAGCTGCCTGTAGTTTCAGTCTCAGAGGACAGACGAAAGAGATCCCCAGAACAAACTGGCTAGGGTGACTAGCCACATCGGGTTTGGTTGAGATACCCTACTATCTTTTAATGACGATGTCCCACATCGACCATGAGCTTCCCCTACTTGTGCACATGCACGAACGCACACATAATCATACACATGGAAACATACGTACATGCCCACATACATATACATGGTGGGGTCTCACAGGTAGGACACCTGGACTAAACCTCACTACCAAGTCTGCCACTAACAGCACAAAAACCTCCAAATTCCTCAGTGCTATGGAAAGAGAGCACTAGACACAAGCAGCTGAGAACATTGATTTTTTAATCCAACAGCTCCGCCTTTGAGCCCACGTGCAACCATTAAGTACAAATGTGAACTTGGTCTGAATACTTAGCCTATTTGAAGTTTCTTAAAGGAAACTTTGCTAAAAGACTGAAAACTGAGCTAAAAATAAACAAGCTAATTCTTCAATAAAAAGTAGCTACTTGGTATCCTTCTAGAACGGTTCTGCTTAGCTTTGTGCTTTCCATTCAGCATGCCACGTTTATCAGTAAGAAGAAACGAAGGGAAAGGAGGAAACCAAAGAGAAATAATTTCACTAATTTCACGAATTATCAGGCAACTAAGAGTCAACAAATGCCAGCCTGACAAGACACAGATTCGTCCATTTGTCTCTTTTAAAACTCCAACTCTGAGTCCACCACTCAGCAAAAAAAAAAAAAAAAAAAAAAAAAATTCCAGCCACAGTCCATTGATATCAAGGAAATGCATTGCTTTCAACTCAATTTATCATTCCATGGTTCAAATCAACATCACTACAGCATGTTTCAAATTAATTAAAAGACATTCCTTTCCATCCAAAGTATAATCAAGGCAATTTACTTACAAACATAATCAAGAAATTATGTAAAGGAAGATTAACCATATGAAAAATTTTTTCATGAGTGAAGTTAATTGATTTTCTTATCTTTTTTTTTTTTTTCTTTCAGGTTTAAATGCAGATTCTAAAAGACTGAATTTTCCAAAATAATCTCAACTCAGCAGCATTTCAGAATACTTCCTTAAAGGAGATCATGATTTCCACCTAAGAGCCCCCAGGCTCTGGGGCTCTGGGATGCTTAGGTAGGGAATTCATTATGTGGATGCCAAAACCTGTTCAGATTTCCCAAAACCCTTGGCCAGAGCCCCTGAAGGCTAGAAATCATGTGGTGGGGAATGGGGATCGGTGCTGTGATGACATATTCTTTTTTTCTACGAGGGCTTGGAGCTGTGTATTTTAGCAGCCCAAGGGAAGATAAGATTATTAGCTGTTCTGAACATGAGAGAGTAGGAAGAAAAGCATCTGAGCCATGTTTGTTCACCTCCAGCTGCCTTACAGAAAAGAAAATGCTTGCTTGTAATAGTCACCTTGGTGCCCTCTGCTGGAAGGCAGAGAGCCTCATGTAGACAACAAATTGAAAACAGAGATACTGCAAAGGTTTCCATGGCTCTAGATCTCTACTGTAGCACATCCACGACCAATACTTTCTTCCCAAATCCTGTCAGGAAAGCCCAATATTAAAAGGAAATATTGAAAGCAATTTAGGGTCCCCTGAGCAGTGGCCACCCACCTTTACACAACTATTACATGGTTGAAAATTCTTTACACCACACCTCTGCAGTTTCCAAACTTACCAATCAACTGGTGTTTTATAATACTTTTTCTCTGTAAAATTAATCTAAAATGTTTAATTAAGCCCTAATCAGCATAAAACCACCCACATTACTACAGTGAACTTGTACAGTCCCAACCAAATGCCACTAAAAGCACACTCCAGTAAAAACACACTTTGGGATGAGGATACCAGGGTTGGCATCCCAGCTCTGCCATTTTCCAGATGTATCAGTTCAAGCAAATTATACATTCGTCCTTCTCATCTTTCAGGTAGGAATGATGGTAGAATGTGCCCTATGGAGCTGGGTAAAGTAAATGCATAGATGTATTGGAAGAATTTATAACAGCCATAGTATGCTAACTTATACTACTAGCTCTGATTTTCAACAGCTGTCATTTTGGTAATAATTCCAGGAAATGTCCAAGGAAATAGTGTCTCTGAATATGTGGGTCTGAGGGAAGGACTTTGCTTTGACACCTTTTAATTCACCTTATTTTTTAAGTATTTTTTTATTTTAAGATTATATAATGTAATTACATTTCTCGGTTCCCTTTTCTCCCTCCAAACCCTGCCACAAAACCCCCTCACTCTCCTTCAAACTAATGACCTCTTTTTTTCTCTAATTGCTATTGCATGCATATATACATATATATTCCTAAATACAACCTGCTCAGCCCATATACTGTTTCTTGTGTGTACGTTTTCAGGGGACTGGACAATCAGTTGGTGTGCTCTTCCCTGAGGAGGACCCCTTTCCTGCACCCAGCTTTCCCTCATTACCTATAGTTCTTGTGTAGGACTGAGGCCATGGCCTTCTCCTCATCCAGCTTGGCATGTCACATAGGTGAGACCTTACTAGGAGCTACAGTCTCTCAGCAAACACCTTGGTCCTCTGGCTCTACAATCTTTTTCACTTCCCTTCTTCCGCAATGTTTCATGAAATGTAGGATCAGAGGTGTTTTGGAGATGTATCCATGGGAACTGGGTTCCACAACTCGGCCTTTTGATTGGTTGTGGGTTTGGTTTTCTTTTTGTGTGTTTTTTGTTTTTTGTAGTAATCTCCATTTGTCCCAGAGAGGTGTTTCTTTGTTCACTGTGTGTTCCCCACACTCCATTCCTCACCACTATTAGAAGTATGATCTTTCTGTACAAGGTAAATTGAAAGGAAATGACCAATACCAAATGGTATTGGACCAGTAGCAATGGTGCTGGTTATTTAAGCCCTCCATCTTTACGTGCCTTCTCAGTCATCAGTTATCACAAGTATGAATATATTGGTTCCGTGTGCTTCATTTCATTTGGAAACTCAAAATAAGAGAGCTGATTTGGTAGAAGCCAGGCACTTTGGAGAAGGGGAGTGGGGGTGGGGGGGTAACAATGGCAAGAGAAGTCACCTGATTCCTTTAGGTTTCTGGGTATTGGAGCCTCTACTCCCCAGCTGGTGGCACTGTCGGGGAAGAGTGGAAACGTTAGGACATGGGCCTACCTGCAGGAAGGGAAAAAGTTGTATCCACCTCCATCTCTTCTCGCTCTTTGCTTCCTTCTCCACCATGTGAGAAGCTGCCACCTCAAATGCTTGGTGCTACCACTGGAACCATACCAGCGGCCATGCCTGCAGCACTATGACAGACTGAAGCCTCTGAGACTTAGTCTAACCTGAACCTCCCTCGCTTAAGTTGTTCCTATCAGGGATTTTAGTCACAATGATGAGAAAAGTTACCAAAACATCCGTGATCTAGCCATGAAGGCAAAAATCTGAAAATGACAGAATCCTCATCCTTCTCACAACACACACGCATAACTCCAGAGAAGATGACAGAGCTGGGCTCTGTGGGCCTCTTACCAGTTCCCAGGTACTGTGACACTGATTCGCAGACTGGCTCTAAGGACACACACCCCACTTCCCTGCCAGGTTTCAATACTGGCTTAGAATCTTCAGAATGTATTTCGTGATTTTTTAAAGCAGAAAATACTAACCTTTTATGGTTTATGAGAATTAAATATGTGCTTCCCATAGAATAGGGCCCTACATGGTTAAGACATATTATTACCTTTATTTACAACTACAGAAAAATTAAAAGATGGGTTTAGACTGGGACTGTATCTCAATGGTAGGTCACTTGCTCCACATCATAGTAAGAGAAAAAAGTCGTTGACCCCACCCCCACCAAAAACAAAAAATGCAGGTGTCTCAGCTTCTCCCAAAACATAGTGAATCAGAACACACAAGTCACCACAGATGATTCTGCATACAGCAGCTTAAGAAACTATGATAGTCAGAACTTATTTGGCCACTTCAGTTAAAACACATCCAAATGACCCTAGGAAAAGAAAGAGAAGCTTGATCAGTTAAGACCAGTGAGTCTTAATTCAAGTCAGCTCTGTCCCTCAAGCATGTTGTCAATTTCTGGAGCATACTGGTTGTCACAGTATGGAAAGGGTGCTACAAGGACTGGGTAGTATAAACCAATGTCCCACAAAGCACAGGAAAGTCTTCTGGTAGAACCACCCAGTTCCAAACATCCTTAGAGCTGATGCCGAGAAACCCTGATAAGACAAACCAGCACTTCACACATCCATGTGCATAGGACTGACCTGGGAGAGCTTGTCAAAGTGCATACTGTGACTCCACTTGACCTAGGATGTGACCTAAACGTTGGATTTTCTAACCTACATGACTGGAGAGCTGGTTAGAACAATCCCATGCCCTACCTGAGAACTGGTGAGTCAGAATCTGTTTCTCCTAACACCTCACTGTTGCTGCTCTCGAAAAGCCAACTGGGCTTTAGCTAATACACACAAGAGAAATCTGGGTTTCACACTAAAATTAGACAAAGGTTAAGACTGGCTATTGTGCTCCAAGCAGTGTTCATTCTCATTTAAAGATGCTAGGGACCTGGAGACATTCACCAGCTGCATCTCTGGGTTGAATTACTCGTATATCCAAAGTATGTCTTAATATTATTTAGTCAAAACCAGCAAAAATCTCAGCATATTCTGAGAAGTGGAAGAAAGGATAAAAATAGGAGAAGCAGTGGAGAAGGGAGGACTGAAGAGAGAGATGATGGGGGAGGGAGAGGAAAAGGAGGAGGAAAAAGAGGAGCTGGAGGGGAGGGAAATTGGGGGATGTTTTAAGCTGGGTTAATCCTAAAGCACTTCACCACAGAACTTCTCAGAAACTTTTAACCTTTGAATATGTATTTTTAAATTCCAAAAGAAGGCAATTTCAATATTTGACTACAGAAGCTTATGGTATATCTGAGGATGTTAACACTCTGAGGGATTTCCATTTAGCAATGCAACTCTCCCTCACCATTCTATTCACTGGAGCTTTGAGGACACTGTCCAGTGACATCTCCCAGAACTGTCACCTCACTAACTCCATGTTCTGTGGGAACCAGAAGAGGCATTAATAAATAAAAAAGCAATTAACACTGTTATCACTTAGCACACATGAAGACGTGTTTTGTCCATGTTTTCTCTCATTCTTACAACAGTCCTACAAGGTAGGTGTCAGCCCAGTTCACATCTTAGAAAATTGGGGCAGCAAGGAGAATCTGGCTGCAAGCCACAGACCTAAGTCCTTGCATGGAGCCTTCTGAGGCTTGCAGATAAGAAACCAAGAACCAGAGGCTCTCCCAGGTTACTCCCTTTGCAGTAGGTGATCTGGCCTCTCTTTGTCTCAACTGCTAACTTACTTCTCTGTCTTCTTCTGTTGTCCATGTCCTTTAGTGTTGCTCACTTTCATGAGGACAGAAATCTTCATTTCCACAAATGAATTCCCAAGAGAGAGCATTTTTTGTCTCTGGCATGGAGGAAGCATGAAGATCTGTGTGCTCACAGATAAGTATTGGGGGAGCCCAAATGTTAAGCACACAGGGTTGTTCCTTCAAGGAAAAGGGATACAGTACCTGTTATTCATCCAGAAGGCTGGAACAGATGTGCTTTCTAGCCTGGTGACCTTTGCTTTGTGTGGCCAAGCAGTCTTCTGATGCTGGACCCTCCCCCAAACTCTTACCATTAGCTTGTTTTTCTCCATCAATCTATGGAATCTATTGTTTTGGATTTTACAAAGAGTTTCAATATAGTCATGTCTGATCTGCATTTAGCTTATGTTGTCCCTCAAGACATATATGTTTTGCTGTGTTTCCAGGATCGAGTTATCTATCACTAGAATAGTTTTCACCAAATTTGTTCTGTGATTAAATATGCCGATAACAAATCAGGGTCATTCTCCCAAAGTTTGAACTAACACCAGCCATGTTGAGCTGACAACCTTCTTACCTCCCATAGTTCCTCTCTCTACAGCCTGTTGTGGCCACAGAGATGCCCACCCAAACCCCTATCCCTACCCCCACACCCTCCATTCCACACCCCACAACCCACCCTACCATATCCCCACTCATGGCTTAGGCTTCACAGTCATTGTTTCCATGGCTACATCACCATTTCAATTCCTTGTGTAGAATGAAGCCCATTCAGCAGCTTAGGACACTGGTGAGCCAGCCGCTCTCACTAGAGGGGAACGGGGTACTCAAATCAGTACCAATTTAACTGTGTCCTCCCTTCAGGTAGTCTCCCTTCTCACCTGATCCTTGCATTTGCTACCCAATACCCACCATTACAGAGGTCAAATGCCTACAGCAGTCCACTATTAAGAATTTGTTTTATGACGTGCATGCAAAAATCGCTCATATCCTGTAACTCCCATATTACTGGGAAACAATCCTCCACCCAGCTATGGGAAACAAAGTTTTCAGAGGTTAATATTTCATACCCAGTCATTCAATATGTACTGCATTCCAAATAACCTTCCTTGACCTGCAAACTCATCCTTCCAGACAGCTTCAGTTACCCTCAACAAAACAAACTCTCACAAGGTCTTATTGAACATGGATCGAAAGCAGGGAGATTGATGATGCCTGTTTCTTGGTTTCCTTGTGAAAAGCACCACACGAAGTTTTCTTGGTGACTATCCCAAACCAACAGCAGATGTTCAAACTGAGGTAAGCTGCTGCAGCATGCAATTGTATTTCCAGTTCAAGTTTTCAACCAAACAAGATTTCAGCTTTTGGTTTATGTAAAAACACAATGCTAAAAACAAGCTGCAAGAGCCCCAGTTTTGAAGCGATGTGGGTTTGTGAAGGCAGCTGATCACACCACAGCACGTGTAAATGATCATTATGAGAGACCACTGCTCAGTTGTTTTGCAGTGGAAAAGTCATCCATCAGCAAGTACATTAGCCTAGGCTTCTGGACTCCAAAGCTTTGTGTCACTAAGTATACCTTTAGGATATCAATTACTTCATCTCTAAAATGAAACCGTGGAGCAAAATAGTTTCTAAAGCCAATTCGAATAGAATTTTGAATAATGCAATCTTAAATCATACATTAGAAGCAGCTTATAAAATGTTTCTTTGGAAGAGACATGGATCAAATCAGACCTGTTTATATACAAGGTTCCACTGTTTATTAAGATCACTGGTATCCTTTCTCACAATGAAGCTATAGAATTTGTTTGTATTTCTCTCCCTCTCCTTCCCTCCCTCTCTCCCTCTCCCCCTCCCTCCTCCTCTCTCTTTCTCATGTGTGTATATATATACAAGTATTGTGAACATGTGTGCATTTAACTTGTACATGCTGTTGTTGCTGTGTAGAGGCTAGAAATGAGCCCTGGGAACCATTCCTCAGTTGTCTACCTTGCTTTTTGACACAGGGTCTCTCTCTAATTGAGCCAAAAGCATACCAATTAGGCCTCGCGGCTGGCCAGTGAGCACCAGGAATCTGCCTGACTCTGCCTCCCTAGAAATGGGATTAGAGGCATGCTACCACACTCAGTTTTAATATGGGTGCTGCAGATCAAACTCAGTCCTTTTGCCGGCATAGCAGATAATCTATTGGCTGAGCCAGCAGCTCCTGAGGCTGTTCTTTCTATGTTCCTGAACACACAGTTGTTAAAGACATTAGAAGAGCCTAGACTCTCACCCACTTGTGCTGGAACAAGCCAAAGAGGAAAAGAGCAGAAAACAAATGCTACTTCCCCAAATGCTGTCAATAGGATGCCACCACGAGTGACCTTTCCACTTAGAAAGGCAGTGGCAAGGTTTGTTTGCCTCAACTGTGTTCCTTAAACTGCCTAGGGCAAAAATGAGGTGTTTGTCTGTCTTATTTTTAATATATAGTCTGTCTTAGTTAGAGCTTCTGTGACTGTGATAAAATACCATGACCAAAAGCAACTTGGGAAGGAAAGAGTCTGTACTAGTTTACACCTCTCAGGTCACATGTCATCACAGAGAGTAGTCAGGGCAGGAACCTGGAGGCAGGAACTGAAGCAGAGTTCATGGAGGAGTGCTGCTCACTGCCTTGCTGGTCATGACTGCTTTCTTATACTATCCATGATCACCTGTTCATGGTGGCACCACCCACTCTGAGCTTGGCCTTACCACATCCTTCTCAGTCAAGAAATTGCCCCAATGACTTGCCTCCAGGATAATCCTTTGGAAGCATTTTTTTTTCAAGTAAGATTCCTTCTCTTCAGATGACCAATGAGTGTCTATCAAGTTGATATAAAAAAGACTGACAGCACACAATCCATCTCAGATTGGCATTTTATTGAGTAAAAAGAAAATGATCAGGAAAATAAAATACTATTTGCATATTACAGCAGTTTTAAATTGTTACCCAAATTTCCAAATGCTTATTCAACAGTTTTGAACTTCTCTTGTGGATTTCAGTAATGAATTGTTCATTATAAATAGTTCACAGAACCAACCACATAGGACTGTGGACCCCTCTGAGGACTATTATGCAAATCCTTATTCTGTCTAATTCCATTCACTTAATGGCCAGCTTCTATGTCTATACCCAGGCACTGATGCTATTCAGACAACTGGCTTAAATGTTTTTCATTATCTCAAGTTTCACCTTGGAAGTAAGAAGAGAAGCCTACTATATACAAAACCTAAGCCTTACTCAGCCTCAACTTCTGTCATCTACTTTCTCTCCTCATAAACAAACTCTATTCCTTTATCAGCTATTTCCCTAGAATAAGTCCTGAATCATCCATTTCTCTCTATCTGCACTAGAACACTCAAGTCACTCCTCCATCACCTCACACCAGGATTACTGCAATGCCTAGCTGTAAGTGTCTCCCAGTCTCCTCCTCGGACTCCATCTCAACCCCATCAAGTAGAGCTGATCTCTTCAAACAGAAAGTGTTTAACCACAATGAATACAATGCCTTGCCAGGGCCAATCTCATTTCAAACTACATTTTTATCCATCCCATATCTATACAGACTCCTGGTGTTCCCTTGCCCATCGAGTTTGTTCCCATTTTAGGGTATCTAATCTATTGTCTTAACCAGGAACATTAAAGGTCTCAGAATAACTGTAACATCCTTAATGGGGCTTTCCCTTTCTACCCCAAAAGTTTATATCCCTTCACTGAGATTTCTGTCATTGCAAGGCTAACTGCCTGAGTGACAAAACCTGCCATGCCATTAGCATCCAACAAACATTTACTCTCTGTAAAGAAAACTTCCAGCAATCCAGGAGTCTGTACTTGGTTGCTTCTTAATAATATGAAAAAAATAACTAATTTTCTCAAAAGAAAAAAAGTGCAAATAAATAAATGCTGAGGATTTCTTTGCTGACTTACTTGAGATCTAATTATGTGAAGAATTTTGATGAAAAGAAGGAAAAATATTATGGTGCATAATGGTGCTAATGTGTGAGTTTTTATTGTTTACCTTTATTGTCTCCTTCCTAGGGTTTTATTAATGAGCCAACTCTCTCGTATTGGATAATGTATTACAATGAGTTCCATTTGGTTGCAGGTCAAGATAAAATAGCACAGTGTAATTTAAACAAAATGATGTTTGCTTGGTGAATGGCAGACTCATTTAATACTTGCTTCTCTCTTATGCACTTTAGCTCTGCTCTCTCCAGCCTCCCTCCCTTCCAGATCTGGGGAGGAGGTAGACAAGCCAGCTGCTCAGCAGTCTAATTTGGCCTCTGAGCAGAACAAGAATCAAGGTGGCCCCTCAAATGGCCACATATCACAAAGGCCAGCCACCTTGCCTGGCTGCCTTTGAACCGTAGTGGGAGCTTGACAGCCACATGTGAATCTCTGAAAAGCAGGGCAGGTATTCACCACCTGGTCACTTCTCAGAAGCAGCTGAGGCCCATAGCACAGGACTAATCCCAGAGAGGCAGCATCCCCTCCAACAGCCAACCTTCAAAGGATGGGTAGTGCCCTACACCCACCTGTGTTAACTGTCAGCTACCCACAAGAGAGTGAGTGCTGGGAATGCCCCTGTTATCTACAGCTTTCATCTCTGTGGTACAGAGACGCTGCTTTGGTGGGCTGCAAAGATGGGTTTCTAGGGTGCCTTTGCTTTTGATGCCACTTCATCATCACGATGAACGTGTGCCATCTGTGGAGCAGAAACACACCTGATGGGAGAGCTGGACCAGGCAGGGAGTCTGTGTGCAGGCATCCTCAGTGAGGCGTGTGCTCAAAACCATTCAGCTTGCTCCAAAAGAATATTGAGTTCAAGTTCTAGAAAATACAAAGAATGCTTATTTATTTACCTGTTCTCTCGGCTATAAAAGTACATATTGTAAGTCAATGAACCAAGCCAATATGGTCCCAAGTTTCCACTGAGTCTCCAAGGTATTGCTCTAAGCACTTGGATCTGGGCCAAAATGAGACTATCTGCAGTGCAATCATTTGTTCATTTATTTTTCCTCCCACATCTCATTTGAAGGTGATTTTGGAGATGTGGTTAAATACTCAGTCACACTATTAATACTTTTTACCTTCATCAATTACTGGTTTTTTCTAAATGTTGTGACTTTGCCACCTATTTGGAGAAGATGAGCAGGTGAGCAGAATTTCTGAAACCTTTACTGCATCTCTTCTTCCCTCATGGTGCCACTGAGCGGTTTGTTATTTGATATACAACATATTAGAGCTTAATTACAGAACAATGTAAAGTGATCACTTTGGATGCCATCTGTGTAAAACTCCTTGTGATTCTCACAAATTGAGGACAACTAAATAAGATATAGTAGACTCATTTAGGCTGACAAATTCAGAAGTCATTATGTTAGTGAAAACACTTTTGAAAAGCAAATGCTATGAACAGCACTCCATGCTGTCCCTGACATCTAAGGCCCCCACATGCCCTACTTGTTTATGAACTCAGAAGCATCTTGAGTCTGTCAAACCCATCATCTGCAACTTGCATGTGTTCTTTGTTTTGTCCTCAATCAAAACCCTTCTCCTGAGTTCTGTGCACCTGCATAAGAGCCACCAGGTGTTCAGCTGTTTAAATGCAAAACAACAACCAACACACATTTCTATGTGGGACCACTTCATAGATTGGGGGAAGCAGAAGCTGGTTCTACAGGCAAAGGCCCCAGCCAGAACAAGAGACGGGAAATAAAGTTGAATGAAAACAAATGCTTCATGATTTTCCCTGAGAAAGGTCAACAAATCCAATTTCAGAAAAACAAAACAGCAACACAGCTTACAGACATTTGAAAACAAGTTGGATTCACTACAAAAATCTAGATCTCGACATACTGCATATATGTATAGTGTGTGTGTGTGTGTGTGTGTGTGTGTGTGTGTGTGTGTGTGTGTGTGCATGTACAGAAACCTGAATGATCAGCGTGCAATACCTAGTGCATCAACACAGATGATAACAAAATCAAAATATTTAACAAAAGACAAAGAACATTCTTGAACAAAAGCCTCTTCAGGAACCAGGTCCTGGTCATTTCCCACTCTCTTTAAAGCACTTAGTCAAACATGTTTGCAAAGACATCTGATACTGTGATTTTTTTTTTTATAAAGTCCTAATCTGCCTGTGATTCAAGTTCTTTGCAGGGCTTCCCGTCCTTGGAGAAAAGATGGAGAAGATGAGAATAATTAGTGGATTGTTTTCTGTCTGGTTGTTAAACACCCTAATTACTTCAAGCACCATTACCACCACTTTCACATAAGCCATCCTTTGAAAACACTTTTCAATCTAAACGAAAATTGATGCTAATTTCTTTTCCAAGAATGTAGCCAGTATTAACACAATTTGGAGAGCCATTGGATTTACTTTTTAAATCTTAACAGGGATGTTGATATCCTGACAGCACACAATGGAGATAATCTGCCACATCCAAAGTGGAACCAACCAGAAACTCTTTACGGTGACTACACACTTTTGTAGACATAAAAAGTACTATAATTATATATCGTGAACCATAACTTTTATTACTGACTTGCCATTATTTTGGTACTAAAATGCCATCCTGCATTCCTTCATGCAAAATTTACTTACATTAGAATTATAGCACTGGACTTTTATTCTTCCCTCTTTTGTGCTGAAGAGAATAACTTTTTCTGATTGTTATCTCAATAAATCAACATGTTGGTGAGGCCTGTGAGCACATTTCTCATTAGTTTCTTTGTCATAAATTCAATGGATTAATAAATCATGACATTATTTGTTTCTAACATAAAATTTAACAAAGGAGCCAGACACAAGACACCCGTTGGCTGAATGAATAGTGCTCGTGTTCAGGTGCTTCTGTTCTGCAGCACTCCTCCTGGCTGTTAGAGACTAATGAGGTCAACAATTAGAAACACAATACTCAAGAGACAATGTTCACTCGGGGTGAAAAAGAAGATTTGGTTGACCCCTGCTTTTGGGGGTGTGGGACAAAGCGTATATAACAATAACTATAAAATAAAATTCGAACAGCAAGTGTTACAGAATCATACTAACAGTTCCTCAATGATAAAATTACACCTGGATGAGGGAATCAGAAAAGCCACATGAACCATGTGACCCTTGGAATGCATTTTAAAGGATAATAGAAATTCACTGGACAGACATGAGTAGTAGCCATTCAGACAAAAACAATTTGTTTAAAAAAAAAAAAGGCAGAAGAAAATGCACCAAGTGCAGTCAGTTTTGCTTGTATCCTGGGTACGTAAGAAAACATCTTGAAAAGCTATACTGAGGTACCCTTAGTAAGTCAATAGTCAATGGATAGCAGGTAGGGGTTTTAAATTGATTGTAACATGAAAATTAATAGGATATTAATGCATACAAGTTGGAATTGAGAAAATAAAAGCAAATTAGAAAATACTCATTTGGTGGAAAATAAGTGAAGGTGAAGATAGAAATAATAGCAGAGAGGTTAGAACCAAAAATCATGGAGGGGCAAAGGAGATGGCTCAGCAGGTCAGAGGAATGCTCTGCAAGTGTGAGACCCAAGTTCAAATCCCCAGCACCCATGTGAAAAATGCCAGGCATGGCTGAATACTCCCAGAAGCTGAGAGTTGGAGGGAAGGAGGCACAGAGACCCTGAGAACGCATGGTCAGCCTGCCTAGTAAACAGCTAGCTTTTGGTTCAATGAGAGACCCTATCTTCAAGGCAGTAATGTGGACAGCTATGAAGAGAGATGCCCTGGCCTCAAATCATACACTCATAGGCTTGTATGCCTGTATAATACACACACACACACACACACACAGAGAGAGAGAGAGAGAGAGAGAGAGAGAGAGACAGAGACAGAGACAGAGACAGAGACAGAGACAGAGAGAAACAGAGAGACTTTTATATGGTAAAGTCAATCCTGTCCAGACAGTCACCAACATAGAGCTTCTTTCTCTTCCTCCACTGCCACACACTGTAAAGCTCACCTATTGCCTGGAACTGGCCTCCAACATGGCAGGACTATCCAAGGCCCTCTCCTAATCCCACTTCACTTCCTACTGCACGTTTTAGCATGGTAAACACAAGTGCCAACCTTCAGCACACACGAGCTCCACATTGTGAAGTGCAGGCCCTGAGCTGACCTTCACTCTTCTAGTAGCTCGGTCCTAGCGTAGCACTGACAAAAAAGGTGTTTTCTTTGTACTTTCTTTTTTTTCAAAGAAAGGAAAAAAGAAAGGGAGAAAGGAAGGAAGGCAGGCAGGCAGGCGAACTGAAAACCTAAAGCAAAATTCAAATGCTAAAATACCAGACAAATTGCAATTAAAAATGTAGAATAGTAAGTTAAGAGACTCTCCCAGAAAGCAGAGCAAAGAGAAATGCAAAGAAAGGGCAAGGGCACAGCATTAGAACTTAGCCTAGGAAATCAACATCCAAAAGCAGGCATGTACAAAGTGATGGAGGAAAATTCCCAAACTGAAAGAAACAGATCTACAGAGCATCTAGTACAGAGCACAGAAAGACACCAAGAATGAAGCAGCCCATCACACTTTCAGAGACTTCACCCCATCTCACCTTGTCCTGATGTGAGACTGTCCCTCCACTAGAAGCCAGGCCACCTCTCACCATATACTCACATATATGCATTTAACAACAATTAAAGGGGAGAAAGCCATGAATTTGAGGGAGAGCAAGCCAGGATGCATGAGAGGGTTTGTGGGGAAAAGGGGAAAGTGTAAATAATGTGATGTTACAATCTCAAAAGCTAATATATATTAAAATAAAGACCTCTCGTGATTTACACTGCACTCAAAAAATGAGAAAAATAAAAAGGATTGCCAAGATGTTTCAGTGAGTAAAGGCATTTGCTTCAGAAGCCTAAATGCATAAATTGATGCCCCACCCTTTGACAACCAATTCACACGAGCTGTCCTCTGTTCTTTACATGTATATGTGTGCATACACACACACAAATACACACACACACACTTTTATTATAATACTATAATTAATAATAAGGAAATTAGACTTTATGCATGCCTTTCAAGTTACAAACTTTTTATGAGCATTAATATTTGTGAGCTAATACTCAAAGCTCCCTCTTCAGACAGCTCATTGCAATTGTCTTCTCACCTTGATCTTCAAGCTTTCCTTCCTATCCCCTTCTTCAGGCAGCAACTTACACTCTTGGAGTGCAGAATACTGGTGACATCTTTATAACTTATAAAATGTCCATAAGTGGGATTTTTATCTTTTATTTGTTATATGCATGTGCCTGTGTGTCTGCACATAAAGCCCATGGAAGCCAGAAGGCGGCATTGGTTATCCTGGAACTACATTTACAGGCAGTTGTAAGCAGTCATGTGGGGTTAGAAATCAAAAGCAGGCCCTCTGCAAGAGCAGCCAGTGCTCTTAACACCTAAGCCATCTCTCCAACTCAAAGTGGTGACTTTAATACAAGAACTCATAAGAAGGAGTCAAAGCAAAAATTGAGAAATGATTAAAGTTCACCAAAAGATCACAATGACGAAAAGAACTGGCATGCTGCGCATGAGACAGTCAGACCCTTACCACTCCAGGAAGAAGCACACTACCTGAGCCTTGAATGATAAGGATGCTCAATAAATATCTAGCCAAAATCTGTGGCATACACTCCAAATGTTTATGCTAATAAGCGTATACTTTTAGGTTATACAATAACTATTCACACAATAGATACTTATACAATAGATACTTATTGAGCACCTATCTTACTCTGGATCCTTTTCACAAAAAGATGGACAAACCATGAAAAAGATGGACTGAATTCACATTTCTAATAGTCCAGTCTGAGCCCTCACCCAATGTGTAGCTTACATTCTAACAGGAGTCAGATATCAAAAGAGCCATGACAGTTCACAGAATGCACAGTGATAAAGACAGGCTGAGAACTTTAAGTAGGGTTGACAGGGAGTCTGGCAAGGCACCTGCCACCTGGGGCCTAATTAATAAAAGATCCAGCCCCATAATGACTAGGCAAAAAGGAGACTGGAGCAAACGTGCTAAAACAGAAATAAAACCGAGTGTTTGGGGATGGGGCGGGGGAAGCAAATAGTTACAAACTACCCAGAACACAGTAAAAATAAAAAGATATAATACAAAGTAAGAGAAGCAAGTGAGAGCCTTGTTTACAAAGGCTGGTTCAGCCACTGCAAGGAGTAGGTATCTCACCTACAATGCACAAATACATTTTCCAAAATATTCTCAGACTATTTTATAGGACTACTAAGATGGCTCAATAGTAAGACAGTTGCCACCAAGACTGGCAACCTGAGATTGATCTTCAAGCCCCATGTGGTAGAAGGAGAGAACTGAATCCTGCAAGTTGTCCTTTTTCATCTTCATACAGAGTTGTAGTTAATACTGTCCCCCATATCCTCTTCTCTTCCATCTCCCTATTGCCCATCATTTGTACTCGCCCCTCCCATGTATCCCCCTTCTATTCGTTATGTATGGATATTATGCTCCCCACATTCCTCCCCACCCTCATCCCCACACTCCTCTTCACACTCCTCTCAACCCTCCTCCCCACACTCCTCCCTTAGGCCCTCATTTTTCTACTTTAATGGGTCCATTGCTAGTTTCCTGGTCTCAGCTCACAGTCCCTCCCATATGAATACACATATGTGAAAAGTAAAAGCAAGGATCCACACATGAAAGGAAATACGCTCTCTGTCTGAATTTGGGTCACCACATTCTACACGTTATCTTCCAGTCTGGCCTGTTTTCCTGCAAATTCCTTAATTTCATTTTCTTTTATTGCTGAATAAAACTTCATTGTGTCTGTGTGCCATGTTCTCATTATCTGATGATTCTATCTCTTCTATAGTAAACATCTCATAGGCTAGAGTCCTAGACTGAATCAAAAGGGCAGATGGAGAAAGGCAGCTAAATGGCAGCTTTCCTCTTTCTCTGCTCTCAATAATTGTTTGTCATGCAGCACTGTGTCCTTTGCACACTTTCAAACCTTAAGATCCTCCCCGTTCACTGACTCAAAACAAATACACATGGTTGTAAAAATATCTCATGGTAGGATATACAGTCCTTTGACTATTTTGACCAAGAATAATATATCTAGATCACAGGGAGATCCATTTTTAATTTTTTGAAAGGCCTCCACAGTGATTTCCATAGTGACTATGCTAGTTTAAATTCATCAACAGTGAATAAAAATTTCTTTCCCTACATTTACACCAGTCCTTGTATTTGGTTTCCTAATGGCAGCCATTCTGCCTAGAATGAGATAGAATCTCACAGTAGTTTTAATTTGCATTCCAGTGATGTCTAAGAATATGGAAAAATATTAAAAATGTGTGAATAGCCATTCACATTTTTGCTTTAAAAAAAAATCTGTCAGTTTAGTTCGTTAGTCAATTTTATGAACTAAAAGTTTTAGGTTTGATGCCAAAACTCCAGTAACATTCTTCACAGAATAACAACAACAAAACCCCAAAACATCCTAAAATTTGTATGAGAACATGACAAAGAAAGCCTGAGGACAAAAGAACATGGCCAGAGATAATAACACGATACCTGACCTCAAACTACAGACACAGCCATAGTGACAGTCAGCACGGTATTGGTATAAAAAGAAATAGACCAATGGGCTACAATGGAAGACACTGAAATAAACCCACACAGCGTACACACCAAATTTGTGACATGTGTTTCCAAAACTTAATAAGAGATGGTCTTATTAAGTCTTATTAAGATGGTGTCAGCAAAACGAGGATGCCCACTGCAGAAGAACAAAATCAAATCCATGTCTGTTTGTTCATAATGGTTAGTGGATTGAGGACTTTAGTTTAAAGCCTGAAGTACTGAGAGTGTTAGGGGAAAACACCTAAGTACACACTTCAGGATAAGTAAAACCTTTCTGAATAGAACCACAATATCACAACAGGAAGTCCCAAATTTTGACAAATAGAATTATGTGAAATTAGAAAGCTTCCAAAAAGTATAAGAAACTATCAGTAAAATCAACAGACAGCCTTACAGATGGGAGAAAATCTTCCCCAGCTATATTTCAGACATGGGGTTAATATATAGAATATATAAAGAACAGCAAAAATTAAACACCCTGAAAACAAGGTGTTCTTTGAACAAGTGAGTTTGATATTCATAAACTGCCATGTGCTGTTGGAACTCACTGAGAAGCTGGCTGGGGAACTGGGGCTTGGCTCTCCCTTCCCATTTCAAACTCAAGTATCCTGACTCATGACCACGCTCAAATGTTGTCTCCCTAGCTTCTGGTGGTGGTTAATCTCAGTTGCCAGCTTGAAATTGTAGTTCAAATCCTAAATGTGAGCAGCACATCCCAGTGTCTGGAGTCCCAGGCTGAATAAAAAGGGGAAAGCCAGCTGAGCACTGACATCCCCTTCTCTGCCTCCTGGTTGACATCATGGAGTTAAGACAGCTCTGCTGTCCTGCCTTCCAACCATGACAGCCTGCATTTCTCTGAACTGTGAAGCAAAATAAGCCTTAAGTTATTATTGCTCAGAGCAAGTAAAATAAAATAAAGTGCTTCCCAAACAGAAATACCTTCAACTTGTTTTGCCCCAGGACCCCTTGGTAAAACATGCTTATGACACAGGTCGCCATATGCCAAGTTACCATTGAAATAAATGTGCCTGTGATTTATAGAATTTTAAGTTTCCCAGTCACCTCATTTAAAAAGTAAAAAGAATATTGATAAATCTTAATAACATATTTCATTTAGCCAGGTAATTCAAGTCACTTAAACCCATAATGCAAAAAGGATATAATATTTTCACATTAATTCACCAACCTCCAATGTATTTTACATGCACAGCACACTTTAAATTAAGACGCTATGCTGTCATCAAAAATAATTACTAGTACGTGTACATACATGTAGCTTCGTAACCATTAATCCGACATTTCGATTTACAAAATGTACATTTGAAAAAGTAGATTCACATTCCAAAGTTCTAAATCTACTTGAAAGCTTTTTGATAACTGAGTTAAGTATAGTCTTCGTTTTATATTGAAATATAAATCAAACAACAAAACTCAGTACAAACTGTAAGCAGCATTTTTATGACTATGAACACATGCAACTCCTCATATACACACAAGCACAAACTGCGGCTTGACTCCCAAGAACCAGGATACAGAAACAAGCTAACTGTTCAGACTGATGAATGCAGAGAGGTGTATGATACTTACTACTCAGCCTTCAGAAGGGACAAAGCCTGCCATGTGTGACCATATAAAGGAACCCAGAGAATATTGTAATAAGTGAAATAAGCGAGTCATGAAAGGGCAGACAGTGCACGTCCATTTCCATGGGGTATCTCTAGCAGTCCAACTCAGAAACAGAAGCCATGCAGAACCAAGTGTGGTTTCAGTAGCAAATGGGTAAATCCCAGTGATCTGCCACGATACTGTATACATGGTTTGTACTATTGAACTGTATGCCCAAGCATCGAAGCATGGTGGCTCTCATGTCAAGTGTTCTTACCACAAGAGACAAAAGGAACATCAATAGAACAGAATCAAACCCAAGCAGTAATAAGCATACTCTGTGGTGTGTGGTGTTAACCATAGGGGATCAGAGAGAAGGAATGTATGGTAACTATGCTTCCTAAGTCTATGCTAAAATGTAAAGTCTACTTAAAAGAGGAAAGAATACCAAGTATACTTGTTACTGATTTCTTCAATAATAAACATTATCTCATACAGATTACCCACCTCATCCTTCCTTCTTCAGTGCCTTCCCTCTCTTCTCATTCCCTCAGTGACCTTAGGAGTCGTCTACATAGTTGCTACTCTATGGTACATTGTCAATTTTTTTTTCATTTATTGTTAGTAGGAGAAGGGTGGGTGTGTATGGGTTCGCTTGCCCTTGCACCTGTGGAGGTCAGAGGACAGCTTTCCGTGGTTCAAGGGGCTAAACTAAGGTTATCAGGCTTGTCAAGCAAGCACCTCTATGGCGCCCTCTCACCAGACTCCATAATATCATTTTACATTCTCTAGCTGTTCTTAAACTTCTGGAGACAGAGACTACTCGCTGTACTTTGTAACTATCAGACATGACTTAATGGTAAGTTTTTTAATCCCAGAATTCCATGTGTATTGTCAAAATCAGCTCTGCAGTGCCTTCCTTTTCAGTGAAGCTCAGTCTCTCCACAACCACACTAAATCCACCATCTCTGGACACATAGAACCAAAGGCCTACATACATACACATTAGTCCTAGTAATGTTTGGAGTGTGTGGTCGTCCTTCACCTCTAACAAGATGCACTCACACTCCCAGTCTTCAGCACAGCACACACATGTCCTCATCACATGCAGATTCAGCACTCCTTATTTCCTGCCCTATTTCCCTCTTCCATCTTCCCAACCAGTCACAGGACATGGTCATGGGACAGAAGAGAATTCAGAAATAAAAGTGACCTCGTCAGTCTTGGTTAATCTGTGTCCTGGTAATAAACAACAGCGACAAATGAATGTAGCCATGTACATTTCCACAGAGGGAATCAGTTGGCATATGCTTTATTCTAAAGTTGCTTCGGTATGAACAAAATAAAACTAAACACAGAGGCATCTGGTGACTCAGTCATGGAGTTCACACACATCTATACTGGAATCCACTCTCCTTTGCTTGGACAGCTCTTGGATGGTTGCTATCTCTCCAGCAGTAAACTTGGGAGTGAGAGTCACATTGTCATAATCAAATTCTTCATCGAGAAAGAAGGGCTGAACTTCATCTCCCAGTATCTATAAAAGGTACCAAAGGCAGAGAGAAACATGATCACTGAAGTGAAGATGAAGCTGAAAACACAAACAGCCTATTAATAGTTAATGAAGCTTTTTTAGACTTTCAGCACTCTCAGCTGATTAAGCTGTTTTTAAGTAAAGAAATAAATTCAATTATTCAATTTGACCTAATTTGAGCCTCTTAATATGCCCCATTTGTATTATGCTGTATCTGAATGAGTATCATTAACTAATTCTGCCCCCAAGGCAAGAATCAGGTCTACTTTGCATACTGTCATTTCATTCTTTGTCACACTGTTGTGCCAACAACAGAGGCATATGGAAAAGCTAGACACGCCATTAAACTATAAAAAATACACCTTAAGGTCTTGACCAACCTTTTCATCATTAGCTAAAAAATATCTATTAGGAAGTAATCTTTAAATTTAAAACACTCTACGTTTAGTATGTTTGAGGTAATACCCATAACCTCTGTCCAATAACAGGAGGAATTAAAACATGTATGATCAAATGTAAAGGTCTAACATCTTTTTCTCCCATTTTATATATTACAGTTTACCTGTCAGAGTCAGAGTAGCTACAAAGAAAGGTGAGAGTTTTGTATGTGTTTACACATATTTGTGAGTTTTAAAGACCTTCTAAAGGATGAGCCATTCAAAGCCCATTTTGCAGGGCTGAGGGTGTAGCTCAGTTGACAGAGTACGTGCCTGGTACATGAAAGATCCTATGTTTGGTCCCCAGCATAGGGGGAAAGTTTAGTTTTTTTGGTTTATGTTTGTTTGTTTCAAAAAAGTATATGTTCCAGCAAACAGAAAAGAATGCCTTAAATCTCATTAATTCACCCCTGAAAAATACCACCCAAAGCCAATTGTATGTGAAACAGTGAAACACACACCATTGCCATCTGCACCTGGTGCACATATAATGGAAAGCTATGGCTTATACAATAATGAAAAATGCGCAGAAGCTTTAGCCAGTGTCAGCTTTAAACATTCTTGCATGGAAGATGTCTCTGGAAGAGCTTTTCTGCAGCATGTGTGAAAATGGCACACGCTGCTACTACAGTGAAAAGGACTCAGAATAGCAGAGCTGTTCAGAGAGCTCTATTAAGGAGTAATGTATGACATGCCAATAGCAAACTGCCAGCCCCTCATGGCTTATGGCCTTAAAATCAGCTGCTGTGATCCATCCAACAAATTCCAGAGGCCTGGTCCTCTCCTCTGTGTTCCTGATGAGGAAAGGTAAGAGCTGCCATTGAATGGTTTTTCCCATCCTGGGCCTGCCCCAGCATCAGGATTCACATGTGTATCAACAGTAACCTTCCATCAGCCCTACCAGTACCTACCATGACCTCCCAGTCATGAAACTTTGAAAGACTTCAAAACGTGCCCAAAGTAAAAAAAAAAGAATAGCCACATTTGAACACAGGATAATCTGCTTCAAATAAAGTGACATTTGTTCAAAAAACACAAGCAAAATCAACCAATCCTTAGTTCTTTGGGAGAAGTGACCTTTTCTGAATAAGCTGGACAGTTCCCACAGCCACCACTGAAAATGTGCTCAGGGCCACATGCCAGGCCATGACTGTATTCAGAAGAGCAGCTGCATGCAGGAAGCAAACTAGCCTGCACAAGAAAGCGACTGATGTGCCATGATCACTTTCTGTAACTAAGTTTGTCTTCACTACACAGTAACAGAACACTGTTGATAAGATGAGCTCCAATGACGAGACATGCACATGTGGTGACACTTGATGTTCATATCCAGAAAGCACGTGTTCATGCCACCTCCAACTCTGTGAAGAACTACTGAGGTCTGCGGAGCAGGTTACAGTCTACCCTAACTATGTAGGCACCTTATTCTCACTGACCCTGGCCAACATGCAGAGGAAACTCTACCTCTATGAATGCATTCTGTCCTGGGATTTTTGACGCTCTTTATGTCCTCATCTGAAAACAGCGACTACATACCTACTGAACTGTAGGCACCACACGTATGTCCTACCCGAGGATTCAGAATCCCACTCTGAGCCTCTGAGTCTCATCCACTTTCATCACATGCAGACACTTACTTAGCCTTCATCTACCTCCCTGGGAGGCTGGCCTATTACTTCAAATTAAACAAGTCCCTTGGCTATGAAAATCCCTTCAATACCGTATCACGCTCTTCCTGCTTCCCACATAAACAGTTACATTCCCCCTTCCCTTTACTTGTTCACTCAATAAACACTTAAGAATTAAGTACTGGGTACCACAAGAGGGAACCCACCCCTGACATTGCCTGGGGGACCAGGACCCAGAGACTAGATACTAGAGAGCCCAGAGTAGGACAAAACCAAATACAACTGACAAAAGAGAAGGAGGACAAGGAGGAGGAATAAGAGAAAGAAGAGGAGGTGATACTGTGCTATACTCATAGACTGGTGCCTAGGCAAACTGACATGAGAGAAGCTTCATCCTGCCACCTAATGAAGCCAGATGCAGATACTCATAGCCAAACATTAGGCAGAGCTTGGAGAATGATATGCAAGATGAGGAGAAAGGACTGTAGGGGCCAGAAAGGTCAAAGGACACCACAAGAAAACCCATAAAAACAACTAACCTGGGCTCATAGGGGCTCACAGAGACTAAAGTGACTATCAGGTAGCCTGCACAGGACTGACCTAGGCACTCTGCACATATGTGAGAGTTGTGTAGCTTGGTCTTCTTATGGAACTCCTAACAGTGGGAACAAGGGCTGTCTCTGACCCTGTTATCTGCTTGTGAGACCCTTTCTCTCGTTCTGAGTTGCCTTGTCTAGCCTTAATATGAGGGGAGGTGCCTAGTGTTATTGCAACCTGATATGCCATGTTTGGTTGATATCCAAGGGAGGTCTGCCTTTTCTGAAGCAAAACAGAGGAAGAGTGGATACTGGTAGCAGAAGAGAGTTGGCAGTGAAGGACTGGGAGGAGAGGAGGGAAAGGAGACTGCAGGTGGGATGTAAATAATAATAATTATCTTTTGTTTGTTTAAAAATCACTACTTGGTAAAGTTACTTGAATATTTTTCATTTACTTAAAAACAAATTAAGCCAAATTAGTTAAAGGTTTTGTGTAGGCTGCAGAGGTCAGAACTCAAAAGCCAGTATTTTCTAAAGTATTTGATGAAGCAAAAGTGATGAAGAGACGGTGTGAGTATATAGTGGCAGACGGTAGAAAGAAATGAGGATGAAGGATGAGCTAGGGAGGTGGAGATTATTTTAGTTTACTAATTTCAGGTTATAGTCCATTGTATCAAGGCAGAAACTTGAAGCATCTTGGCCACATCACATCCAAAGTCAAGAGAAATAAATAAATGCATACATGTATACTTGTTTGCAGGCTTATATGTGATCAACACAATTTCTTCACTCAAAGGAGGCTCTACCTAGGGAATTGTGCTACCCACAGTAAGCTGGGTTTTCATACATCAATTAATTTAATTAACACAGTCTATAAGGACTAAAGTTAATCTATAAGCCCTACTTGCCCAAGGACAGATTACTTCCTAGAATGCTGAGAACCACTGTTTATTTAAATTAATAAGTCACATGTTTTCTCTTCAGAAAGCAAGATTGGTTGCCCCAAATATACAAGATGTGCTTGATCACACAAAGGTAGGAGGCATATAGGCAGTAAATATGTAGCATATATGCTTGCCCCCAGTTGGATGAAAGTGGGAAGTACCAAAACCTATATGTTGGCCTTTGTAGACACCTGACTGACCTAACTTAGCACCAATCTCTGGGAATCCCAGGTAAGTACCTGACCAGTCCATCTTCCTGGCCAGTATTAAGTAAAGCTTGCTCCAACTGAAAACAAAAATGAACTAGGTACTGGGAACATGAGTGCAGCAAAACCTGTGTCTATAGGGTTTCATGACCAAGGAAAAGACAAAATAAACCAATGATCTCCCTAACCTGTGGCAAGCCCTTCACTAGGATAACTGCAAAAAGCAGAGCATGAACCTCAGAAGTTTCATTTTCTCCCAAACAGGAATTATTCCTCTTCAGAACATACATCAGCCCCCATGTCACCTCACCTTACTCTCTGCCACTTTATCAGGTGATCTGGGTGAAGTAGACTCATGGTTTAGCCTTCTCAGAGCTTCTGATCAGGCCTAACTCCTATAACCAGGTTAGTTCTTCATACATGCCCCCCTCCAGTGCCACTTTATACCCACATTTCCCTGAGATCTAATCTATATTGTGTCTGGAATATTGTTCCAATCTACACTGGACTGAATATGATCCAATCCATTTTGTTAAAGAAAGTACCAACATTGTGGTGCTACAGGTAAAGAATTCTCTCTTAACTGGGGGGGAAAAAAGAGTGTTTTTCCATATAGTTGACTTCTCGTTGTGCTGAAAAATTTTTACAGACATTTTGAATTAAAATCAACAGCAAAGAATAGATTTCTGAAGGCTAACAAACTTACCAATACAAGCATTACTTATAATAAACTTTTAAAAATAAAAATATACTTAGATATTTGTCACTTAAAAGCGAGTAGTTATTAATAGTAGCTATTGCTAGATCTTTTTCTTAGAAAATGACTTAAATGCTGGAACAGAAAAATAGAAGAAACTAAAAATAGTCATAATTTCATATTTATAAAGCCAAAATATACTCCTCAGAATATTTTAAGACACTTGGGGGATGCGTTTCAGTGGGGCTCAGCACCCAAGGTATAAGAAGAGCTCCCTGCAGTCATTCGGGCATTTTTCATTCTTCCCAAAATGTGCATGTCTCTACATATCTTAGCCATTGTATGAGGTCCTAGGACACAAAGAAAGACCTGTATAAATGACACATTAGATCAGTACAAACCTATCATGACAGTGAACTGTGAAATGGTAGAGCTTGGGGATGACAGGAACATCTGGAGTGGGTTGGGAAGGAATCAGAGATGGTTAGATATCTAAGTGAAATCTTAAAGGGTTTATTGGGTTAACAGGTGAAAAGAACAGCTTTGTAGACAGGAGAGTTTTCATGAGCAGGCTGTAAACATAAGGTGCAGCATTCCATGTGTGAAGGCAGTTCAGCAGCTGTCTGAGCATGACTGTAGGGGGACAATGGTAAGGAATGGCAAGGCAGCAACATCACCTTAGAGATGATCAAAAGCCCCTAAAGAATCTTTTGAAAACAGCAAATACTTGGTCTTCTATGCACCCCTTCATTTCATAAACTTTTTAATGAGCACCTATAATGGAACAGGTATTTAACTGCACCAAAAAGAAGGATGGCCTGTCATCTTGGAGACTAGAATTAAGTGACTCACTCTGAAGGTTAAACTGAGGGTCAATTCAAAGAGATGAGTCTGGAGTCAGAAGGCTCTCAGGACCCTGCTATAGTGGTCTAAGCAAGAGACAAGACAATGGAGCACTGTCAGGAAAGATATGAAAACCACGTGGGAAGGAAAATAAGCAATGCTTGGTGGCTGAATTGACAGCAATGGCAGAGAAGAAAGTACAGGAAGGAAAGCAGCAGGGAACACACTGTACTTGAGGATCTCTGGAAGATGCAGAAGATAAAAAGCAAACCTGAAGCCCAAGGGGTAAAAGACCTAAAACCAGGCATGCCCATGTAGAGACGTAAGTGCAATGGGTAGAATTTAAATGAAAATTGACTCAAGCATTCACGGAGAGAAGAGTTACAGGGTACAGGATGAAGCCCTGGGGAACACTGAATTCTTAGGAGTGGGTAGACAAAACCTCCAAAGGAGGATGAGAACAACTTCAGAAACACACAAAGAATAGGGAACTGTGAGAGCCAGTAAGGCAAGAGTATAGCGTAAAGCTGGTGTAGTGCAGGCTCGGATCCCCATGTCCCATAAATGCAGAAAAGGAACCACTGGGTTGGGCCCTGAACAACTGGTACCTTCATTCTGAATGCTGTCAGGAACTCAACTAAAGCCAAGACAGAAGCTCACTGAAAGAGAAATGAGAGAGGAACCAGAGGCCCTGACTAAATTGGGCAGAAACTAAAGGGGAAAGGAACTCAGCTGGAAGCACTAACAAATTTGAGTGGGAAAAGAGGGAGAGAAACAGATGCTAGCCAAAGAAAGGTCCAGGGGACAGAAGATTATTTCCTTCTCATTCCCTTTTTGTCAACAGTGGGAAGAGAGATGTAAACATGTGAAACACTGTGGGAAAGAAGCCAAGAGAGGAGAAAAAGGGAAAAGCACTGTATTAGTTATATTTCAGATCACTGGGAGCAAAGACTTGACAAAATCAACCAAAGGGGGAGACCTGTATTTTGGCTCAAACGTTGAGGGGTACAGCCTATCCGGTGAGGAAGGCGGGTAGCTCCGTGGTGGTGGGAGCATGTGACAACCACTTCCTCTTACTACATAGACCAGGAAGCATAGTGAGGACAGGATGTGGGCAGGCTATAAAACCTAGAGGTCCACTTCCAGTGACCACACTTCCTTGTACCTTCTAAAGGTTCCACAACTTCCCAAAATAATGTCACTAGCTGGAGACCAAGGGTTCAGCCATAAATCTATGTGGTACATTTTACATTCATACCAGGACATTTTTCTCCTGCCTTCATAGGCTCATGACTGTGTTTATAATGTAAAATAAATGCAGCCCAACTTCAAAAGTCTTGTAGTCTTTAGCAGTTCTGTAACTATTCAAGCGTTCAAGTGCAGTCTCTTCTAAGACTCAGACAACCTCTAAACCACGAGCCCCTGTATATTCAAGATGTCACACACTTCCAGCAATGTCAGAGTAAACATGCCAATCCCAAAGAGAAGAAAGGAAAGACATCAAGGAAAGATCAGGCTCAGCTCTTGGCAGCATCATGTGAGGACATACTACAACTGCATGTTCCCATCAACACAAAGCAGGAAGCTGGGACAGGCAGAGAGGCCATGCTATACAGCCTCCATCACTCACTACATCCAGCAAGAACCCAACCTCCAAAAGTTCCACAAGTCCCCAAAAATGGCACCATCATTTGGGGACTATATATAAAGGTATGAGCCTGTAGGGGACAGGTCATATCCAGACAATGACAGACTTCAATCATGTGACCGTATCACAAGATGGCTCCCAGTTAGTACTAAGAATAGGTTTATGTTGTGGATTGGTTCTATGCTACTTATGTTATTTCAGCTCGCAAAATCACACAGGAACCTGTACATCTGCATGTAAGATGCTGAGGGTCCCTGTCTCCAGTTGGTTTTGATTGGTAGATAAAGTTGGCAGTAGCCAATGGCTGGGCAGAGAGACAGAAGTGGGACTTTTAGGTTCCTGGGCAAGAAAGGCAGGAGAGGGAAGAGAGTTGCCATTGCCAAGGAAGGAATAAGATGCAGGCTTGAGAGCTGCAGAAGGCAGAATACCAGCCATATAAAAGTGGGGAAGAGTGGACCCAGGCCTTTCCCTCTGAATTTGGATTTAGAGTAGCAAAGACGGAATATAAACTTTAGTAATAACTCAGGAGTATCAGAGAGGAGGCAGCAACATGGAAGTTTGAAAGTGGCCCAACCTTTGTGCTGTTTAAGGCATATTAAAATAAGAAAGTTTTGAGTGAGTGTGTGTGTGTGTGTGTGTGTGTGTGTGTGTGTGTGTGTGTGTATGTGTGTGTGTGTGTGTGTGTTTTATTCAAGAATCCAGAGATTGGGGCAGGTGGCAAAGAGCATGTGTGCCACTGCTAGGGAGGTTAGAGTGGAACAGACAAATACAGCAACAGGTTTATTTCGTAAATATTTGTTGCATGTCCATGTTTGGTTCTGAGCTCATTCTGACATTTACATTACAGTAAAATACATATAGAGACATGCAGGAATGAGTGAAAAGGCAGGGATATGTAATTCCAAGTGAAATGATGTATATCATGCCATTCAGAAAGCATCACTGTGACCATCCAAGTGATGTCCCTTCAAATACAGTAAGGCTGCATGCCTATTCCATGTTCTAGTTGCTGGCTGCTATATTAGCCTAGAAGCCTTCTTCTTTCTGGGTGGGTTTATTTTGGAATCTTAAGTTATATGATTCCAAAGTTTCAACTACAAATTGAAATTCTGGTTTATTTCAGAGAAGAATCATTGCTATACAATGCCAAATCCCCTGCTGCTAAACAAAAAACAAGTGTGAATTAAGTTATTAACTTGTTATTTTTGCCTAAGGAGCTAAGAGAAATGTGTGGATTTCAGATGTCTAATTTCAAGTCTAATTGAAAAATTTTTTGTGACCACTAAGGGAATAGAATTTGTGTACTATTAGGAAACTGAGTTTCCTTAAAATTGCTCATGTGACTGATTCTTACAGAGACACTGCTAAAGGAGGAGTTGTTTTCATTCAAAATACCACATGGGCGAATTAAGGAACACAAACTAATGCTCATATCAATAATGGTAGCATTTAGCTACAGGCTGGAACAGAGTGCTGTGGTAAATAAACTAGCTTGGTGGGGAAGTGTTTCTAATCCCATTGTGGAATGGGAAACACAGGACCTCAAGTTTCCCTACTCACCAACGCCATAGTTGTCTTTCCAGGGAACCAGAATTTCCCTCTCAATAGTATAAACTCTTCTTGCTCTAGAAAGCAGTTCAAAACCTCCAAAATTCATCAAAACAGAGGAGACAAGGCAAGAATTTATTGACAAGTATTAGTTAGAAATCTGAAAAATTCCCCTTCCTCAATGGGAAAAATACACATACATAAGCCAGCAATAAAATTGGTGGGGTCAGGGAATCAAAGAGGCCCAATCCATATCAGAGAGTTGTGGGATCTGAAAAGGCACGTATGAGGAAGGAGGCCTCACAACAGAACACATTCAGCTTTCAGACTGAAGCCACAGAAAGCAGCCACCAGCTCCAGCCCTCAAATGCTCCTTGGTGGTCCCTCACAAGACATTTGCTAGAAAAGATGATTGGAATCTTTTAATGATTTATGTGGTTAAAAATAAGATTTGTGCTATTAAACCAAGGCAGACTTGGTTCAGTGTTATGATGCCAGACAGTGCTAAAATGACTCTCAAACAAATAATGATTTAAAATTCCCAACTGGGTGTGGTGGCACATACCTGTCATCTTAGTGCTAGTCGGCAAGAAAATGAGCAAGTTCAAGGTGGACCTGTGCTATCTTGTGAGCGCCAATTGCAAACAAAGCAAAGAGAAAGTAATGAAGCTTATGTACAGAGTGTCAGCCTAGAGAGCCCAATGGCAGGAAAACTAGTCACAGACAGCTCTTGAGTTTAACACCAAAGTTGCTCATATTAATTTGAATCCAGCCTTTTTTTTTTAAGATTTACTTATTATCTGTATCAGTACACTGTAGCTGTCTTTCAGACACACCAGAAAGGGCATCAGATCCCATTACAGTTAGTTGTAAGCCACCAAGTAGTTGCTGGAAATTGAACTCAGGACTGACTTTCCTCTAGAGGAAAAATTGAGCCATCTCTCCAACCCCTGACTCCAACATTTTTAAATGTTCACATTTTCTATTAGGACACTTACAGTCCTTTAAAAAAAAAAAAAAGTTCATCCATGAGTGGCTATCACTGTACTAACCTATCCATGAGTGGCTATCACTGTACTAACCTATCCATGAGTTGGCTATCACTGTACTAACCTATCACCCTAATTCTAGTGCTTCAGAGGCTGAGGCAAGATAACTGGCAGCCTGAGCTATGTAACAACTTCAAGTGCAGCAGATACACAGTAGAGATTTGTTTAGTGAAAGAATTTATGCAAAACTTGGGGGGGAGGTTAAGGAGGTAGGGGTGAATTAGGAAAAGTCAGGAATTGGGGGTGGATATAATAAAAACACATTTCATGAGAATCTCAAAAACATATTTTTTAAATGGGGGAAATGAATGCTTGCCTATTTTGTGCAAGACCTTGGTTATCAAACTTGCAGTTGTAATTTGAGTTTCATTGGCTTTCATACAGATTCCAGAATAAGCTTCTTTAACCACTAACTGAAACTAATTTATAATAATTTCTATTACTGTCCTAAAATATATATATTCTATAACTTACTTAAAAGTAATTGCATTTCTTAAAGTACTAGGTGCCATGCCAAGCATCTGACCCAGTAACTTATATGGCCACAACTAGCCAAGAATATAAACAAGCCTTAAAATGAAACAGACTTCTGCTTGGAGAAGCCCTGTAATTTTAGCTTCTTACAGCTCAGAGCATATAATCTATAATTCAAAGAGCATATTGGAAAGTGGCTGTCCTAGCTGATTTGTCTAGTAACCAATTTGGATGTTCAATGCAAGCCTGCAAGCACCCTGGGTACACTTTTCAATATAGTAAACCAAAGTACTCTAAGGAAAAGGACCATTTAAGACTGAAATGCATATGTTATCTCTGATTGAATGACTGATTCCATAACTGAATATGCAGCTTCAAGAGCATCTGAATGATTCAGTAAATCAAAGAGAGACCCTAGGGGTTTGTATTAGAAAGCACTAATAAAGAGTCCTTAGCAACCTCCTGCACTCACCCCGCTATATTAAACAGGCTAAGAGGTGACTTCCCAGCATACCTGCAGTGTAGTTGTTAAATGTTTAGAGAAGAGCTGTAAAGTGACAGCAAAAACGGCTCTCCGGTGATACTCTATGGAGAAGAAGCTACAGTAGCGATTCTGTTCCCCACTCTTTTGAAAACTATGGGCAGGTGACATATCCCAGTCTTCCTTGTGCCTAGATATGAACAATTACTAAGCAGTTGTCAATAGATTCAAGTCAGAGACTTTGATCTCTGATGAACTGATGATCTGTTCACTGTAGGAAGTCTCTACATATTTTTAAATACAAAAAATAAACTTCTACTCCCTTTCAGGAACAGATTTCAGACTGGGATTCTCTGTTTCCAGCCTGACCTTACCTTATGTAATACAAAGGTTTATAGGATCTCGGAAATGATAACCATGGCCAGGACAGAGAAGAAGAGAGAAGGAAACTGCCCTGCCATCTGCTGCGCAGTCCATATGCAGAACTACTATGAGGTAAAACCTGCTTCAATATACAAACACCACTGCTCCATATAAATCAGATATAAATGGAAGTGAGACCAACTACACAACATGAACTCTAAATTATCCTAAACCAAGGAAAATACAAAAGTATGCAATACTGAAGTAACAGAATCCCAGTACTGTCATGGTGGGACCCCTCCCCTTCCCCCCAGAGTGTACCTCTTCCGTTTGCTTCTGAGTTCTTCCCACAGCGGGCTCTGGTTTCACCTCAGAGGTGAGAGGCAGGTCCACAGAGGGAACATACGCAGGAACGTTGGTGCTTATACTCTGTTCCACCTCACCTGGAAGCAACAGCCAATCTGTTGGATACAAAATATTTCAGCTGATCTCTTGTGAAGTTCGTCATCTCCCCAAGTAATCTAAAAGCTGGTGAAAATCAAAACAGGCAGATATGCTCAGGAAAAGCTGACCCCTAGCACAATGCCTGTCTTCATCTGTGAACCTAACACAAGGGAGTCTCTTTCTATAACACAGAAAGCACCTGTGCTTTGACCTTTTATCATGCTATAAGGTATAGTCCACCAGGGAGGTTGGAGGGGACTGAGGGAGTGACATAATAGGCCTCCTATGCCTGACTCTATTTCTACTGCACAGGAAAACAAGGCAGGAAAATGATACTTTTGCCTCATTTTCCCATGGTTTCCTGAGGGAGTGAAAAGAAAGAAAATGGAGTGCAGACTTCATTCTGTAACAATGCAGCAATATTTCAAATATATATATATATATATATATATATATTACAAAATGAGGATGCCAGAAGGAAAGTACTTTAACTTTCAGCAGAAAAATGAAATACTCTGTCATATGAAAAATGCGCAGGCTCATTTTCAACACTTGCAAACAACATGTTTCCTGCTTGTTTAGCACAATCACAAGAATTCAATAACCAATCTTAGTTTCCCCATGGATTTATTGGGAGTGGTTGTGCTGGCTTGTTTTCACATGTGTGACACTTCGTGAATGTATCACATATGCCGGTTAACTTTTTTTAAGTTGAGGAAGCAGACACACAGGACACAACCTTCCCGCCTCGGTCTAAGCTTCCAGAAGACCTGAGAAGCTAGTGAGAGTTCCTCACTAGCCAGTAACTTGAAACAAGGTGCTATCACTGCCTACTTCCCGAGGATGATGCTCGTTACCTTCTCCTGGAAGTGATGTGTACCCGATGGCAATGGCAGCATCAGTAGGAAGATAACTATGCAGCTCTGCTATTCAAAACCTGAGACTATTCTGAGATCCATCCTTCACCTCCACAGCCATCATACCCAAAGAAATAAATCATTGCTGGCTTTTGATTGTGGAGAAACAGAACACAGAGTCAGACATTCTAGAAACTGAGAGCTGTGGTGGGAGACAGTGAGGACATCCTACTGAGCTCAATTAATGCTGTTTTAGAACATCATCTCATTAGCATAAATAAAAGAAATGATAACAACTGACCCTGATGTGCCCAGTATTTTACAAGTGCCAGCATGGCTAACCCTCCCACCTGTTCTCCCCTGTTCTCTGTGTTCTAGGCAGTGAGCTCTACACACTGAGAAAGATCTCACTCGGGATCCCACAGTTAGAAAGGCACAGTCAGCAGTCCACCCAAACCTCAGCCAAAGTGTGTTAAACAAAGATTTTTATTACATATTTAATTTTGCTTCATTATATGGAATGACTATGCTCAGAGCCAAGAAGTGTCACCTGTAGCTCCTGAGTGTAGCAGGCAGCACTAAGTACATTTTCCAAACATGTGATGCCCAGAACACAACATGTCTATTAAACTCGTTAACAGTAGGAGAGAAACTGGCCTCCTAATGTACCTTCTTATAAGTTCAAAGCCAAACTCCTACACTAAGCTCCCTTGTGTAAGAGCATAGGATAGGTCCAAGGCTGGTAAGAACCTGCCAACAAGCAATAAAGAAAAGGCTTATGCCTCTCAATATGAGAACAACATCTATCTGGCCAATTGGCTGCTGGTGCAAACACTAGTGCTGATGTGAAATGAGACTCAATTCTGCTCTCCAGACTCAGACAATGGTTCTGTCCAACAAACGATGTGGCAATCAGGACAAGTGTGTGGGTCCTTTACTGAGGCTTCACAGCCCTAATCTGTTTTCATCGAAAGCAAGACTTTCAACAACAACAGCAAAAATGATTTCTTTTGTGACAGTTCCACCACCATGGGAACAATTGTTTCAAAGCAAAAAGACTCCATATCCTCAGCACCTTAAATCACTGTCATCTTTTCTCTGGGGTAAAGACAGAATTCAAGAATGCATACTGTTGGAGGCCAACACAGTACCTTATGCATGGTGAATTGTAAACCAACACTTGGAAGCAGGAAATGAATGTGATATGTGCTTACAGTGAAAACTCCTCAATAGGAATCTCCAGCCTCAAAGTACATCTATTCTGAAAGAGTGTGTGCACACACACAGAAAACAAGACACAAAATTCCCAACAGCATGAACCCCACAGCAGAAGCCGAGGAGCTGGTCCACATACTACTAGTTTCTTTCCCCCATCTATCTAATTGGGAAAACTCTTCCTTTCCTTGGATGAATTATTAAAAAGGAAAAGAAAAAAGGAAGGAAGGAAGGAAGGAAGGAAGGAAGGAAGGAAGGAAGGAGGGAGGGAGGGAGGGAGGGAGGGAGGGAGGGAGGGAGGGAGGGACGGAGGGAGGGAGGGAGAACTAGCTTCCCTATTTTACTCCCTTCTTAGAGAGAATATAAAATTTTCTTTAGCAATAATAAGTACTGGAGAGTAGGTTTTTCCTCTGGTTAAAATGGCTTCCCAATTACACTTTCATAGATGGATAAGTTAGCAAATATAAAAACTAGAATAGTGGGAATAGAGGACCATTGTAAGACAAAGACTTGTCTCCTTCCTTAATATGTTTAGTAAATAGTTAAGCCATCAAAAAATGATACTTCAAGTTGGTTGGAATGTGCCATCTTCTGCAAGCTTGGGGCAATCATGTTCTTCATGCCACAGAGGCTTAAATTGTGGGTTGCAACCCTATGTGGAGTCATGTAACCGAATGTGAGAGTTGGCAGCAGAAATGGGACTTTATGAAACAATAACCAAAAATTAAGCCAAATTCCAAGGTATTCCCAGCATTCACCTGTGTTGTATCGTGCAACGTCACTGAAGCAGTCTGAACACACTGTGTGTACACTAAGTAGCATGCGTGCCATCAACCCCTTGGTCTCCAAGAACACTTCCCAAACACCTCAGCTGAGACTGCACACTACTAGATATTATGAACTCACAGTTTTCCCTACAGATACAAAGTTTCCACCTCTTATGAAACCATAACAGCTTAACTATAAAAACCATATTCCTCAACGTTTAAGCAGCAGATTCGTTTATCTTTGAGTTGATTGCATCATGCTAGAATAGTTGACTTTAACAACAGCTGTTTTGAGTTGCATTTCATTTTTTAAAATTCATTACATACATTTTGGCTTGTTATTAGAACCGAAATTTAAACAAATTCTGAAATGGCCCTAAATATAATTCTGCCACTTTGTACTACATAACTACGAGAAATTTGCGGCACTGGCAACTATAAAATCAAATATCCATCCAACTTGAAAATCAGTGAAGATGGTCTACACCCTACAGCATCAAATACTCACCTAAGATGTAAGCTTTTAATAGATCCAAGTATATCCATCTCGTTAATAGTATTTTATCTTTAATAAATGATAAAGCTATTTGTATACCAAAAATTTGTTTTAAGATAAATTTCTTTGTGATTTGTATACCTTCCTTATGTGCACATACTTAGAGCTGCATTAAATTTCCTTCTGTGAAAAGAAATCCTGGGAGGAGATGGTTTCTCAAAGCTCTGCTTTTATACCGTTCCTATGCTCTCCTTTCTCTTCACCCTCAATTCCGATTCTTCGTTTAGGTAACATTTTTTCACCTTGTAAGTCACATGCACTTAGAGAACTTTCTCTGACTACACAGACAAATTTCAGTCCTTCTAACTTGTTTTCTCGTGATATCTAGAACAATTTATAATGATAAAAATGGGATTCTAAGCCGGGCGGTTGTGGCGCACACCTTTAATCCCAGCACTTGGGAGGCAGAGGCAGGTGGATTTCTGAGTTCGAAATGATCTACCGAGTGAGTTCCAGGATATCCAAGACTACACAGAGAAACCTTGTCTCAAAAAAAAAAAAAAAATGGGATTCTATGGTCCATACCTAATTCCTCCAATAAATCATCAATCACCTGAGAACAAAAGTCTGGTGTTTTAGTCTTCAATTATGTTCCAGGAACAAGCCGTAGTTGTTAAATATTTGTCGAGTAAGAATCACTGGTCGTTTACAGGCTCTCTAAACTTACTTAATGTTGCAGATAAAACAAGGGCTTTTTTTTTAAGTGACTGATGTCCTCTTCATTTGGATGCACACTCTCAAAATAACCAAAATTAACTACAATTGCTGAAGAAATTGAGAATCAACTAGGGATCCAACCTCTCAGCCTAGCCAGACCCTACACATGTTTTTTAAGTGACAGTCAGGTAAGTGAAGTCCTCACCCTTCATCAAGGAAACTTTACCAGATGGAGAACATTACAGAAAACCACAACCAATCAATCAGCAGAGCTGTGGAATCCTATTGGATACTGTGGTGGTAGGCCCACAAGGGAGTGACACTATTAGGAAGTCTGTCCTTGTTGGAGGAGGTGTGCCACTAGGCGGTAAGCTTTGAGGTTTCAGATGCTCAAGCCTGGAAAGTATCACTTTCACTTCCACTGGCTGCAGATCAAGATGTAGACCTCTCAGCTCCTCTTCCAGCACCATGTCTGTCTGCATACCACCAAGCTTCCTGCCATGACAATAATAGACTAAACCTCTGAAACTGTAAGCCAGTCCCAATTAAATGTTTTTCCTTATAAGAGTTGCCATGGTCATGGTGTCTTTTCACAGCAATAGAAATTCTAACTAAGACAGAATCTTCTACAAAACATCCACATACCTAAGGCTCAGGGAACACTGCAGTGGAGAATGCAGAAAGATTATAAGAGTCAGAGGACCAGAAACTTTGCTGTCAGAGTGTGTCTTCAAGTAATGTCATAAGCTACACCCACAAAATTTCAACAACATAATTTCATGTCTTAGTTAGGGTTTTACTGCTGTGAACAGATACCATGAACAAGGCAACTCTTATAAGGACAATATTTAATTGGGGCTGACTTACAGGTTCAGAGGTTCAGTCCATTATCATCAAGGCGGAAACACGGCAGCATCCGGGCAGACACAGTATAGGTAAGAGAGAAGCTAAGAGTTCTACATCTTCATCTGAAAGCTGCTAGCTGAATACTGACATCCAGGCAGCTAAGATGAGGGCCTTAAAGCCCATACCCACAGTGACATACCCACTCCTAAAAGGAGACACCTACTCCAACAAGGACACACCTTCTAATAGTTCCATTCCCTGAGGCAAGCATATACAAATCATCACATTCCATTCCCTGGCCAACATAGGCTCGTTCAAACATATGAGTGTATGGAGGCCATACCTAAACATAGCATAATGCAAAATACATTTAGTCCAACTTCCAAAGTCCCCATCGTCTATAGCTGTCTAAACAATGTTAAAAATCCAAAGTTCAAAGTCTCTTCTGAGAGTCATCCAATTACTTAACTGTAATCCCCAAAGCAAGACAGGAAACCAGCTGGACAAACTCTAAACTCTGCATCTCCATGTCTGATTTCAAGGATGTCTTCAGATCTCCAACTCCTTTTTCATCTTTGTTGACTGCAACAAACTTCTTTCTCCTGGGCTGGTTCCACTCTGTTAGTACCTTTCCTCAGCAGATATCTTATGGCTCTGGCATCTCAAAAATCTTGGGGTCTCCAAGGCAACTTCAACATTATAGCTTCTTGTTTCAATGTCTGGGATTCACACATGATCTTCTGGGCTCTACTAAAGGAGTCACTTCTCCAGCTCTGCCCTCTGTAGAACTCTAAGGTCAGGTTGATCCAGTCCACTGCCACTGCTGTTCTTGGTTATCATCCCATGGTGGTGGCATCTCCAATACACTAGGATCTTCTGCTGCAATTATGCTTCACAAAAAGCCTCTCATAGGCTTTCTTCATCATGCCAAGCCTCAACTCCTTTGCATGACCCCTTCAGTCCTGAGCCATCAACTGCAACTGAGGCTGCACCTTCACCAATGGCCTTCCATGGCCTCTCACAATGCCTTAATGCCAAAGCCTCAGCTGCTCTTCATGACCCCTTTATCCATGTCTTCAAAACCAGTATCACCTGGGTGACTCTTATACATTACCAAGTACAGCTACAGCACGAGGTACAACCTTGGCTATCTCTGGAACACAGCTTCTTTGTGCTCTCAGAAAACACTTTCCAGAAGATTTCACCTCAGTGATGCTGGTCTCTTCTTAATCACCACTAATTTCTTAGTTCCAGCTAACCAGCATCAATTGCCCCAGTAGTCCCTTCTATTTTGGACTCTAAAGCTAGAAACACAAGTGGAAGCTTCGGAGTTCTGCTGCTTGCAGGAGCTGGAACATGGCCCCTTGTTCTATTGTATTATCACTAGCTTTCTGTTTTCCAATTCCTTCTCTGCCTAAGCTTGGCTGTCCTGGATCTTGCTCTGTAGATTGACCTTGAACTCTGAAAGCTGCATGCCTATCTCATGGTATTAAAGGTATGTACCACCAAGCCTGGATTTAAGTTTTTCTTCACCTGGAAATTGCTCTGTCCCAAGATGGCCTTGAACTCAGAGATCTGCTTGTCTTTGCCTCCTGGGATTAAAGGCTTGTACTATAATCCATGGATCTAAATTTAGCTGGGTGGAATCTTGTCAAAGATCATTACTCCCTTAATTCAATTTAATATCCTTGAAGACAGGATCCAGCTCCACTTCACTTCCTGATGCCTCTTTAATATTGGATTGTAGTTCATTCCTGATATAGTCAAACTGACACACAGGAATAGCCATTATACTTCCTAAGTGTAAACTGAATAAGGACAACAACAGGCGTGCCAAGTGGATGGGGGAGAGACCATGAGGACTTGACTCTACCTACACAAATAACCTTAGGCAACTCAAGAGTGTGGAGAGCAGAAAGAACACACCAGGGCTAGAGAGATGGCTCAGAGGTTAGGAGCACTGACTGTTCTTCCAGAGGTCCTGAGTTCAATTCTCAGCAACCACATGGTCGCTCACAACCATATGTAATGTGGATCCAATGCCCTCTTCTGGTTTGTCTGAAGACAGCAAACTAACATATATTAAATTAATTAATTAATATATAAATTAAATAAAATGATTTACTTTTTAAAAAAAGAAAGAAACAACATACCAATTGGTTTATCAAATACCAAATGGTCAGCCCTGAAAACACACATACAAGTAGTATAACAGACTGAACAGGTTGTACTTATGTGTTGAGAAATATATACATACACATGTACATACACATATATGTATATAACAACAATTAATGAAAAAGGCCATGAATTTTAAAGAAAGCAAGGAAAAGTATATGGGAATGGGGGGGGGGGGGAGAAAATTGGAAGGAGAAATGATTTAATTATATTATAATTTCAATAAAAGAAATATTTTTTAATTTAAAAATCAAACAGTGTAGTCAGATATTTTCCCAACAAGTTGGGAGGAGCTAATGTGGGAGGAGCAAGGAGAGGAAAAGGAGGAGCTAGAGGAGAGATGTAAGAGCCATGGGTGACCACGCATGTATCGAGAGCAGTCCTGGGTAACAACTTATACCTTAAGGTTAGATATTGGGACGCACCTCTTGTGTGAGCATCTTGTTAATTTGAACATTACCAAACATATAAAGCTATTGGATAATCTTTAAGCATTAGAGTCTCATTTCTACCAGGTACAGCATGGATGGCGGGATGGTCTGGGCTCAGCCCAACCTTGTGGAGACAGCATGGAAGATTGGCAGAGCCATCTCCCACGTCTCGTGGCCACAGACCTTGTCTAGTCCGGAAGATGGTAGCTGATTAAGAACAAGCCAGATTGGGTGCTGCTGACTTAAAATATTACCACAACAAAATAGGGTTACAACTGTTGAGCAGGAGTTGGTGCCCATTCTCATCCAACACAGTAAACTACAGTACAAACACACCCACTGTAAGAGACCTGTCTATGCAAGTATGATTATAAGAACTAGACCTCCAAAAACCAGTCTCTCCAACCAGCCACACTAAAACTGAGAGACCAAAAATAAATAAACAAATAAATAAATAAACAACAGTCTACCCTATAAATAACATTCCTACCCTAATGACCTCCATGTAATGACTGCAGCTATCCCAAATCACAATTTTGTTGTATAGCAATCTGAGCCATCTTGTCTGAGGCCGGGCAATTACCAGGTTAACTACCCTATCTTGAATTCAAAAGAGGAAAAGGTGCTAACTTGATGTCAAATGAACACAGGGTACCAAACCTCATAGGGAACATTACTCTGAGGCCACTTACATGACTGCATTGAGTGAGTTCTGCCAAAAACCTGACTCCAAAGCGCTATTCCTCGGCTGTCAAAATGATAAGGCAAACACTGGAAAGGAACTGTGCTCTTGAATCTTGGAGAATATTTATGACCATGAATACAGTGAATAAATAAAATCCATGGTAGAAAAAACAATACAAAACATGCTTTCTTGTTGCCCCAGGCAAATCTGTTGCTTAAACAATGACAACAGAATCTAATCAGTAAACTTCCCAGCTGCCAAAATTATATGAGCAACTTGCCTATTTAAAAAGTCACATTTCCCATCTGATATAAATATTTGCCTTCTGCTCACATTCCTGAAGTGCAATACAAATTAGGACACACACTGAAATTCACCTTGGCACAAAGTATTTAATTTCTTTCTTCTTTTCAAGTGACCCAGATTGTACATTATGAAAATTGGGAAACCCTGGTGGTCTTTTCAGTGATTAGAACGGATTGCTGTGGACTGAATCAACTGTCAGCCATCAATTCACACATCATTTCACACAGGAGACAGCCTTAACTACTTCAAGTCCACTGATAGATACTTGGTTCAGCCTCGGTAACTGTTTATCCCCAAATGCAACACCTTCTGCTATCTAGTTTCTGAAAACATGATACTAGTGAGATCTTATTCAACTTTTTAAAGATGGAAATAAAACTGGTAACGAAAAGCATACTTTAAAAAATATTTAAAGAAAGCAATTTCACAAGCAATAGAAAAGGTTGGTGTTTAAAAAAAAAATGAAATTTGCTGACCACATTGGTTTATATCCGTGTGAGACAGATGAAGGGGACCCACCTCTTTCTGATACACTTCCTAGTGTTCAACACTTTTAAAGAGTGTGAGAGGCTCACAAATCACTGTTCGCATTAGTGATATGCTCTTTAGGTTCTTGTTGTAAGCAATCCTGATCATTTCCCTACAAATAAGCAAATACGTTGTGGATAGGACAATGTGACTCCCTAATTAACAGCTGTTATCCATGTTGCACTGGCAGCCTTCAGCATTTGACTTGTAAACAGCCACCTGGATTTCTCTGATGCTTACACTAGCTGTTCTGAACACCACAGACACCTTGAAAAAAATACTCGCTAACCACACAATGAGCCCAGGTGATCACTGCAGCTCCTGAAGTACATTCACTCTCCAGCAAAATTTTATCAGTTTCACGGGAAGAGCTCTAGAAAGATTTCAAGCCTGGAGCCAAGACGTGGCCCTGCAGGTACAACACTGGCCCTGCCAGGGTGGAGAAGCGCCAGCTCTCTGGACCTACTCTTATAAAGCTAAGGATTCTGGTCCCCTAGACCTATTCAAGAATAGCTGAACCAACAAGTAAAGCAAAGGGGAACATGCATCAGAGCCAGAAGAAGAATTGCAACTCTGGGGGGTGCTACATGCGGGTGCTCTCTCCTGTCTGTGGCTACAGCTCACTGCTATCAAATGCTAAGGAATCTAAAAACTGCCAAATACTACCCCTCAGAGAGATTCTCCTCAGCTATCCACAGTTTCCACTGGGGAGAGCTGAAGGAAAGCAGGCCATATGACAAGTGCAGACCTACTGCTAGTGATAAAGTAAGGAACTTCATCACAGAAGTGCCCAGCACAACACTCTCCTGCTTGCTTAGAAAGCTGATTTTATTGGTCAATGTTTTATATACAGACGAGAACCAACAGTCTCAATGTATCAACCTCAAACAATAGCAGAATCAGAATGGCTAAAATTCAGTTCATAGGATGCCACCAAAGAACTAATGAATTCAATTTTCTTATAGGTACAGGATATAGGAATCTGAACTTTTTAAAGCAAGTTTTACTCTCAAATCAACCAAAACGGGTGCTTTATCAGCCTTGACTCTCTCCTAAGAGGGTCTTACAAAAACTCAAGAGTGACTTAGGTATGAAGTCTGCCAATGCTCTCCGAAGACACAATTTCCTTCGATCTTCGATCTCACTAAAATGAGTAATTTCAAAGTCTCCCAGTCTTCTGGATAATGGGTACTTGAGAAACATCTCTAGTGGGGCAATATGACGTTGGGGTGCAGGAGAAAAATTTTTATTGCTTTAAATTCCTAAAGCCTTAGGAGCCCAAAAAGCAAGGGCAGGGGCTACACCATCAAGTGAGAAGCAGCTGCTACCCCAGATCAACTCTCTGCAACCACTTCAATGCCTATCCGGTTCCAAGGAAACCCGTTCTCTCAACAACAGCAACAGCAGCACTAACTTGGGCTATGACTAAACAGTGTAACAGCAGGAGAAGGTCAACTTCAAGATGTCCTCCACATCCAATACAGAGCCGGGGTTCTCTGTTGTCCCTATTGTTATTGTTTGCTTCTTTCTTTTGGAGACAGGCTCTCATGAGGCCCAGGCTAGACTTAAACTGGCTGTGTAGTCAAGGATGACCTGAATTTCTGGTCCTCATGTGCTGATGTCACCCCATGGGTTACCACACCCAGTTTTAATGTTGGGCTGAGGATATTATGCATTCAGAGCAAACTATCGGTTGAGCTATATCTCTCCAGCTCAGACTCCAAAAGTCCCATAAAGAAATATACCTGTGCTTACACAAAAATATACTAACCAGGAACGAAATCCCCTACATCAACACTGATGGATTAAGCGTACAGCATCTTTCAGTGGATTATGAGAAAAGAACTCAGAAAAAAAAAAAAACATTTATGTGTTCATTTTCATATAAATTTTAAAGGCAAAATTCTGCATATTATTGTTTATTTTGTGATCAATATTTACATTTTTATGATTTTATGGTCAACTGCTGTTTTATATTTTTCTTTAAAATAATATCAATTTGTAAGACTATTCTGAAAAATAAGGCAATGACTTTATAATAACTGTATGTGACACAATTATTTAATAGTTTAATTTACCTGAATTTGGGGGGAAGCAAAAGGACAGCTCTATTTCATTTAAATCAAAGGTTTCAAAAGGCTTTGGCCAATTGAGTAAAAGTTTTTGCTTTTCAAAAAGAATTTCACAACCTCAGTTTTTCTTATATCAAGAGAGGTAAGGTAAGGATTGCTAAAAATAACAAGACAACATAAATCACTTGTAGTTTCTAGAAAGAGGCTCTGCAGTATGGAAAAGAAGGAGAGATATACCTTTGTTCATCTGGAGCTTACTCTCTTCCTCCATGTCCACATCTTCTAAGTCTAGGAAGTTGTCTACCTACAAGAAGATTGGAATTATCTTATATATATTAGACATGAAGAAAGACACTACAGTCATGACCCACACACACAGCACTCTATTGAAGGCTGGATATGCTTCCCTGTGAACTCTCAAAGCCTTGTTAAAGCTGCTGTATGTAAGCTTTTCTATTGAAGGAAGCAAGACATTTGCAAGTCCAGGACTTTACAACACTGTAGTCTGCTTTCTACAGTGAAGGGAGACACACAGGCTGAGAGGTTTCTTGTAAGGGATGATTCCACATAGAATACCACTTCCCATTGAACACTGACAGTGAGGCATTTCAGATTAACAAATTTTCTCCCCAGGATTTTTATCACCACTATCAGAGACAGCAAGTTCCTGGTTTGGTGCTGGTGGTGGTGCTGGGCTACCATACCATACCATACCATACCTTCCTCACAGTATGCTTTCTTACAGCACTCTGGAGAGCCAAAGAGAGGAAACCAAAGAGAGCTGGAAAGAAAAGTTCATTCAGAACAGAGTCATCCCAGGTAAATCACAGGAGAGGTGAGTAGGGCAAAATATCAAGTCTTCTCTCTTTCAGGCAAGTACATTGGAGAATTACTTCAATGATAAAAAGAACAGCAAATGTCCTTCCCAGACCCAACAGCAGCATTGTAATGAAGAAATATTCCACATAGAATACCATTGTACACTGACAATAAGACTTTGTCAGATTTACAAACAAATGCATTTCAGGGGACTATCAAAGAGTGTAAGTAAGAAAATGTTGGCACATGGCAGGTGGTAAAGGCACAAGGTTACCATCTGTTTTATGCTCACAACCTGAACATAGACTTAGCATATACCTTAAAATTATAAACTGAGATCCCTTAACTGCAATTCCAGACAGGCTGTGTCTTTCTGTCCTCAGCTAAATGTGTAGTAGACAGACCATGCTGACCTCATAGAAAGTTAAAATGGTAGCTTCCATAGTTCTAAACAAGAAATTGCAACTATTATGTGGCATACATATTCAAAAGCAAAACTCATATGACAGTTTCAATATTAAAATTTGAGAATCAGTTATATGATAGTATTTTTTTTTTAATGACTATGCTAGAAAGTCCTTTCCATTTGTTAAACTGTAGGGGAAAAAGATCTAGCATCCAGCCAAGCACAAACAGTTTATATGTTCCAATGCCACCTTAACAAACAAACCTTTCAAGGATAAAATATGGTCACTCATCCTGTTTTGTACAAAGAAAAGCAAGAATCTAGTGTTTGTCTACTGGCCTGTATGGTAGCTTGATAAGAGCTGTCTCCCATAGGCTCTAGTAATTGAATATTTGGTGCCCAGTCAGACATGCCATTTGGAGAGGTTTAGGAGGCAAGGCCTTGCTGGAAGAAGTTTGTCCCTGGAAGTAGGCTTTGTGAGTAAAAGGCCTTGCCTTTCTCTTATTCACTCTCTTTGCTTCCTGCTTGAGGATGAGCATTTGCGTTCCAGGCTTCCTGCTGCCTGCTGCTGGTTATTATGCCTTCCCACCATGTGGGGCTTTTATCCTTCTAGAACCATAAGCCCAAATACACTCTTTCCTTCAAAGTTGCTGTGGTCATGGTGAATCATCATAGAAACAGAAAGGTGGCTAATATAGTTCATTTGTTTGCTGTGTATTCTTCTCAAGCTAGATAACTGAATCAGGCCTTACCTTCACCTTTGCAGCCCGGGTCATATCACCTTGAAAGGAACTGCCAACTCTGTGGCCTTCATCAATCACAATCTGAAAACAGTAAAAACACACAGACAAGAAGTCACACAGAGACAGAACTAGCTTCACAGAGTTCTCCATTAACTTCCACATATGCTCCAATATGCCTGAGTATATTCCTACGTACCTGTCTGTGCACACATATTAATAAAAACTAAATTACACTTTTAAAAAAGAATTATATGTTCCTAGCTATATATGAAAGACCAGATTTTCTAAGCTTTAGCAGTGGTGAGGGAGAAGGTTTTAGAAAGTCTAACTGCGATTCTGGTAACCTAGTCTCATCTACCATATAGCAGAGTACTTAACCCAACCATGCCTGTGTATAAAACATAGCTGCTCTACCTCCTAGACCATCTCCCAATAAACCTCTGATGCACAAATCAGAGACTGCTACTACAGTGTTTTCAAGTTACAAGAGGACAGGGCAATTTAACAATTCTAGGAATCTCCATATCTAATATATTTCAATCATCACTAGTAGAGTGTGAATCCTTTATTGAAAACAACTCATAGGTCACAGTCATCACCAGCCACCAGCAGCAAGGAGGTTATATACAAAGGTGTTCTATACAAACACATTTCTATCACAGAAACTTCTAACCCCTTGTAAAATCAAAATCTCTTGTAATTCTGTACATAATATCACATGAAAACATCCCAAGACAGAAAGAAAAATTCAAATGACTTTAGAAAACTAATCAAAACTCAAATGGCTTAAAAAAGAACACTATGAATTATTACTCCTTGATTGTAGGAGGAGCTAAGGTGGGAGGAGTTAAGGAGAGGATGAGGAGGAGAAAAAAGAGGAGGAGGAGAAGGAAGAGAAGAAGCTAGGAGAAAGATGAGATGAGAGAGAAAGAGAGAAAGAGAGAGAAAGAGAGAGAGAAGGAGGAGGAGGAAGAGGAGAAGGAAGAAGAAGAGGAGGAGGAAGAAGAAGAAGAGGAGGAAGAAGAAGAAGAGGAGGAGGAGGAAGAGGAGGAGGAAGAGGAGGAGGAGGAAGAGGAGGACATGGAGGCTGATGTTCATTTGTCTCTAGCAGTCAAAGGTAGTTGGTATATCTAGGTTTGGTAATGGGTTATACTTCTAATTGTATGGGCATCTTTTTATTGATCATTACTAAATATATAAGCCTTTGGATAATCTAAACATTAGAGTCTCATCTGTACCAAGCCCATGTGGTTGGCAGGATGGTCCAGGCATTGCCCAGCCTTGTGGAGATAGCGTGGAAGATTGGCAGAGCCATCCCCCATGCTGGCGTCTTGTGGGTGGCAGGACTGGTGTTTCTGGCTGGCTGTTTCTAGCTGTGGTGTTCATGTGGCCTCATGGCCTCGGAACATGGCGTTTGATCTAGGCAGAGTGGCTGCAGCCTAGACAGTCAGCTTGACTGGCAGCCGTTTTTAAATAATTACTGCAACACTTGATAACTAAACACGATAGCCAAAGAGGAATAGATGAATGGTGTCGATAAAGTCTTGACAATTAGAGGATAGCATCTAATATCTAGGAACCAAATCTTAGAAAAAGCAAAATAATGGCTTCTATTTTATATCTAAATGTGATAAATTTAGGATGGGTAAAAGTAAATCCATTTTATGCAAAGAAGTAGAAAATGGAACTCTTGTTAAAAGCAAAATATATAATTTCATGTACACACAACAGATCCCTAAGAAGTTTTTACCAAAACTTAAGGATAATCAAACACTGACATGTAATGACTTAATTCTCAACAGGGTGCTCTTCCAATTCTAAGAATGCTTTCTTCTTCTTCAAGCTGCTTCTATAAATGTAAGACAGAATTACCTGCTCCTCTTCTGAGTATTCAGATGAAGCGTGAAAGATGGTTCTATTTCTAAAATGTCGACCATTTGATTCAATTTTATGATTCCATTTTTCAGTAGTAAATATATTTTCTGTTGAAGCAGTTCCATGTGCTCCCTCTTTGGCCACATTATCCTCTGAAATGATAAGTTATGAATTATTAAAAACACCCTATGTGGCCAGGTTGATTTCTTTTGAGTTTACCAAAACATTTTCTCATCAACCTTCCTACCCATCCCCGCAAAAGAATACTTTTCCAAGAACTATGTAAGTAAAGTTTCTTGAAGCCTTTAGGTTCTCTTAAATATATTAAAATTATTCTAAGATTACATAAAAAGATAACACAACTTCAACACTCAATGAATATTGTCTACTACATACCCAGTACTGTTTTTAATCATTGTTCAAAAGTTCAAGAAAGTACACTTCTCTTAAGAATTTCAGACATTATTTATCTCATTTTCCCTTAAGTTTGAAGCTTTTTTTCCTCATATGGAAGCAATGTATACCCACTTTTTAAAACAGTATAAGGAAAAGAGGAAATATGAAAATTAGCCCTTAATCCTACACAACAGAATAACAACAATACAATGTTCTGAGTGCTTATCTGTGCATCTTTTACATATCCATGCATTTCTAAAATTCAAAATAGAATACATAACTAATAAATTTAATTTGTCAATATTTTTGTTATTAAATATTATTCTACATAAGTTTTAGTTAGAGAGAACTCTGCTATCTAAATGTAAGATAGTCTACTTAGTCAATGTTCATTCTTAACTATTTATAATTATAAGCAATACTTTTCACTGGGTGGTGGTGGTGGTGCATGCCTTTAATTCCAGCACTCAGGAGGTAGAGGCGGGCACAACCCTGTGAGTTTAAGGCCATACTGATCTACAGAATGAGTCCCAAGACAGTCAGGGCTACACAGAGAAAGCCTAATTCAAAAAATATATATAAACTAATTAGTATATATATGTATGTATATATATTGCATATATATATTACCTCTGTATTAAATCCATGCACAGCTACTGTTTTTCCTTAAGAAAAAAAACCTAAGAATAATTCAAAATTAAGGGACTACAAAAATCTGTGATACCATGAACAGAAATTGGGAGAATAAAATAGAATCCGTTGGGTAAGAAATAGTAAATATAGGCCTTGCAGGTTGCATTCGAATTATTATGGAGGAAATGGCCCAAACACAGCTCCAAATATAGGCTGAAATGTGGAAGGAATATTACAGTCAGAGGTGACTATCTGACTGTCATCTATATTAAGGCAATGGCTTAAGCAAAAAAAAAAAAATTAATATTAGCATTATAGTTAACATTGACTGTCAACCTGACAGGATCTAGGATCACTAAGAGACAAGCTTCCATGCACACCTGTGAGGGATTATCAAGGTTAGGTTAAACGAGGTGAGAAGACTCACCCTGCACTCAGGAAGCCACATCTCATGGGCTGGATCTTGGACCAAATAAAAAGGAGAAAGCACACTGAGTACAAGTTCTCAAGCCTCTCTCCTTCTTGACTGGGTACAGTGTGACCAGCCAAGCCACTTCAAACTCTGACCAGCACACCTGCCATGATGTGTTTTATCTTCAGACTGGGCCAAAATAAAGTCTTTCTTCTTTTCATCAGTTGCTTTGTCAAAAAGTTTTGTCACACGGCACAATGAGATAATTAACTAATACGATTAGCAATACTGAAATAAGGGTTAAGAGCCACTGCGCATCGATCGTTCTTTTCTGACCATCTCATCAATCTTTCCAGAGGATTACTACTCACGATTAAGTCATGCGCTCCAGGTAATGTAGCTGGTAGGTAACTACTGGGATTTGAACCCAAGCCCTTCGGAGACTAAAACCCAGCCTAATTATTGTTTTGCTACCTTGAGTAAAACAAGAGGGAAAGTCCTTGCAGAGCAAAATAGGAAAGAAACACAATAAGGAAAAGGAAAAGGAATTTTTAAAAAATAAGTAAAAACTTTCTACAGTCAAAGAAAAGTCAAGGCTTCAGGATACTTATATTTAAAAAAAAGAAACTAATTCACTTATGTCAATCACAAATATATATTTAAAAAGTGATAAAGGATTATAAAACAGTCATGTGGTAGATAGCAAGCCAACCCCAGTTGAGCAATCCTATGTCATGCCCTAACTAGACTATGATGAAAATGTCCCAGGGATTATTGTATCTGTGAGCCTGGGATAGGTCTCTAAAAGCTTAGCACAGCAGAGCCACCATACTTATTTCCTTTGAAACATCACTTCCCTGACACCAAAATCTGCAGTTCATGCTTTGATGCTCACAGTTTGGGGAGGGTCCAGCTGGAACCCTTATGTGACAGGTTTCAATGAGCACGACCTCCATAGGTTCAAATATTTGAATAGTCACTGTGGTTTGGAACTATTTCAGAAGGATTAAAGGAGATGACCTTGTTAGCATAGGTGTGACCTTGTTGGAGACTGTATGTCACTAGGGGGTAGGTTTTAAGGTTTCAAAAGCTCACACTAGACTCAGTTTCCCTCTCTCTGACTGCTGCCTATGGATCAGAACGTAAATCTCTCAACTACTGTTTCAGGACCAGGCCTATCTGCTTCCTACTGTGGTAATTGTCTAACCCTCTGAAACTACAAGCAAGCCCCCAATTAGTAGCATGGAAGATAGTGATGCTGACGGTAATATAAACTCTGGACCCAGGGAGAAAGAACATTATGAGCTGGCCTAGAAACTATTGTCATGATATTGTCATGATTAAAAAAAAAAAAAAGTGGTAGCTTTTTTCCTTTTCCTAAAAATCTGCCTAAGGATAAACATTGAAGGATAAGGATGAAGATTTTGGGATTAATGGCTTTCGCAGAGATGTCAAGACAGCCTAGTGTCTTGTGTTGAATGGTTATTAGTGATTATTCTTGTGCAGATCTACAATGAGAAGGAACAAGTGGAGCAAAGAGAAGTATGAAACTTTAGTTTGAGGAGAAAAAGAGCACCAGGAAATGTAATGTGCTCAAGGAGATGAGAAGTTGAAAGAAAAGCTTAACACTAAATGGAATAAGGGAAGTAGTGCCCTCACTGCAAGATCCGACCAAATAACCTGCCAAACTGTGAAAGGAAAAGGACTGGGGAATTTCCAAGATCTAAAACAACAGAATTTCCAAGATCTAAAACAACAGAAATCTTGTACAAATGTAATTCATGGAGGGGCCCAGGTTCCAACCCCAACAAGCAGCAGAACCTGCAGCTCTGCCACATGGATCTAGATTTAGAGTCAAGAAGGATATAGGAAAAGGCTGGTGGAATCTTCCTGCCTTGTTAAGGAAAGTCACTGAAGCCAGGTATGTGGCAGGACAGTCCTTGCATACAGGCCCAGAGGGGACACTGCATGAAGCTGTGAAGAAAACCTGGATTGCTTGGAGACCCTAAGATGTTGGTACTGCTAGAGCCATGCCAAAGAAACCTGTTAAAAGGAGCTGGAAGCAGCCCAAGAGAGAGAAGTGTGTTGCAGTCAGCAAAGCTGGAGTTAAGAGCCCTCTAGGAAAGCCTTTTAACGTCAGACATAGAACTGTATAATCTGGAGTTTGTTCTGCCAGTTTTCAGTCTTGATTGGTCCAGTATTTCCTCACTATACTCCTTTTCTGCCCATGTTTTATTCTGAATATACTAGTAAAAGTAAAATTAAGATTTGTAGGGATGCTGTCAAGAATTAACACTAAAATGTTGTTCGTTTATGCACAGGGGTGTTATGTGTAGGGTGCCTTGACTACGTTCATGTCTGTATATCTTTGCATGCCTGGAGCCTGAGAAGGTTAGAAAAAGACATCAGATGCCAAGAGAGTTGAGTTACTGATGACTTAAAGCCACCATGTGGGTGCTGATATTTGAACATGGGTCCTCTAAGCCATCTCTCTGGCCCCTATTTTTCAAACAGTGAAATAATGTTATAGAACAAAGTTAAAGTAACATAGCCTGTGATAATAATTTACATTTAATGAATCATTTTCTCTTTAAAAAAGGGGAAAAAGTGCATATCCATATACTCTGAAACCAGCTCTCCATTACTGTCTACTGTGCCAGTACTAGCACTCCGAACTAGCCACCACTGGAAAGATGACCTCTGCCTTTCTCGCCAACAAATTCTGAATGAAATCTCTGTTGAAAAGCACAAGCCTTGGATGCCAGAGGTAGAAGAGCTCAAGAAGTGGGTAATGTGCTAGGAGAATTGCCAAAACCACTGCTGGAAAAACAAACAATATGAAGAGTCACACAAGTGAGGATGAAAGCTCTTAAGGCTCAGTCTCCCAGACCTCTTGCGTTTTCTAGTCAGGTTTATCATGGTTCTGGAGGTAACAGTAAGTTGAGTGATGTGGAGATGCTTAGAAACAGGACAAGCTACCGAGGGATGAACAGATGCCTCAAGCTTCATCAAAGGCAGAAGGGAAGGCTCTTCTCCTGTAGCTCCTGCCATTCCTCAGCACTGATTTTGTTGTTGTTGTTGTTGTTGTTGTTGTTGTTGTTATTGTTGTTGTTGTTGTCGTTGCACAAATTATTGCAATAAAAGAAGGAGCAGTGTCAGCTGTCTTGGGTATCTTTTAAATTAAACAAACCTAAATTTGGTACTTACCATGAAAATCCTACATACCCAACCCAACACTCCTGTACTAGTCAACTGACTTCAGTAATTGAAAAGCACAGTAGTATCTGACAGGAGGCGTTTCTGCCATGACAGTCAAGTCACTCCACGCACTCCCCTCCCAGTTCCCAATAAAATGCCCAGGGTACCTGATGGCTATCATATGAAACTCCTTTGAAGAAAAGTGAAGTTCAAGTTCCTGGTGCTGTTACTGAATTACTGACCTACTTTGTCCCATGGCCAACAAGAACTCCACTCTTTTAACATCCACTCTCTTGTAAACATAAAGTTTTTAATCTTTAAACTACCAAAAGACATATGAAAAAATTTTCTCTCTCCTTGATTAAACTTAAAGTTGAAAATGCTTTCTAAACCCTGAAATTATTTTCATAAGACTATGTACCATGTCCCTGCAAAGACTCCAAAAAAAGTACTTTTGTATATGGGCCTGTTACAGGTTTTTAAACCTAGGAAGTAATAAATCTCTTGGCAGACTGAGATGAGAACAAAGTTCCTTTTCAATATGATAATGTCAAAATGGCAGATGCTGGCACAGCCCTGACTTGGAAGTGGCCAGCAGTCTGATTAGAGACCAGATGCTACTTCCCAGGGTGAGCCTGGTGGCAAAGCACACGTGCCACCCAACTGTTCATCTCTAAGCTTCTGTTTTTCATCAGAGTCCTTTTCTACCCTTTCATCTTATCCCTAATGCTCCTTGCTTTGAAATGCACATCAGGCATAATACAGCGGAAATCTAACAGCAGTGTTTTGGAACACACAGATTACAGAGACCAGAAAGAGCATTTCTTTGGACATTCTGAATCAAACTTCAATAAAGATGAGAAAGTTTTTTCTAAAGGTTTTCAGAGGTTTCATTATTCTGAAGTGATGGAATTTCAATTTCCTTTTGATAGCAAACAGAAAAGCTTCCAATAGGTCAGGCTTACAAGGCCATCTCTACACCGCCAATCTCTAATTTCAGACGAAAGAGAAAGGTCACACTCCTTGAAAAAGCAGAAAGTTTTGATGACAAGGTAAATTACACTTTACAAGGTAAAGTACATGTTGATTATACACCTTCAAGGTAAAAGTGATTATTTGGGGAGAGCCCAATTTTGAGGAAAACTCTTATAAAAAATTCAAATTCTTCTATACAAAAGCCAGAGCCGTGTTTGTGGACTGAGAAACAGTCCACACTTCAGCACATCCAGTGTCAGAATCTAAAAGCAAGTCCTGCCAGCCACCTCAAAGTATCCATTCTTCTGCAGTATGGTCAACAGCAATATAAATCAAGTGCATATTCTCAGTCACAATAAGATACTGAATACATTGCTGGAAGGGAAGAAAAAACCACTGTGGGGAGTGTTCTGTGCCACACTAGGCAGCCACAAACAGCCTTCTGCAAAGAGAATAGGGGATAAGCAATCATGCTCATACCAAGGCTGGGTCCTCTGAAAGTCTGGGGTGATTTTCACATTACACTTCGAGTCCACAGCAATGGTCCTGGGAACAATAATATCTTCCCTTGATCTGTCCATCCAAACTACTCCACGCCACTGCTTCTTGTTCACATGCTTCTCTCCATATCTGGCCTCCCCTGGAGCCATAGTCGTTAGGATTAAATAAGCAATTTAAAACCCAATCAATCATAAATCAGAATAAATCCAAGGAAGCTAAATTCAGCACACCAGTGTTTTGTCTAAATTCCCTTTGCAGTGCTCTGAATTCCAACTGTTTTATGTTCTCCATCTGAAAGGGCACAGGGAGGGGAGGATTACCTCAGCCTGGCCAGTCAGGAATAATTGTGCTTTCCCCGAGGCTGGATGATAATTGACTCATTATTCACAGTCGTAGCTATCAACCTGCCAAGGCACAAATGCACAAGCCTGGCCTGGAAAAAAAATACATGTCAACAGCCCTAGATGAGGGACACAGTGGCAATAAGAGGAAATTTTTGAAATGTCCAGTGTAAAGCACCTAGAGAGAGGAAGATGGAAAAGTATAAAAGTTGCTACCATTTTATTAGTTATGTTCAAGAAGGAAACCTGTGATTGGTAGGGCTCTGAAGCATAAAGAATCAAAAGTGATAATCTGGGCACTGACTAGGTGCCCTCAGGATGAGAAGGACAACAGAGGCACAGTCCCTTTCCTTACAGAGTATCTAAGCTAGGAGGTAAAGCCATGTGTGCAAACATCCCAAGAGAAGGCATCCCTGACAAACCACACAGGAGAGGCTCAAAGTCAGAAAGTGGCAAAATAGTAATTGGTTTTGGAATTATGAAAATCTTCAGTAGAAATGAGTCATGCAAGGTAGACTTTAAAGATGTTGACAAGTCCAGCAGGCTAGGTAGAACTTCAAAGAGCTTATTTATTCCATGGGGGCTTGAGAGTGGGATAAACTCATGAGTGAAACCTCCAGGACCAGAAGGCCAGGGCCTGAGGCACAATAGTGAATCTTCCAGGAAGACTGGCACACACATTCTGTGGCATGTCAACAGAGGAGATTTGGAGAGCTTGAACAGAACTATGCACTTGACTAAGGGAGTTGACCCCAGTACAGCCATGTTCTACAGAGACATAGACTAGAGCAGACAGGCTAGGGCACAGGAATAGCACTGGACAAGTAAGGCACACACTGTAGTGTCTAATGTGTAATCCAGGTAATTAGTAATGGAAGACACAGCTACAGTGGCGGCAGAAAGAACTGCAGAGATTCAAGGAAAAAAACAGCCAGTGAAATGAGTTCTTGTGTTTCTAAAACAGAGAGAAGACACCATCTCCCACTGGTTACATTCTGTCCCTCTAGATATCACAGAATAAGTTCCTTATCTTCCCACTGCCATCTGCAGTCTTTTACATTCAAACTGGCATTCCCTGGGAACTTTCTCTTACTCTCTCTGATGCAGGATACAGATAACACAGCGTGCTTGTAACCTGTCCCGTGAACTAGAATTTGGTACAGAGGACACACATGCCCACCCAACAAGCTGTGCTGAGCTCATCTTCCCCACCTACTTAGTGAGGAACAGAGAATGAAGTGACTCACCATGCAAGAAGATATATTATTTGAACGTTTCTTCCTAAAGCTTTGGTCTCCATTAGGGTGAAAGCTGCTGATGACAATGCTAACACAGGGTAGACTCTATGGCATCTGAGTTCATTTGTTGTGTACAAAATCCACTCATACTAATTCTTCAGATTAGCATACAAAGTATTAAGGACCATTTAGGCACTGTCCTTAGCTTCATGACACTACTGAGTCAATGTGTAGTTTATTCCCT
>JANHMN010000002.1:166952895-166991701 GCA_030674055.1 Rhabdomys pumilio
GTCCTTAGCTTCATGACACTACTGAGTCAATGTGTAGTTTATTCCCTTGGCACAGAATGTTTGCACATAAACTAGACCCTTCTGGTTCTTGAGCTAAACCCATGGGGTTATATGGTGAAGAACTCAGAGAAAGTGTCCAGGAGAGACACCTGTACCTCTCCACAGGTTTATCCAGGGGTAACTTATGTACCATCAAATCCATTCACTTCAGCACAGTACCCAATGATTTCTAGTGAACTGTAGTTATGTAACAATCAACAACATTGAACTGTTCCCATCACCCCAAAAGGTGCTTAGTGTCAATATGCAGACTCCTCCCCATTCCCAACCCCAACAACAAGCAGCAATTGATCTAATTTTTGTTGCTACTGATTCACCTTTTCTAAGCATTCCATTAAAGTAAAGTCATGTACACATGATTTATTTTATTTAGTATAATAATGAGATGCAGCCATATCATGGTATACACTAGTATTTCTCTCCTTTTGTTGTCAAATAACCTTTGACTGTGTCTGTTTCTCCTTTCGCCTGATGATGGACATTCGGATCATTTCCCCTCTTACAGTCCCTTGATTACAATACTGCATTCATGCCTTGGACCAGACACACTAACCCAGTCCCATGCGGTGTGAAACATAATGAAATCACACCAACAAATAACTACAGTTTCAGCGGCTGCTTTCCACATCAGACAAGGGCAGAGATGCATTGTTCCCTGAGGCTGTGACTCTCCAGTCATACTTCATACTATCACCACAGCTGTACAACTGGACACTGCATCCCATATCCCTAATTTTCTATCTTCCAACTCATACTTAAGCCTAAGCAGAGCAGGGAGCTGGCTTTCAGGAGCCCATTCATGGCTCCAGGAAGTAAGATATGACACAAAGCTGGGAAACAGTCTGATTATCAGCTCTTCAACCCAAGTTCTGCTGGTGCCTTCCATGTGTTTAATCCTTTGATGGGCTAGAGGGGTATGGAAGGTTAGCAAAGTTATAAGACACAGCCTTTTCAAGGGCAGAGGATTTTACTTATCTCTTAGCTATCATATCATCTAGAATTAAAAAAAAAAAGATTAAATATGTGAGCAAAGACTTCTCTAAAAAGCCAATGACATCTATTCCCTTGAAATTTTCACTTGATTGATGCTATAAATTTTGTTTATGTTTTAACTACTATTTCAATGTATAAAATGTGTCCAAAGGCCACAAATAAGAAGGCTATGAAGAGGTAGATGGACAAAAAGAGAAAGATTGGAGGAAGGGAAGGAAGGGGGAGGGAAGAGAAGAGGAAAGGTAAGGACAAGAGAGGGCAGGAGAGGAGAGAAGAAAGGGAGAGGAGAGGAGGGGAGGGGAGGGAGAAGAGGAGATGGGTGGGAAGGGAGGAAAAAGGAGAGAGGAGGAGAGGAGAGGAGGCTGTCAGAAGAGGACAAGAGAAGGAAGGAGAGAGGAGATGTCAGGAAAGGAGAAGGGAGAGAGAGGGCAGGGCAGAAGAGGCTAAATCTTGATGAGTTCCTACAAGGCCATCTATCTATGACGACCTACCCTCCTTACTTGCCTTCTGACATTAACTTCCAGTCCTCTCACTTTTGTTCTTGTCACACAAGCCACCCTAGCCTTTTCAAGGTGCCTAAGGCAGGCCAATAACAGCTTTACAAGGCCTCTGCACTGGCTCCCCCGGACATTTTTTAATGTCCAGCTTAACACCCCTTCCCTGGCTCTTTCTAATCTCTTTCCAATCCTATCTTCCATGACAGCCAGCCCTCATTAATAAAGAATTTCAACATGCACCCTCATGAGCCACTACTCCCTCTCTGTTCCCACTGCCCAAAGGTTCTCATCTCTGAACAGATAGTATTATATTCATTGTTTATGATCTATTTGTCCATTCTAGAATGCAAATTCTCTAAAGGTATTAATTTTTATCATTTTTGTTCACTTACATGAACAACACTTAGCAAAATGACAAGAGTAAAACAAATTAGAGTATAGTTACACAACTGAATACCATGCAGCCATCCAACACTGTTATGTAATAATATTAATTACCAAGGGAAAATATTCATTAACATTTTATTTTTAAAAAGCAAATTTCAAAGAGATTATGGATCATATCATATCCGTTTTATATTACAAGAAAAATTTCAAATATATAAATGAAGGAAAATAGTAAGTTGTGCCTTTATAATTTAGGCATCATAAGTATAAATATATATGTGTATAGTACATGTGTGTAATACTTACTACCGATACATTTATTCAGTAGAAATTACTGTACATATTTTAGTGTTAGTACAAGTGAAGCTCAGTATGTGTGAACAGTGGGTCTCTGATTCTTGTGTCTTTTCTTGGTCTCTTTTCCATCCATCTGTTTGTTCATTTTATCCAATTTTGATTTGTTAGTTTTTGTTTTATCTTATTATATTTTACTTTATTTTATTATTATCCCTTAAAAGTCTATGATAATAAAATGCCCACAAAGAACACAGTTCTCCTGGCAATACCAGATTGTGTGGCAAGGACATTTTCCTGTGGTGTAGTAGTTTGGGCCATGGACAGGAGCAATAACAGTCCTGAGACTTGAGACAAAATGTACATGTAACAAACCAAAGACCACTCTAAGGTCTGTAGGCTATTCTATCTTAGTGTCTTCATCAGAGATCCTCAGTGTCACAGTAAAACTATTCCCATAATTCACTACATTCTTCCAGTCTTTAAAATAGTATAAAATGGTAACATTAAACAAAGATGTATATAAATATATAAAGCAAAACAAATTATTTTTCCTTGTTTTAGTATGCCAAAACTTTATGAAATCTATAAATTTACTCTTAAAAATTCAATTTGTACCAATTTTCACAATTTTTTAAAACATTCATGTATTTCCCTTTATCCATTCCCTTACACCCACATATACACACATGAATATATATACAATCATAAACACATACACACACACATACATACATACGTGTGTGTGTGTGTGTGTGTGTGTGTGTGTGTGTGTGTACACCTCCATTTCATTGAAGGCATATTATTAAAGCTATTCTGAAAGCCAAGGTTTCTAGATTGCACAATGAGACTAGTCAATCAGAATTTAAAGAAAGAATCCTGAAATATGCATTTTAATAAGTATCTCCTGTGAGATTTTTGTGAAAATATAAGATGGAGTTCCTATGTCAAGGTTTCTAAGGTAGAATTTTATGGTTATATGAACACTAGTATTTAGTCCATCCACCAGAGGCCAGCACAGGACCATTGGCTGACTCTTATATCTGTGCATTATAGTATACACCATATACAATATCTACTGTAAATAGTTGATTTTAACTACTTCAAGAAGTGAAGTTGAAACTCACTGATACAGCACATCCAAGGTTTTAACATTTAACTTTGATGTTGTTCTTTTAACCCCATGTGGATGAGCCATACTAAACAAGCAGAATTATTCCTGTTGTGTGAGTTTAAAGAGTAAATGCCAAAGTTGTGGTCTTAGAAAATGAAATGCTTGTACTAGTTCCTAGGTCTTCTAATACAGAGATGGAGTAGCACCCTTCCCATTACACTGGTCCTGCCTACAACCAAAAGAAACAGAAAGCTAGCACTATCTGTTCTGCATGAGACATCTTCGCACCCTGAGATCATGCCTGTCTACCAACTTTCATCAAAGTACATCTTGTTCAACTCATTCAAGTTAGAGGGCACTTCAGGGATCAGCTTTCTCTTCTCCACAAATAAGTCTTTCATAGACCATCTTCTGCATACATTTATAATAATCTACCATTCAAAGATAGCACTTTTGCTTTTAAATTATGTGAGTGTTACAAATTCTCTCATTTTTACAGGGTACTTTAGAATATATTTCATCTTCTTTTAAGCTTATAGTAAAGGAAGACAAGTCTGTACTGTTCTGATCATTCTCATTGCTTTTATTCTCTTTTGGGGATGCTGGAAGGGAGCTTCAAGACCGAGTCTCACTATGTAGTCCTGGCTGACCTAGAATTCACTCTGTAGACCAGGCTGGCCTCAAACTCACAGAGATTTCACCTGTCTTTCCCTCTGAGTGCTGGGATTAAAGGGATGCATGCTACACCTAGCTTGCTTTTTTTCTTAACCCATAAAGCATTCACTTAATCAAAATCTAAGACTCCAGAATCAAAACCAATATTCTGAATATAACTCTGTCAGCGCTGTGCAAAGAGTAGTTAATATGGCCTCACCAATAAGCACTAACTGTAGTCTATAAGTGACAAACATGAATAGCTATCCTCATTCATCAAAAGCACCTGAGATTCATACCATCTTTCATAAGCAGACAGCAATAAATAGCAACATGGCAATTGATGAGCTCTTCTAGTGCACAGTCTCATTTCTGCATCCCTGGATTCTACCTCAATGCACACAACTCAGCTACCAAAAGAACGTGCTCACATGCTGTCCTACCAAGGAGAATAGCCCATGATTCTGAAATGCCACCAAAATTACCAAGAACTGAACTGGCACTATAATTGGAGACTAAACCCAGTGACCAGACTTAGGTTACCACTTGCAGTCCTTCTTGTCTATCAGTGGCTCCTAAGACCAGAAAACCTAATTCTAAAGTCAGACTAAGTCCAGAAAAGCACATGAAAAAAACAGGATAAGGATTTTTCCCTATGCCAAGGGAGCAATGGGCTGCAAACAAGCAAGCTGGCTGCCATCACTTAAATCCACCTCACTGGAACAAATCAAACTGGAAAAAAAAAAGACACAAAAAAATCAAATACTAGAGAGCTGTGGTTTTCATATAAGGAAGATACAAGGATGGTTAAAGCAAAGTTTCCTGTCTGGATCACTTTGGGCTTAGCCAACCATTTCAAAGAAAATATTATTGTTTCATGGCTGAACGAACACTGCCAAAACCACTCTGATTTGAATACATGCTTATTCAACTGAATCAACACACACAGTCTTATGAAGCCTCAGCTTCATGTGGAGCAATTTACCTTTTCCCTTCAGGTAACGACACACTTGCCAACAATGAGTAAAAATAGCACCTCACCTTCAAAGAAATAAATACTAAACAACCGTGTTCCTTTGTAATATTGTGTAAATCAGCTACAGGTTGAATTAATTTAGCTCACTATTAGTAACTTTCTATATTTTGTAAAAGTTTAAAATCCCATATGCTTATTCAATTCTTTAATTTATACATGCACATGAACTCTGCTACATATAATTATAAAATTGAGACCACATAGAATAGAAGAAAACATTCTTTTAATTATAACTAAACCAATGTTCTTTAAAAATAAATCCTCTTACTTCTTTCTCTATGGAGCATACTAAGAAACAACATCATTGTAACAAAACAGTGTGCATTAAGAACGCTGCTGAAAATAAATTTAATAATCATAATTCAAACTGCCATGCACACTTAAACATTTTCTTTCTGTACCCAATTACATCTAAATTGAAGAAGACACACACAAAAAAAAAAAAAAACTAATGATTATCTATGGACCAAATATTCCCATTTGAAGTAAATATGAATTGCAAAGACCTCTGCTGAAGATTTATGCTAATACACCTAAAACAAAATGGCTCCATCAGCTCAAAATCTGTCATAATTTGAGAAGGGAAATTTCCTTCTGCAACTGAACCAGCAGTTTCTGTGTTTCATAATTTGTCAATTTGTTCCCTAAGTGTAGTGATTTAGTGACGATGAAAGAAGCTGAGAAACAAATGAAAACTGCTTAATTACAGCTTGCAGATGTTCCCCCCAGAGAGAAAACAAGCTAGTGCCGTGAGCGCCAGAGGCCTCTTCCACAGGCTTTGTGTAAGTTGGTCCCCTGTCCTCCGGCCTGTTTTTCCCTCCTTTGATGTTGGATGTAGTATTTGATGCTACTATGAAGAGGTCACACATAGAAGGCTACTCACATGATCACTAGAAAACGTGCAGTTTATTCTGTCCTTTTCTTCAAGGATACTAAAAGGCACACCAAGCAAAGCCTTATGGGGCTGTAGAGATAGTTCAGCACTTAAGAACACTTGATGTTCTTGCAGAAGACCTGGGTTCAGTTTCTAGCGCTCACATGACTGCTTACAATTGAGCAGCCATAACTCCAATTGCCATAACTCCAGCTCCAAGAGACTTACTACCCTCTTCTGACCTTCAAAGCCATCAGATATGCACACGGCACACAGACATGCAAACTAAGTATTCATACACATAATATAATTCTTTTTAAACATTTTTAAAGAAAGGCCTTAAAATAACACTGCTTCCCTATACCCTCTTTTAGAATGGCATATTAATGAGGCTGTCTCCTTAATTGTCTGGCTAGTCTAATTGGGAAGTCCTCATGTGATGCTTTGTCACCATTCCCATAAGGTTAAGTCCGTTTCTCAATATTTGCTGTGTTATTTCTTGATTGTACTCTTTACTGTTAAACTTACATTTGCAAAAGAGCTTCCTGGGTGGCCTGACTTTTTTTTTTTTTAACTTTTTTTTTCTTCTTAATGTGGCCAACGGATAAAAGAAAGAAAAAAAAGGAAGAGGAAACAGAAAGACACTCCAAATGGGCCATGAACTAAAAACACCATTCAATATTCAGGAGGGAATTAAATGACTGACAGCAACTGCACAGACATGTAGTGCCACAGCCACCTGGAAGCCTGGAGCCGGTCAGTCCGTTTCCAACTTCCTCCAGCAGGCAACCTGCCAGTTGCAAGAGTATCAAAACAATGCTAAGCCCTCGGGTTTCTGTCTAATGCTCGACAGAAAATAACTGCGGAGGGCTACACAGTGAGGATGGTTTTTCTTGCTGTGTTTTCTTTTATGAAAGAAAGCTGTTTTTCTGCTCCACTGAAATTCCTCTCCTGCTCAGAAATGGGTAAGAGGGCCAGCTGTTTGCTATATTTTTCTCTGTGGTATTTTTCTACGGCAGATTTTAAAATTCATTCTTTAGACTGGGAAAAGCCTCTCTCTGTACCCAACCCCACTCGTGAAAGTTTAAAGATTCATTTCTAACACTCAAATTCAAAACAGCTTTGGGGACCAAAATATGTCAGCTTTAGAAACATGTTGTTTTATGTGCTGTCTCCAGTTTCATTTTTAATTACATTTTTTAGAAGTTGTCAAGTATGAGTAGTAATATTCCTTTGGCTGAACTGACAGTCAAAATTTATCAGCCAGACGTGTTAACCAAATCCCAGCACAAGATTCTAAGCTTCTGAAAGAACAGACACTCAATATGGAAACAAATAATAAAAGACTCCTCAGATGAGAAGCATGTGGCTTTGAACAAGTAACTTGGCCTCTGTGGGCCTAGCACGTCCTAGCAAAGTGCTCCTGACTTGCCTTTAACTCTTTTCATCTCCCTACCCTGTCAGTCACCTGCTCGTTGGTGCCGTCTGTCATACCTTGCAACACCTCAAGTATCTTTTCCCCTCCAACAGGCAAGCTAACAAACATCTCTGCTCAGCCTCCAGGCCAGTCTCCGTGACTCTAGCGGCTTCCTCCTGCACCTCCTTTCTCAATCCCCAGCATCATCTCTTAACTACTTTTTACAAATCTCTATGTCTGCTTGCTTCCCTGTCACTGTTTGTCAATGCAAGCCTGGGACACCATGATCGGAATGTGGCTATTCCTCAGGGTGGGGTCTGGGGCACCATCTCTCTGCCATCAGTTGCCTCTTGTTTTCTGTTTATTCCATCCACTCACCAGATATTCACTCAGCACACACTACAAGACAGCACTGCTGGTGTAGAGTGAGGAGGAGCAATAGTATGCAACAGTATGCAAAACCCACCAGAAGCCCGATTTCATGGGGTTTATACTCAAGAAAAGGTAAAATATATATGTTCTCTCTTGTGTTCCAATGGCTCAGATCCACATCAGTGCCTACCAGACCTAGATAAAAACCATCTAGCACTGTCAGGAAGGGAGAAAGCTTCTTTAGAGTGCAGGCTTGGAAGTCATTCTAAATAAACAGACAGTACAATTCTACCATCAACTTGTCACATGACCTATGGCAAGCTGGCCTGGGCAGCTACAACGAAAGAACCACAGGCTCGATAGTTTAAATAGCAGAAATGCCTACAGTATTGGAGGCCAAATGTCCTAGGTCAAGGTTTGGTTTCTTATGAAGACTATCTCCTCACCTGTAGCAAGTCTATTTCTTCACTGTGTCATTCCAGTATACACATCTCTTCTCTCTCCCCCATTCCCCAAAATCATAGTAGATTGAAGACATATAACAGACTCATTAAATTTAATTATTTCTTCAAAGGCCCTCACCTATGCTACTGGACTAGATTGCTGCTGCTGATTGGTGTGTGGTATTTGCTATTGAACTGGACCGCTTGTATACCGACAATGAAAAGTTGAATTGCCCCAAAGAACTAGTTCTAAACAGGTCCACAACCCTCTTTTCCCATAAACCTTCTTTTTTCCCTACCTCTGAGAGGTTGAAGTATTCTAGAACCCTAAGTAAAGTAGGCTTAGATTTAGTGCACTCACTTCGTAAGTCCAGAATAAGCCTCGAAGCCTATATTTTCATAAAGCATTGACATAACACTTTCATAAAGGATCGTTCTGAGAGCCAGCCAAGTCTAAAACCTATTGTTCAGCAAAAATGCAATGTGGCATATGATTTTAAATTTTAAATAGTTATTTTGGAAAAAATTAAAAAGTGAAGATGACATTCACATTTTATTTAATCCTATTTCAATATATCTTAATATTACTGCCATATCAAACATAGGTAATATAAAAATATGTTCTATTTTTATACTGAGTCTTCAAAATCCAATATCTACTTTATATTTGTGGCATACTACAAATCACAAGCCAATTTTTTATTAGAAATATTTAATTTTGCTTTGATTTCCAAAAATTTGTCTTAAAAAAATGATTCACATAACCAATTTGTCCCAAACCCAATTAAACTTCTATCCTAATAAATTACTAAGTATGAATTATCACATTTATATTTAAATTAATTAAAAGTAAATAAATATTGAGACCCAGATTCTCAGTCACACCAGCCACAGTTTAAGTAACAATGGTCACCTGTGGCCAGTAGCTATTGTGCTGGACAGGGAAGAGGTGTGTAAGCACAAACCACATGACCACCACCCATCCTGAAGTGTTTGGTCAGGCAGGGAATTACATAGTTTCTTAATTAAATAATTAATAATCTGAATGAAGAAACAGATTGGATCTGTCTTAAAACTCTAAGGCCATAACACCACCATTTGTCCTGAACAATCAAACAGAATGTCTCACCAACTGTGGGATTTCTTTCCAATAACAAGTGTGAAAAGAGAAAGAGAGGTTGAGCTGGCAGGAATGATGTTTCCTGAAGATATACTACAAAAAAAATAAAATGCTAAAGAAAAAAAAGGTAATAAAAAAGAAATAAGAAAAACTCAGAGAAATTACAAGTGAAGGTTTCCATCAAAATCTATTAAAAAAAATATTTGATTTCTACTTAATACAAATAAAACAGGTTAAAAGAGGTGGAGCAAAAAGAGTCCCTTGAAAAGCTGACCTCTGGGTATTTTAAGAAATAAATAAGAAAATTAAAAACAGACTAACTTAAGAGTTGCTATTCACAAAATCACAGTAGATTCCCTTCAATATCCTGGTGGCACACACCTCAAATTCCAGCACCCAGGAGAAGGAGGTAGGAAGATCAGAAGTTCAAAGTCATAGTTGGTTGGCTACCCTGAGTTTAAAGCTAGCCCTGGCTATATAGGTTCCTGATTTTAAAAAAAAAAAAAAATCTCCATTTTAGTTTCCAAACTACTTTAAGACAAATGATAGGAAATATAGAAAACTTTCCTGGAAGTTAATAATTTTATCTAAAGCACAAAATCAGAACAATGGTCACCTGTGCATGCATACATGTACAGGTGTGTGTAAAAACCAGAAACTGAGAATTAGTAATTACTGTAATGCTCTGTGCCAATCCAATTTCTGTTGCTATATTAAAATGCCTGGGACTGAGCATTTTATAAAAAGCAGTAGCTCATGACTCTGAAAATTCAAGAGAACAATACCAGCATCTGTTAAGGGTGATGTCAGTGACCTGGTAGGGGAGCCTCATGGCAGATGCCGTCATATTGTAAAAACATGACAGGGGATAGAACCCAAGTCAGGATAAAAGCCAAGAACCAGTGAAAGACCAGTGCTGTTCTTTATAGTCACCATGTTAATTTGAAATTACTCTCTCCACAAAATAATCTCTCTTGAGGGCAGCATCCCATCAGTCTAATTACTTCCCACTAGGCCCCATCTCTTAAAAGTTCCACCAACCTTAATACCACCAAATCGGGGACCAAGCCTTCACCACACAGACCATGGAGAATAAGCCATATCCCAACCACACTGCCCCAGCACCCCCTCAGAGTAGCCAAACATAACAAGATGGAGCTGGAAAGACTCAGTGACAATTTCTAAGCCACTACCTTCTTAACTATACAATCTGTGGGATAGCAGCAATGTAGCCGCTCTATAAAATAAGATCATATGCTATCTTTAGTATGGAAGGAAATTTAAAAATATTACTTTTTACTTTCAGCCATCCAGAAGTTTTTCTAAACCATACTAAAAAAGGCTACAGCTTCATCTAGAAAGTATGTTACTTAGAAGCATTGACTGTATAAAAGTGTGTGTGTGTGTGTGTGTGTGTGTGTGTGTGTGTGTGTGTAGATAGATAGATAGATAGATAGATAGATAGATAGATAGATAGATAGATAGATAGACAGATAGAGACTAAAACCAACAAAACCATGACCCCAATGGACCAACATCAACAGATGCATTTCAACCTCTCTCAACTTCTCCTTTTATGTGTCAAACCTTTCTGTATTTTATGTGATGTATTAAGACAGAAGGCAGGTAGCAAACTCAGCCCTCTCTGATGGATAGCACGGATGCTTCCCATACACTCTCCCAGGACTGTATAAGCTCTCCACACAAGGAGTATCTCTGCACAAATGGTGTGCACATGGCAGCGTTGTTTCGTGCTCGTTTTTGCATCTCTCATTGGACTATGAGCATTTAGGAACACGAAGTAGATCCTAGATATTTTGAGTCCTTAGTACCTAAATCAATACCTAGACTAAAAGGAAATATTGAAAAAATAACTGAATGAATCAATGAATATTTATTAAAAAACAAAAAATTCATGTTTTCAAAACTTTTAAAAATGATACAGATTGACAAATAAAGAAAGTCTCTTTCATCTAGATACTCTAAAAAGTTCTTAAATTATATACACAAAAAGATAGAGGACTGGACCTTAGTACTTATCTTTTTCCACAGTGTCAATAATAGAATACTGTCTCTACCAATAAAAGGGAAAGGAAAACTCCACACAATGATTTTTGAACACATATATCCCAACTTAATCTATCCTCTTGAACTGAAGACACTATTGGGAATTCAATTATAACTCTCTGTTTCAAACTAGTAATTAATATCTCTAAGCATTTTGATAAAACATTGTATTTATAATCAAATATGTACCACAGTTTAAAAATCCAGAGTTGAGGGGCTGAAGAGATGGCTCAGAGGTTAAAAGCACTGACTGCTCTTTCAGAGGTTCTGAGTTCAATTCTCAGCAACCATATGGTGGCTCACAACCATCTATAATGGGATCCAATGCCCTCTTCAAAGAAAGCTATAGTGTACTCCCATACAGAAAATAAATAAATAAAACTTAAAACCAAATCCAAAGTTGAAAAAAAAAAAAAAAAACTCCAAAGCGCATTGTGAATTGTGTGTGATTAACAGTTCCCAGCTGCTTTCCAGAGGTCTGAAGCAGTAATGTGGATTTCTCTCAAAAAGCCTAAAGTTTAATTTTTTTTTCAGGAAAACAAGTTTAATGGGATTACTGACCCTCTTAATATTTCTCTAAAGACAATAAATTCCATAAGCATTCTGGTATATAACTATTACAGACATAAACAGAACAGTCAATCAGTAGACATTGTAATAGACTTGAGAACTTGAACCAACTGAGGAAATGTGCCTAAATCTGCCTGGTGATGACCATGTTTGCAGAAAGAATCCTGCAAAAGAACCAAATACATTGAGACAAATAAAAGGCCTAGAGATAATGTGGGGAAATGGAAACTTTGAGAAAACAACCTAATTTCTTAGCATGTTAGCCTGGGTCAAGTATTCAGACTATAACTCAGTTCTGAGCTATGTCCCTAAATACTGTTTGTTCTTTCAGAAGGGATTCAAATGTTTCAAGGGAGACAGGAAGGACAATTACTGGCTTAAGACATATTTTTGTACACACAACTCTTTGTGCTTTAAGAGGAACTTTTTTCAGGTCATTGCTTTATAATGTGAACAGGTGCCTAAGGATATTTTTCAAAGGAAAAAGCAGCCAGTACGCTTAGAGCTGTAGTTTATATGGCTCACATCCTCATTTATTTCAACTCAATTTGGGGCCCCATGCTGAACTCTAAAGGAAGGCGCTGCATCTGAGGCAGTTTCTTTCTCAGCATACAATGACCAAATCAGAACTGAAGATGGACTAGATAAAGGGCCTGCTAATGCTAAAGTTTTACAATTTCATGGTACAAAAATAAAATCAGCTACACAATAATATCCAAAGTAATAGAGATTCAAAATTCACTAACTCTTCCAATTTAGTCTTTATTTGGACCATCTCACGCCAGTCATTCATACTTCCATGTTTGGGTCCAGAAAGCAAGAACTAAATCAGTAGGCTCAATGAAAGCAAGCAACTTCCTAAACCCAAGACTTTTAACAAAAAGATGATATAAGCCAGGTTTGCAAATTAAAGGTTCTTCTGACATGATCTGCATATCATATCAGTACAATTAATTCACACTGTTTCCAAATTAATCAGTATTCCTAAATTCTCTATTTAAGTATAAATATAATAAAATCACAAACCACATGTTTTGTTTAAATGTAAACAAAATATACAATGATATTATTCTTTGGCTATCAGAGAAACACAACTCAATTGAGATTCCAATAGTGTTAGGATTGGCAGTGGTTTTGGCATATTTGTATTGATTATTTGGGAATTTCACATAATGCACCCCGATCACCTTTACTTCCAATTCTCCCATGTCCATCCCTGTGGCCTACACACACACACACACACACACACACACACACACACAAAGATTTAAAAAGAAAGTTCAATTTATGTTATTTATCTATCACTGGAGCTTGATGAAACTCCTGATGGCAGCCTCTTCCCCACCCTCCCACCCCGCCAGAGGCTGTCCACTGTGCTGAGCTACTTCAGCATCCTTACCACGACTGGTAAGAGTTCTCTTCAGTGGCTTCCTATCTAGGATGTTACTTTGTGTGTTACTTTGTCTCTTCCTCCTGTGAGTCTGCAGTCAGCAATACCACTGCAGAAAAAGTTTCCAAGTCCTCTATAGTCAGCAGGAGCATAGTTCATGGACTTCCACATGACTGACAGCGCAATGACCACAGTCATCCATCTGGCCTCTGGTGTCGGCACATGCTATGTACTTCAGCATGGTCTCTAGATACCAAGACCCCAGCTGCAGCAGGATCATGGACTCAGACATGGTCCCCTGGTGGCAACACAGATCACAGACATCAGCATAGCCTCAGGCCTTGCACATGAGCACAGCCTTCAGAAGTAGCTCAGGCCTTGGACATCTACACGGTTCAGCCTCTCTCCACTGAAAGGGCTTCAAATTTTGGACTTTTACAGATTTGGTGTGTGTGTGTGTGTGTGTGTGTGTGTGTGTGTGTGTGTGTGTGTGTAGAAAGAGAGAGAGAGAGAGACTTTGATTGATTGGGAGGGTAAAAAGACCCAAGTTAAAACTTGAAATTCATTTATGATTTATATACTTTAGTGTGGAGGTAGTTTCATACAGTATTTTCAATGCATGAATATTTTAGTATAACAACACATGAGCTCAGATGTGGACTCTTCTACCTGTGAAATCATGAATTTTGAAGAATCTCAGGTTTCAGTTTTTCAAGTTAGGATTATTCAACCTGTACTTTGAATAAGCAAGCAAACATGTGAAAGTCCATTTTCCTTCTTTCGTAGAATTACCTTACCTTTCAATAATTTAGAACACAAGTCATGACCTCAAATCAGCTCAGTTTTACTACAAAGGCCATGGCCTTCCAGATAGGAAACTCCCTATTCTCAGCTTTGGATACACATTGAGATCAACAGAGGAGCTTTCACAAAATGCTGGCTCCTTGGCCCCAGCTGAGCTTCAGAGAGGGCTCTGAAACAAGTGTCCACATGACCCTCAAAGGAATCTAATATGCAACTGCATGTAGGCTCAATGATGTCACATGCATTCAAAACGTGTACTGACAGGCCAGAAAGGGCCAGCATTGAAAGCAAGTCAAAACACCTGAAAACAGAACCTAAAACGGACACAGCTCCGGCGCTCAAGAGTGAACCAGGTATACACACACACACTTCCAGATAAGGCACTCCAAGGCAGGGGTCCTGAACTCCATCTAACGCTGTAAGGAAAATCACAGATACCAAATCTTTTCAGGTGACTTAAAAAAAATACAATCAATTTTTTTCATAAAATCACTGAGTATTTAAGTGTTGGTTCAATTAAAAACCAACTCTACATAAAATGAGCAAGCACATAATGAAACACACACTTTGACTTTAGACTTCAGGCTTTAGGTTATCACCTCAGGATAAAGGGATGATTCCTGTCTACAGCAACCTCAACACCATTATCATCATCAGTATCTACATCATCACAGCAATAGTAACCACACACAATGTGTAGCCACTATGCTCAGTTATGCAGTGTATAACTGAGTCTTTAACACCTTTTCAGTGAGGTGCCACGATTTAGTACCACTTTCTGGTAACTACCTACCAGAGTCAAATAACTGGTAAATGATCACTTCAAAATCCAGATGTGTAGAGTGTCTTAGTTAAAAATGTGCTTTTAAACAACCTCTGTTCTGCATTAAAAAAATAAAATGAAGTGAATAGCTAAATAATTCCTCAGCTCATTTGTAATTATCAAATGTTTTTGACTCTGCAGCAAAACTCTTGAATAGATAAAGGCATAGGTGTTTATACCTATTAGTCACAAATTCTCTAGTAAGAATTATTTGCTCTGAAGAGTTTAATGAATATTCATGAGTCTTCTGAAAAGATAACAAAGGCACAGACTTTAAAAGTTATTTATCTGTTGCTATAAAAATTTTACTTCAATGGTTTACCTTTTGAAAGATGAGTAAAAGTGCTCAGAAATTCTTCATAGGTTTGCTCATGACAGTTGACAAACTTATCCAAGACTTCTTTCATTAATTGATCTTCATCCATTATCTCTGGTCTCGGTATTTGAGCAGGCATTCCAATTCACAAGGCCACTCTACAAGACAAATAAAAGCAGAAACTAGAGAGTAAGGCAGCTTCAGCAACTATGGAGGGGTGGTAGAGAAACTCAGGGCCCAAAAGACAGGTGAAGATAGCTGCTGGAGCAGTAGACTCCAGCATCAGAGGTAGAAGCTTCAGCAGTTTGTACTGCTGAACTGATAACAGTACCTAATTTAGTTTGGATTTCAGTTTTTTCATTATATGATTAAGACACAAGAATAATTTCATGTAATTTGACTCAAAACTAAAATTCTTCCAATGTGAGGAGAATCTCAAAAGACACCTGCTAACCACCACCTCATGCAGTGGCAAAGGCAATGGGAGCTGCTATGGAGAAAGGGACAACAAGGAGTGCTTCAGTGTTAGCTTTCACAGAGCTGAATGTGCCTGTCCAAGCCCTGAATCCAATCCCTTAAAACAGTATCCAGTACTTCCCTCCAGCTACTGTAACCACATCAGTACTTGGTTAGGAAGAAGTGGCCCTGCCTGTATCTTAGCACACCCAGATTTGCAAAATCTGCTATTCCAAAGAAGCTATTGGCTGCTCTACTAAAAACACCTAAAAGTGAGCCAAAATCTGTCTCCCTAACCTACCCCAAATGTCCTCTGAGACAGCGAGAATGGTTGAATTTTAATCCCTCTAGTACCTGACACCCTTTCAGGTACTTGAACAAAGTCAAACTGAACCATCTCAGTCTTCTCATTCTATTTCTTGGAAGTTACTTTTGGCTTCTTTTCTCTTTAACTCTGTGCTTTATTAAACATTATAACTCTCTGTGCTTTATTTAACACTTTATGCTTAACTAAGTGCTAAGGAAACTTAACCCTTCTTACTGTACTGTGCTTCATTAAAAACATAACTTTTTATTGCTTGTGCTTTAATAAGTGCTAATATCTGTCAATTAACACATACTGTTTAGCACCAGGGAATTAAGTGAAAGAATTTATTGCTAGTACTCCTTTTTTTGACCAGGAAGCCAGAAGCCCTTTGCTGGCCTGGCTGGTTAACAATTTTTAACCAAAGAGGAAGGAAAGAAAAAGAATTAAGATGCTTTTTACAGGCAAATATGCGCAGACACATACACATTCAAACATTCATACCCCTACACTCTGGCCGGGCCCGACCGTCTGTTACAATCAACTCCACAAGTATTCATGCATGCTTACATACATACACATATACCTATACACAAACATATAGACTAATAGACATATACATTTGAATGGATGTATTAGTGGATAGGGCAAAGCTCCCCAAGCCAAACCATTCAACCAACAACTTTATTTTTTTCCCCTCTGGTCTTTTTATACCTTCTTAGACAAAAAGTTCTTAGAAAATTACCTCAGAGATAAAATGTTACATAAAATGAGAGTTACAGAAGGATGTTGACATTAACTTCAAAGCAGTGTTTCATTTTAATAAACTCATTAAAAGTTCAAAGCAAGGCTGGAGAGATGGCTCAGTGGTTAAGTGCACTGACTGCTCTTCCAGAGGTCCTGAGTTTAATTCCCAGCAACCACATGGTGGCTCACAACCATCTGTAACAGGATCTGATGCCCTCTTCAGGTGTGTCTAAAGGCAGCAATAGTGTACTTATATACATAAAATAAATAAATAGTTCTTTTTAAAAAAAAAAAAAAAGTTCAAAGCAACAGTTTTTGCATAGCCTTGCCTTATTATAGTACACACCTGTGACTTTATCCTTGGACCTAAATGTTTTTCCTTGAACACAAAATTGTCCCAAGTCTATTTCTCCTTTTAGTGTGATTATGAAAGCTCATTGTATTTCTTATTATTCAGCCTTTCCTTACTATTCTGAGGAGTGAACACATTCTATTCTTGATTCTAATTTTACTACATCTTTCTAGCAACTGAAACCATCTCTAAAAACTTTCTTTCTAAAATTATTTGAATAAAATCAGGAATTCTATAGAATTATTATCTATTTGTTTATATACCATTGCTACAAGATAGTACATCTTCATAGTTCTCCAGAGATCTGCTCAAAGGGGTAGGCTAATACCTAGTGATTTTATATATTTAATAATAACAGGAAAAGCATATTAACAGCAGAAATCTTTCCTAAAACAAATTTTTCATGGGCCTTGCCTATCAGAGAAAATCCATTGTGGATTTTAATTCAAGGTAGACTCATCTCAGGAAGATCGCCTGGTAGTTATTAGCTTCTCCTATGATGGCTCCTGACAGAATTCCATTTACTCTGTATGAAATATTATTTGATAAAGCTTTGGGAAAGTTGACTATCTACATTAAGAAGAAGAATAAACAACAGCACAGTAATACATGCAAGATAATAAAAAGGGAATATGGGTCGCCATACTATATGACAAGAAAAGACAGCACCAGGCTTCTTTATGTTTTTCTGAAACAGAATAAAAATGGAGCTAGGGAGAGTGCCACAGATCACATGCTCACATGCTGTTCTTACAGAGGACCAGAGTTTCATTTCCAGTACCACAATGGGATGTATATAACTGCCTATTTATCCAGCTCCAGGAGCAGCTGATCCTTCTGGCCTCTACATACACACCACAAACACACACACACACACACACACACACACACTTAAAAATAATAAAAATCTTTTTAAGAGTTATTATCTTTCATTTTAAAAGAGAATAAAAATTTGTTACCTATTAAATTTCTTCACCCACTTTCCTTTTTAAATGCACTTCTACTATAGAAGTGGCCATCCTTTTAAGATACAAATCACACCAAAATGTGTAAGGGAAAACCATTAAAGATGTTCTTGACTCTCCTCTGACCCCACCAGTTCCACCTGTAAGCTCTTTCAGGTGGAAAGTCTAGTGAATATATTTCTAAATCTTTCCCTATAATGTTTATGATGATAGACATTTTTATAAAAACAGGAAAATATTACTTATAAGTAGATTTAATTTTTTGAGCTAAGGAATAGGTATTTTAAACATAACAAGATCTACGACATTCTTTGGAACTAGAAGAAGAAGTCTAGCCTAGTGTCTCAAACAGCTACACAGCCACAGCCACAGCCCAGCTCTGCTCCTTGAATACTACATTTGGAAAAGCTACTGGACATCTGTGCACCTCAGTTTCCTCTTATCTAGAAAGGGGCACTATAATGGCTCAGCCTTATTTCCTAAACCTCAGTTCTAAATACCAAATGCTAAGTGGGGCTGGGGTGGAGTGTTCTCTTATCCTGTTCAGATTCATTTACTGACAAACCTGACCTGAGCTGACGTGAGAGTATTTGCAGCCGCTATTTCTTCTACCCAGTGTGACTATCCACGTGGTCCTTAATGGATTTGCATACGAGGTGCCTTCCCAGCCAAATGGAGGTCTGGACAATGCATGCCATTTGTACTTCCTACCTTACTAAAATCCAAAATATTCTGAAACACAGGTGACCCCAGGGGTTTTTATGGAACCATGAAGCTATATGAAGCTCACAAGATGGCCCTGAAGATGAAATGTGTGTCCACCTTGATAAACATAGCCTTTCTGGTGATTATGAGGAAGAAGATGACAGAGAACCCCCTTAACTGAGACAACTCTGGCTTTAAATGCACTGATGCTACCCACAAGATACTACCGTGTACATCCCAATCCCAATGAAGCAGGATGCTAGAGGACCAAATGAAAACAGTAGGTGAGGTACCAACTTCAAAGGCACTGCTGCAAGCTACATGTACTTCAAAATGAAACCTGAAAAGTAATCACTTACAGCACACTCATCCGTACCCATGCCCGGGCTTCAGCGATGTAAAGCTTACTAGGGTGTGCTCGAAGCTGATAGAGAATGAACACCAACAAAGAACCTCGTCAGCGACGACTGTTCACTGTCAGTAGGACATGTGTGAAAACACAAGCTGTGGAGAGCCATAGCTGTCTACCGTTTCAGAACCGGAGCACAACATAATAGCAACAATCTCTTCCTCAAAGCATTCAGCCAGTCTACTCAGTGCATCCGAATGGCCAGGTTATTCCTCCTGCTGCAAATGTCTTCTCGCAGTTATGTTTTAAAAAATACACAGTCATAGACATTTCCTTAGGGTTCCTTTCCAAAGCACTAATTGGTATACTTTGAATATCTACCCTCAATATAGCTCAGTACTACCAAAGACAAATAATTAACAGTCTGTACACAGTTCACAGTAAAAAAATCCTTTGAGGCTTCTCATGTCTCCTCTGTGTGTGACAATCCAGGCATTTATTGGCATTTTTAAAAACTTTCACAAACAGCCAAAGTTGAAGAATCTAAGGAATACCCATCATCCAATTTAGACGTTTCTTTACCTAGAAAAGCATTAGGAACCTAACGTTTAAGGTCTCCAGAGACTGACACAGCAGATCACCCTTTACCAGTCACTCTGGTGGTTTATGCAAATGCCAGTGGTTTCCTAGACGGAAGCATGCTTTTCATTTACCACCCACTCGCTACTGTGCTTTTATCATGAAATATTTTTCTAAAAGAAAAAAGAGAAAGAGAGGCTTGCCTAGAACGAGATTCTCTCTCTCTCTTTTTTTTTTTTTTTAGCTTGGTTTTGTTTTATGCTTTGAGCACAACATGAAAAGCATAGAACATAATGGTAAGTAAAGGCATATAAATAGCTATGGGTAAATCATAAGCAACACTTGTACCATCTGAGCCTTGAAAAGGACGAAATACCGACTGCTCTGCTCTGGCTACCAATGTTGCTTGGAAACCAATTGGTTAGAAACTGGTGTCTCTCCTTACCCTCTGCTCAAGAGATGGGAGGAATAATCCCATCACCTCCCAGAAGTCCTGTTGTGTATTATCAAGTCAACAATCATATAAGCAGTGTGGTGTGCACTAAAATGTATACTACAATGAAATGTGGAGTGTGATATCGTCACCACCCATTTAGCGCACCTTAAGTGTCTATCTTCAGATCTTGAGTAATGAACTCACCCAAACAAAACTAAGTGTCCAAGACAAGAGTTGTAAGCATTAAGATACAGGCCCTTATGAACTAATTTTTCTTCTCAGTGCACTGGTTGATTTCTTAACTACACAGAGAGTCGTACGTCTGCAAACTTTTTTTTTTTAACCCACCCACCATGTGTCCCACTGCAACTTGAAAAGAAAAATAAATGTCTAAGGAGTTGTAGCAGGTTTCTCAGAGCCCACATGCGTGTTCCAGGTTTGGGAAGTAAGGACCACTGAAGGAGAGAACACACCAGCAATGTAATTTACTTTGCCTAAGGAAACAGAGCCATCAATCTTGGTTCTTTAAAGGGTGGCTGGCCTTTCATATTTGCATAAGCAGTCTAGTTGCCAAGAAACTGGACTGCACTGGAATCACGTTATGCTGACTGGTTCCTAAGGTAGAAAAGACCAGGTGAAGAGGTGGCCTCCTTGGCTGACCTGCAGCAACTTTGCACTTTCTCCCTAAGTTTCCAACATCCTCTACCGCATACCATGAACAGAGGAAGAAATTCAGATTCTTGGGGTTGGAGAGGTGGCTCAACAGCTAAGAGCACTTACTGCTCTTCCAGAGGATCTGAGTTCATTTCCCATATTCGAGGCAGCTCACAACTACCTGTAACTCCAATCCCAGGGGATCCAATACTTTCTTCTGGCCTCGGTGGGCACTGAAATCACAAACACATACCTACACAAGGACAGACATACATACATTTTTTAAGTTTTTTTTGTTTTGTTTGGGTTTTTGTTTTGTAGTTAAGAATTCTGGATTCTCAGAGCTAACTGTCACCTGGAGCTTATCTAGTACAAATGAATGAACATGAAGAAATATGGGCAAGCAAGTTCACCTGGAGTTTTGTCAACTGGTGCCACTGATGAGCTGTCATGCACGGTTCTCGCGTTGTAAACAATCAAGAGATGCTTATGATCATGAAGACAAAGAAACAAGCAGGAACAAAATAAATAAGAATGGAACTAGTGATTTAAAAAAAAAAAAAAAAAGAGTCCATGAATTTCAGGGAGGGTGGATGGGGACATATGAACTGGTTTAGAGAGAAGAAAAGAAAGGGAGAAATGGTGTAATTATAATCTAACAGAGAGACAGACAGACAGACAGACAGACAGACAGACAGACACAGAGAGACAGAGAGAGAGAGAGATTGGCCATCAACTTCTGTATGAGGAGGAAAATGAAACGTGATGATGTGTTCAGATCAGAAAACTAAACAAGAGTGAAAGTGATTGGCTGACTTCTAAGCTGTACAGTACAGCCGAAAGTCTCCTCCCACTTGGAATTCTTCTTGACTCTGATGTATGATTGTCTCCCAGGAGGAATAAAACAAAACAAACAACAAAAAACCTAACAGAACTAATGTTGGATGAGTATAATCATGCCTCAAGCTACAACCCAGCCCATTTAAATTCAATACACATAGGGAAAAAGTACATACATACATTCTAGTGACCAATAAATCTATAGACCTGTAAATACACCCAGGAAAATAAAAAGAGAACAAAGAAGAGCAGAAATATAAAACAAAACATAGTTTATAGAATAGAAAAGAACCTGCAGCCTTCTACTGTTCTTTCATCAGAATGAGATAAAAGTAGACAACTCCAGCATCAAAGGATACACCACACTTCAAGTTGCAAACTTCTAGTGACATGCCTTTGCACACATGAAAGCCAGAGAAGGCTTCATTAACACCCAGAGCTGAGAGTGTAAGCATCTGGACCCATATCCCCTAGGCGCAACACTCTGCAATGAATATTTAACAAAGCATTTGGGGGGGCAGTAGGAAAGGCTTTGGAATTACTGTTGACCACAGTCTCTAAAGAGAGCTGCACTGTCTTCCAGACCCCAGTCTTAGAAGGAGGTATATCCTAACCACTACCCACTTTCCTTGACAAACATAGCATTTTTTGGAAATGAAGAAGAGAGGAGCACTACCACTCTAAGACTGCACACCAGTTAAAAAGTGTAGGCTGACTGAGTGCTTCACATGAGTGTAGATATCACAATGACAGCTTCAACAAACACCTGGGTCCTTCCTAAAGAGGCTTAAATTTCCTTATTCTATACAACAGCCCACTTTGCTAACAAGAATGACTATACAGAAGCACTCCATGATGGTTTTAAATTACAGTAACATGAAATTGATCAAAAAAGGCTAAAAGTGAAGGAAGAAATAGAAATAATAACAGATCGAGGCAAATAATATATGTTGTAAAGAAGACAGGAAAAATAGAAAATCTTCAGTTCATACAACGAGGCAAAGAGTAATTCTTAAACTTGAACCCAAAGCATGATTTGCAGAGAAAAATCTGACTAACTTTACTAAAATCAAAAAGTATTCTTCTGCAAAGACCTATCAAGATGCAAAAAAACAAGCTGGAAGAAAATATTAACAAGTCACATATTCAACAAAAGAGCAGCATCTAGAACACGCAAACCCCTCATGAAATTCAACATTACATCAACTTCAAAAGGCAAGAGATATACATAGACACTTCAACAAAGAAAAGATACAATGGCAAATGAAAACCCTGAAGACAGTTGGTATTATAGCTATCAGAAAAATACAAAAGTACTTTCATGCACACACTTGTACACTAATGCTCACTGCAGTTTTATTCATAACAACCAAACACTGGAAGCCACTCAAATATATTCTAACTGGTGAATGGTTAACCAAACTGTGGTGCATACACACCAAGGGATACTACTAAGAGTAAGACGAAAACAAGTTGTTGATTCCTGCAACTTAGATTTCAAAGGAAACTGGCTGAGTGAAGGAAGCCAAGATGAAAAGGTAAGTATGAGTGCTTCCACTTGTGACACGTGTAAAATGAATAATTTTAGAGATGGAGCACATACTGATGGTCACTAGGGTAGGGCTGTAGGAGGGAACAAGGATGACTATTGTCACAAGTCTTGTGTAGAGCTGAATATCGCTATGTGGAAAAGATCATGCAAAATTAAATATGATATAATTGAGGCACAAATGACACAAATGGATACACACATAACTGATGAAATCCAAATATATTGTGTGGTTCACACAAATATCAACTTCTCAAATTTTAAATTAGTTATGCAAGATGTTAACTTTGCAGAAGGCTAGACCAAAAGATGCATGGGACTTCTCTGTTCACTTCTCTGCAGCCACCTATGAATCTATCCTGTGGACATTTCAAAATTAAAAATTTAGAAGTGCAAAAAGAAAGGTAAGGCAATTAAAGCCAAAGTGACTTTAGATGGAAACGTAGCCGTAGGACTTCTACTGAGGACATGGGGCTCTAGCGTGCTGATGGCTTTCTCCCTGCAGGAACCCTTGGCGGCAGGAAAACACTTATGTGTAAAACTACATGCTTAAGCAGAAACTCTCTGCTTAGAAAGTTTGCTCTCTTTTCCTGCTCATCCACCCAAGCCACTATAATAACGTTTCTTGGGGCAACCATTCATTAAGCCTTTCTACTCATCAGCAAATTTCATGAAATCAATTTCATCTCCCCAAAATATGTTTTTCCTCCCAGCAAATGAAGTCAGCCTAAAAACCTCAGTGTTAAGAAACTGAGGCAGTTCAACTAAATATAAAGTATTTTTAATTACAGGTATTAATAACATAAAACAAAGAAAACGCACATGACTAAGCATTTAAATTTCCTCTCCCTACCTGCTCCCTAGTTTTACAAAGGGTTGCCTTCTTACTACCACACCTTTTTCAATTTGTATTTAAGGTACAGCTATGTGGAATCATAGACAAACACCCTACCCTTCCTTACTTTTGACTAAACTCCTGCAAGCACACCTGTGACCTCTAGACACTCCATTTACCAAGAAGAGTTTGCACACTTAGCAATCATGTTCAGAGATGACATCCTAGCCTCAGAATGTCATCAACTGTATTAGTGACTTAACAGAAGATAACAGGGTGCTTCTGTGAGCCTTTTTCTCACCGTCCCAGATAAAGCTTCTAATCCAGAGGTATCTGAGACAACTTTCGAGGTCCAAAACTGTACAGTGTTTTATTCTTAAGAAATGTATCAGCTCGAACACAATCCCACTTCACATGGTATGCAATGCCCTGTTGACTGTGACTGCACTGCATGACAATCTGGCAGAGGCACACTGCTTAGTTAAAGCTGTCCCCTCTTGGGCCGCCAGCCACCTGCACAATGCACAGCACTTATAAAACACCACAACATCAGCTTTAAGCAAAACCCACACAGCTGGTCAGGAGCAGTTGTAGATCAAGGAACAAAGTCAACACGGCCTGCAGGAATATATTTCTAAGTGTTTCAAAATGCCAGATCTTGCAAATAAAATTGACCTTTTCACTTGGCATTCTCTTAAAAGAAATGAGATTTTTGAGACATGCATCTCAGATATTTTTAATTCTAGACTCCTATGACTGTAGCATAACAAAAGGGCCTTGAGACAGAATGCATTGCTTCCATTTGCAGTTTTGCCTCCATGAACACAACTAAGCACACTTGTGCATACACACACAAACTTCCTTTGCCAACACGGTCTCTATCTAAAAGAAGATCACAAACACCTCTTTCTCTAAAGAGGAAAGTTTTTTAATGATTTTTTTTCTAGCACATTATAAAACTCTGACATCTTTTTGCCACTTTATTTTAAAGCAATGGCCTCATATTGAATCCGAGTGGGGAATGTTTAGAGTGAAATACCAAGCCCCCTGCTCAGGATACTTTACTTAATTGCTTTAAAAAAAAAAAAAGTGACAAATCACCTGACATGCTCTGCTCTTGACAGCCCGTCACCCTAACTGTAGTTAGCATCCTTTTCTACTTCCGTTTCCTTCCTCTTTTCTCTTTTGTCAGTTTCAGCCATGGCTACATTTCAATTCACCCGACAAGTCACCTTCCCTTCCTCCTACTATTTCTATTGCTTCCCTAAGCATTAGCTCCTCACTGCGTGAGTCATAAGGGCCATGCCTAGCCCTGTGCCGTGAGAAGATGCGACTGGCCTTGTTCCCATGCTATCATGAAGCTGTTCCTCCACTTAGACAACAAAGGTGGACCAGCTTAAAGGGAACAAAGTTGGGAGTCCACAACCTGGTGCTCCTCCTCTGCCTTCCTCAACCCACCAGCCCACTCCTGCCACCCCCAAGTGCTACAGCTGGAAAGTTAGTTAACTGCCCGTCCTTATGTAGTTTAACTAGAAAAACAAAGGCACTGGGCTTGAAGCTGTCTTCCAGCTTTTTTTTCCCAATTATGCTTTCTTTATTGTTCAATTACAACGTCAGTATATCCTATTACTAAGTCTTTTATCTCTCCCATGAAATAAAGCTATTTTTAATTCTTTAATTAAATTGACTTGTATTCTTTAGTTCTCTCTTTTTATTTTTTTTTATTTAGAAAGGGATAAATCAATATATTACAGTAAGAGTTGGAATCTGATTCTGCCTTAAGGTTTTAAAATGTGCTAAGTAGCCTATAATTGTGATTTCCTGATGGACATCTAAGAACTTTGAAGGAAAAATAAATGTGAGAACATAAAGTGTGTTCACTGGCAATCAAAAGTGGTGCCTTGGACTGCAAAGATAGCTTAGCAGGGAAGGGCATTTGTTGACAAGCCTGACAACCTGAGTTCAATCCCTGGGGTACACACACACACACACACACACACACACACACACACACACACAAATGTAAAATCATGGCTGCTTTACTCTACTATAATATATGCTCCTTAAGTGCAAGGCCTGGGTTTGCAAGGTTTGTTTGTTTGGTCTTTTTCCCTAATCCCCCACATGCATGAACATAGATTTAAGTCCCTAGTTCCCCTTAATGCAAAAGGTCTGTTCCAAAACCTCCAATGGATTCCTGAAACTGCAGGTATATCAGACCCTACACTGACTCTTTTCCTATCTATATTTACAATACAGTTTAATACATAAGTTAGGTACTCTTACTTATCAGTAAGAGTGTAAAAAAAAACCAAAGACAAAACCCACACACAATAAAATAGAACTAGTTCTTAACTATTTTAAAATATATATAAATATGATCATTCTGTCTCTCTTTCATAATTCTTCTTCATACTATGCTTAAAGGAAGCACTTTACAGTTTATCTTTGTCATATCCAAATTTCTGGTTTCATCACCCCTCTGCTTTGGGTGACTATTAAACAAAGCAATGGTTACTTGAACAGGATCACTGTAGTGAAATTTCATTTGATCAGTTAACAAAAGAAGCTACTGAGTGAAAGCAGGAGGATACCTTATACTGTGTGAACACGCTGTGAGAAGGATGATTTATGTCCCACGCAGGATGCAGTGGAAAGCTACAAGACTTCATTGTGCTATTCAGGGCACCCTATAGTTTAAAACTTATAATTGGCTTTTGTCTGGGATTTTCTATTTAATACCTTTAGACTCCAGATGACCATACTTCTGCCTCAACATAACAGAGATAAATACAAGGAAAGTGGAACCGTGGCTCAGGGAGGATTACTATACTAGTCTCCAGTCACCTCCAGAGATAGATAACCTATTCAAAGACAAGTGAAAACTGCAAGGTTAATGTTATTATTACAATCTAAAGGCTAAAACACTCAACATAAGCTACTTATTTCATTTCATAATATTAAATGAAATCTGTTTTGTAAGAACTGTAGAACCATCTAGAACATCAGCTTTATGAGTGTTGCTACTATTGCTATGATTTCAGATATCAAAACTGTCACACAATGGTATAAACAGGAAAACAACCAAATGTCCTTTCCAGGCAAACAAAAAGATAGTTGAAGGATGGACCAAACTTTTCAGATGAGAAGAATAAACAAAAGAACTGAGCTGCACATGCATTTAAAAAAAAAAAAGAAAAGAAAAAGAATGTCAATCCTGAAACCAGATCTAACATTTTCAAATAAAATTAAGTTGCCATTTATACAAATGTACCTATAACATCACTCACCCTCATAATCAAGATTTATTATGCACACCCTCTTTTCCACACACAGTCTTCCCAGAAACACTCAGATCTTATTTTAGAGATAAGAAAATTGAAGCTCAAAAAGGTAACTCTGAGTGATGGAATCAAAAACCCTACCAGATCTGCCTACCGCTAGTCACTATCTGTGGTCATCTAAGCTTTGTGGAAGCTGACTGAACGACAAAGTAGAAAAGGTGCTCTGGTGATTGTTTATACTCAATGAAATCCTACGTGACTATTAGAGTTGTAAAGGTGGTTCTGCTGACAAATCCATATGAAGTTGCAATGCTGCCTCTGACTGAGGACCGTTCATAACTTGTCATGCTTCATGTTTCTCCAACAATCATGTGAGGTAAGCATTTCTATAGTAGACTCGAGGGTTAAGTAAGCCCGATGTTCACAAACATCACACTGAACGTTACACACAGCCACAAAGTAGACAGCGGTCATCCAATAAGTAGAACCTTTGCTTCTTAGTCTGCACCAAAGAAAACCATAGAAGAGACATTCTGATCTCTGCTTTAGAACAAGTAATTTCTCATTTAATTCACAATAGTATTCATTTAAACCAAGCTAAAAATAGTCATTTTTGTGTTTTTCTAAAATGTTTTTAATTGAGTTTCAAGTAGACTTTGTCTTTACAAATGAATGGTACCTCGGGACTTAACATTTTCAATCTGTCAGCAATGAAAAGGTTAAACTTGAGAGTAACACCCAGGTGGATATCCTCAACCATCAAAGGGGGGGCGGGGAGGTCACAGTCAGTTACTCCCGTTACACCAGCACTCACTGGAACATCTGTAAGCACAAACACTCTACCCTTCAGCCTTCAGCTTGCCACAAACAAAACAGTCAGTGACTCCTCCCCAAGTGCAGAGCTTAATTCCTGGTTTGGCCGAAAGGATTCAGAGAGGGATAAGCAGCCCCTCTGGCCTTCAGGTAGGTCCAATACCTTCATTTCTAGAAAAGATAAAAGATGGGAGCCTATGGTGATAAACTTTAAGGGGCTGCTGATGCCACACTAAAGCACTATGTTGGCTACAGGTGGGCAGGGCATCTGGGTAGGAAAGACATGCTGTAGATTTTAGAGGTATGGTTCTGGTATCCAGCTACTGCAATGACGAATTCCTTTGGGGCACTACTATTAATCTTGCTATATAAATGACCCTCTGGCATCTATGTGGGAAAAAAGACCTAATCCTGGTGTCACTGCCAGCAGAAATCAAATAACGTGTGCCTCAAACCTGACTAACCATGCAAAGCACTATTAACTCACACTACGTAGCTGCAGTACATGGGGATACTTGCTATTCGGGAGTCAGGAAGCATAAGCAATGCTGATTGGTAGGATTGAATGCTTCAGAGAATACTATCTGTCTTTGGAGAGAAAGTCAGTTCAGACACAGGAAACTACAAACCCAGACCTCACACCATCAGTTCCCTTCTGATACTCAACTATGCCCTTGCTTCAAAGTGAGTTATGTGAAAACTGCCCTGCTGTGGAATGCTAGCCCAGGGCTGAGGACACAGCACTCAGGGTGTTGGCCCTGTATTTCTTCCTTTTAAAAAGCATCTTTAATGTGCTGACTTTGAAATTTCCCTCAGTTGAAGCTGTCTTTTTTTTTTTTTTTCTATTTAAAGAAAAACTTTCAATGGGTTATTTTAGATCTAACATCATTTTAAACAATTTTTAAAACCCTAGATGTAACCAATATAGTTATATTAAAACCATAGAAAAGATAAACTCTTCAATTCCAGTGAAAATATATTCCAGCTCATAAGCCAAACTTTCAACAACTCAATGTGTCAAAAATGCTAAAATACATCCAATGACTCTCTGATCTAAATACACAAATTGTCTGACTAAAATGGGTCACCTAAGACTTAAATGGGCAAACACTTGTCTCTGTTCCAAGAGGAGACAATGTAGCTCCCTTTACTGTTTTTAGGGCTCCAAGTTTATTAAAAAATGTATTAGGGCTCCAAGTTTATTACAAAAATAGACAATCTTCCCTGAGCATTGTCTGAGAATATGCCTCTATTTAATCCATAATGATCCAAAACCCCTAAGAGAACCTTAACATGATATAGCAGGCTACAATTTAGGTTGTTGGGGTGGTGGGGAGGGCGGGTTAACTCCTTGAGATCTGGAATCCATTGCCCCTTGTATAGAACAAGCAGTTCTAGAATTCTGCATTGGTTTTTGTAGGTATTTGAAATAAAGAAACTTCAAACTCAGTGCTACTTCTGCCCAAAATGGCACAAATGTCTGAAAATAATCATTCTGCATGGAGAGTGTAACCGCCTAGGGCACCCACGGTTTTCACTTACTGGATTAGGGGTCAACGCTTTATCTTAGTATCTATGGGCAGAATATTCTCAGTCTATAGAAGATCCTCTCTTATGTATATGTGACCAGACCAGGAATGAATTAAACATTTTTCCAAGTTATTTCAGAAACAGAGCCAAGCTGCTGGCTCTACAGACAACCACAGTCTGAGGAAATAGGAGGCTTGCCTTCATAGCTGTAGAAATATTCTGTCTCAGGCACCATTTCCTCAAGGGACTTAACACACAAAAGAATATTAATGGATCACATCTTGAGGATTCTCTGACTGCAAAAGATTGCTTAGCAATTAATGACATATAAACTCTAGAAGTTCTTCAGGCCAGAAAACATATATGATCGAGCAATCACAGATCTTACATGGCTCAAGGAACACTTGCAGGGGGAACAGAAATATAGAGGCCAGTAACATTTGCTGACTAATTTATGTACACCAGTCATTGTGCCTTATTATTTGCATGTGCTAGCTTACTTCTCAAAGCAATCCAACGAATAGCTAATAATATTATCCCAATTTACAGGTAAAAGCGAAAATAAATTGCTGAGGATGATCACAGACACGAAGTGGTAGCATCCCACATTTAGCCTTGTAAAACCCAACTTTGAATCTTACATACACAGTGACAAGAAAGAAATGCCCTGTTTTGTTATCTACACTGAGTCACCAATACCTTTGGCTTATACATTTATCCAACTATTATTAGTTCAAAAGTTTATCACTTACACCACCCCCTCTGCTACTCAGAGAGTATCTTGAAAGAATGGAGGGAGCTGGAAGAATGTTAAGAGTCAGAAGATAGAGAGGCTTTGAAATGCTATCTTTAAGATGGCACAACTATTGCAATCATGAACTCACTGTTGCTATGGATACCTAGACTGGACCTGCACAATGACAGGCAGTCATTGCTTGGAGGAGAGCACAGGAAGCCCTACCCCACTCTGCCACACAACTGATGGCTGATAGATTTAGGGAGTGAGAGGGAGAGGGGGAAGAGGAAGGGGAGAGGAGAGAGGGAAGGAGGGAGGGAGGGAGGGAGGGAGGGAGGGAGGGAGGGAGGGAGGGAGGGAGAGGGAGAGCCACTGCTTTCACCTGTGCAGCAATTCATGAGCACTCCAAGCTTCTACGCACAGTTCCAAACCCATGGCCACAAAGATGTTTCTGGTTAAACTCAGTGGGTTAGAACCCAAACAAAAAGATATTAATGTAGGAAATGTGAGAAAAAATTTTGAGGAAGGAGGGGAGGTTGGCAGGGACAGGAGGGAGATAAAAGGGGGGAGTTGAATCCTAAGAATGAACTATATATATGTATGAAACTGTCAAAGAAAAAAAACTAATTAAGAATAAAAGGTTTGCCTATCTGCATCCACTGACCAAATGCCAACATCCTTTAGTCCCTTCTAACCGTCTCTAGCATCTCTCATGTGTACTTTCATTATCAGCAGATAACTGGACCCTAACAGTCTTACTATTAGTTCAAGGACAATGGTATCTACTATTTACAGTGTACAAGGTCTGTTTTCAGTTCTTTACAAGTCATAAATTACTAATCATAGTTGACATCAATCCATGTGGGTAAAATTACCTCATTTTACAGATAAGAAAATCAAGTTATAGAGAGTTGGTTAAACAGTTTGCTTAACGTCATGTAGTTACTAAGTGACAGCCAGGATTTGAATCTAATCTGATAGCGTTGAGTCCTAATCTTGACCATTCTTTTATGATGCTTTTTAAACAACTTACTTTAATAAGTAAATTTTATTTTGTTTCAACATCTAGTGCCAAGAGTATTTCACACCTACAAGCAGGAAGTGCACTTCATATCTAAGGTAGGTAATAACTTACCAAGCTTACTTTATCTGATAAATATTTCGTACAGCAGTACAATATGAAAGAGGGTCCTCTTCATATTCAATATAAAATTACTCAAGAGTCATCTCACAGTTCGTGAGCTGAAACGTGAACTGAAACAGGATAACTCTATTTTCCTGGGGGTGGGGGACGCTAGTTCGGGAACTTTTTCTGTTTCCCTGAAAGAATCCTCAAAACAAAAAGGAAGGAAAGCAGCTGAGCTGGAAGGGCGTGGGCTCTAAAGTGTCCCTTGCAACTGCCTAATGACTATTACACTTCCGTTAGTAAGTGCACGAACAGTAAAAAATTTCAATTTCAAGTTGTTTCTCCGCTGCATGGTAGGTATTCTGAGACTCTTTTTGTTTTGAAAGACAGTCAACTTTCCTAACTTCTCGTCCCAACAAGCGAAGAGTCCTCAGACTGCAATTCTAAGTCTCACTTCTATACATCCAGTGCAGTCAGGAAAGACACTTCAAACATAATTTCCCTTCAAACTAAGGCTTCCAGGCAACCACACTCGGGCCAGAAGCATGTGTGCCTCTACCGGATTACCCTATTAAGAGTCCCAGAAGAAGCTGCAGCGATTTCTGGGCACGGGTTTGCCAGCGCTCCTCATGATACTATTGCTTTCCAGCGCCCCGATGTCGACAGAGGGCGAAATTCTCACCTCCCGTTCCCTAGCTGTCCGTCACCATGGCTCCCATATAGTCACTTCGCACTTTTGGAGTCCTTATCCAGTCAAACAGCCTACGAGGTTTCTGTCCTGAATTAACAAAGACAATTTATCCAACTACACAGCCCATGGAACATGGATTTCTGGGAAATGTAGTTCTTAGGACTCTCAAAGCAAGGGCTCGCTAGGAAAGAAGAACTACAATTCCCAGAAAGCAAAGCAAAGCCAGTCCGCCACTAAAATGTGTCCTAGCAGCTAGGATAAATAAAGTAGTATCTGTGGCTCTTAGTTTCCTAATTGCGGGGAGGAGGTGTCTTACGGTTCTATAACAAGCACGTTAAATGACTTTTCTTTTAAACAAGCCTTTTGTATGAGGAAGAATATAAACATAATTATCAATATGAAAAGACATTCTAAGTTATTACGTTTTATAATTTTTTCAGATAAAAGACCTATTCACAATCAAAAAATGTCCCTGCAGATGATAACAGTGGGTCATAACATAGCCTTAATTCAACCAGGCTTCTCATTGATGAATTTTGATGGTCAAGTTTTCTTCTTTGGTCAAAAAGGCTGGCCGAAGAGATCCTGCCCTACTGGAGTCTTTCATTTTGATATAAAACAAAATCATCTCAAACTGAAGCCTGCAATTTTCTCTAAAGATTCCTGCTACCTCCCACCTCTTCGTTACCCAGCTACTTGCTTGTACAAAGGTAGCATAGACTCTGACAAGCACCAATATATCATTCACGGAGGGAAAACACCAAACAATGAGCTTTCCGATAAGATTTATATCATGTCTGTCGCTTGCAAGAATAACAAAAAAGTTACTTTCCGTTGCACAGAAAAAGACTTAGTAGGAGATGTCCCTGAAGGCAGATACGGCCATTCCATTGACGTGGTATATAGTCGAGGAAAAAGTATGGGTGTTCTCTTTGGAGGACGATCATATATGCCTTCTTCCCAGAGAACCACAGAAAAATGGAATAGTGTAACTGATTGCCTACCCCATGTTTTCTTGGTAGATTTTGAATTTGGGTGTGCTACGTCATATATTCTCCCAGAACTTCAGGATGGGCTGTCTTTTCATGTTTCTATTGCCAGAAATGATACCATTTATATTTTGGGCGGACACTCACTCGCCAGTAACATACGCCCTGCCAATTTGTATAGAATAAGAGTAGATCTTCCTCTGGGTACCCCAGCTGTGAATTGCACAGTCTTGCCAGGAGGAATCTCTGTCTCCAGCGCAATCCTCACTCAAACAAATAATGATGAATTTGTTATTGTTGGTGGTTATCAACTGGAAAATCAAAAAAGGATGGTCTGCAGCATTGTCTCTTTAGGGGACAACACGATTGAAATTAGTGAGATGGAGACCCCAGACTGGACCCCAGATATTAAACATAGCAAAATATGGTTTGGGAGCAACATGGGAAATGGGACTGTTTTCCTTGGCATACCAGGAGACAATAAGCAAGCTATGTCAGAAGCATTCTATTTTTATGTGTTGAGATGCTCTGAAGGCGATGTGAATGAAGAGCAGAAAATTGTCTCAAACAGTCAGACATCAACAGAAGACCCTGGGGACTCCACTCCCTTTGAAGACTCAGAAGAATTTTGTTTCAGTGCTGAAGCAACCAGTTTTGATGGTGATGATGAATTTGACACCTACAATGAAGATGATGAAGATGATGAGTCTGTAACTGGCTACTGGATAACATGTTGCCCCACTTGTGATGTGGACATCAATACCTGGGTTCCGTTCTATTCAACTGAACTCAATAAACCTGCCATGATCTATTGTTCTCACGGGGATGGGCACTGGGTGCATGCCCAGTGCATGGATTTGGAAGAACGCACACTCATCCAGTTGTCAGAGGGAAGCAATAAGTATTACTGCAATGAGCATGTGCAGATAGCAATAGCATTACAAACTCCCAAAAGAAGCCTCCCCTTACAAAAACCTCCAATGAAATCCCTCCACAAGAAAGGCTCTGGGAAAGTCTTGACTCCTGCCAAGAAATCCTTTCTTAGAAGGTTGTTTGATTAGTTTAGCAAAAGCCCCTCAGATGCAGATGCATTGATTTCTAAATCTACTTTTTAAATCATAAATGGTATTTTGATTTTTGCTTGTTAAAATTTCTGTTATGTTTTAGTTGTGTGAATTAAGTGCTAATGTTTTGATGTAATGTTAAGTATAATTATTCTAACGTGTGTTTTTTTAACATTTTATTCAGGAATTTCTTAAATGAGAAATGTTATATAGTTTTTTTCATTAGGGATAGCAGTGATTAAGTACAGAACTCTTGCATTATTTTGTAACAATCTATATGTTGAATAGTAACTAAATACCAATAAATAAACTAATACACAAAAAATTAAGTTGTTTTGTGTAATAAGTGGCTGGTAGTTGGTTTAAACAGTTAAACCAACAGCTGTATCCCACACTACTACTGTTTATAAATTTTTAAGGTGGCCTCTTGGATTATACCAGTGAGCAAAATTGTATATATTGGTCAATACCATGAAGAAAAAAAACTAATCTATATCAAGCCAGGCATAGTGATGGTGATACATGTCTGTAATCCTGGCACTTGGGAAGTGGAGGAAGGAAATTTGTGAATTTAATGCTTGTTGAGGTATGGTCTTTTGCTATGTACTGTAATGCTAAGTGTGAGCTCCAAGATCTGCTTGACCTGGAGACAAAAGAGTCCACACATAGATCCAAGTGATGCTATGTGACCTTGCCCCCAAATTACTTATGATTGAGTGAATAAAGATGCCAATAGCCAATAGCTGGGCAGAAGAGACATAGGTGGGGATTGAGGGTACCCTGGCTTGAAGTAGGGGGAGACCATGAGGAAAGGGGAGAAAAAGGTGAAGGAGGAGGAGAAAGATGCCGTGAGTTAAGAGTCAGGAAAGCATGGCCATGAGTGCTGGCCAATTGGAGTTAAGAGCAGCCCAGATAAAATGTAGTAAGTAATAACTTGGGGTTATCAATAGAAAATGGATGTTAGTAACATAGAGGTTAGATATCTGCCCAGCCCTAGAGCTGATTAAGGCTTATTGTAACTATAAAGTTCATATGTGTCTTTTATCCAGGAACTAAATGGTCAAAGGTGGAGTAGAACTCTGGATTGGGATTAAAATTTTCTATAACGGGTGCTGGCCTGGGCTACATTTTATCTCAGATCCAAAGGCTGATAGAATACAGAGCACTGATAGTGTTGTCACCTGCCATGTCTAAATTCCTGAATCCAATACTGTGGACATTTTCTTGAAGTATCTGCATGCACTTTTAGAGAGAAAACATATTCCAAAAATATGCCTTTGTTTGAATCACTCACTCACTTTGGGCCCTCACATTCAATTCTTTCAAAATCAATAGTTCACCCCTTTGAAAATACTCAACTGTTGTCCCTCTTCTTTCTTATAGACTGTTGTCATCTCTGGAAATAGTCACATGTCATGCAAGGCCCAATAGTGTGCAGCCCTGAAGTATTACATTGCAACTTTAAGTGAAAAGTGAAATATGAACATGAGCTCAGACAATGGTTTGGGACTATCACTCTCAGGGGGAGAGTTGGAATGCTAAGTCCTGAACTGCTTTCAAATGAATACAGAAATGATATCAAGAAATATGCAATCAATAAAAAGAAAACTTTCATATTCCATGAATGAAAAACTCTTAATTTCTGATAGGAAAAGCACCAAATCTCTCATTGTGGCTTGACATGATTCTTTAGTTCCACTACCTCCTTCCCTGAATGCAGTATGTACTTGAGACGCCATCATTGTTCAACATCTTTTATCAAAAAAGAAAACAAAGTGGATGGCAGCTGAGGAGAAACATTTGAAGTTGGCCTCCGGCCTCCATCCACATCCACATGGCCATACATGCACATAGGTTCACAGCTACATGACCATGCACACATATGGACACACACACACACACACACACACACACACACACACACACACACATTTTTTAATTCCAAGATCCACATTAAACATCATGGAACCTGCAAAAAAAAAAAAACTCATCTCTAGAGAATTTGTCGTCTCACCTAGAAAGAGGCCAAAAATAGGGAAGGAAAGATGCAAAGCATGTCTATATATACCTGAGCCATTTATGCAGAAAAGGCTGCCCATGCAAATAGAAACTCTTTTCTAACCTGGAATATACCAACAAAACTTTAAAATGGGGCCAAAATGCCTGACTTTCTATTTTATGTCTCCTCTGCTGAAAAATGGTTGTGGCAAAGATAACAAAACATGTAGACTAAGCCGTTTGAAGTGATTACAAAACGTATAGAGATCACTTTAAAAGGGGAAATCTGTGTTGCAAATGATGACCAAATTATTTAAGACAACAAAAACATATGAACTTGATGAGGGTGAAGATGGAAAATAGATATAGAGATGGGCCAATTCACTAGACATTTGATGAGACCTCAGTGTAGAGATACACAAATCTTGACATTCAATAAATTAGAGTGTGTGTGTGTGTGTGTGTGTGTGTGTGTGTGTATCTGTCTGTGTACAAACATGTTCCTCTGTGTATGTCCATTTGTATGAGTGTGTACACCTGTGTATGAGTGTGTGAATATGTGTTTGTGCATGTGGAGGTCACAAGACACCTTGGCTCTGCCTCTCAGCATTGACATTATGAGAAAGTTCTACCACCCTGGCTTTTATGTGGGTTCTGAAGATCAAACTCGGGCCCCTTGCTCTCAAAGCACTATAACAAATCAGGTATCTCCCCAGCCCAGAATGAGTTAGTTTTTTTACATCAGAAATATATTGTCATCTTCAGGAGAGAATAAAAAGCAATAAAAGGAGAAAGGAAATTTCCATAAGACCAAAGGGGAAAAAACAGGGAAATAAACAACTTCATAAAAAGATGGGACTTGTAAGCATTAATAACCCTCCTTCATCTCTTCCCACCTAGGCTTGAAAACCGTTGTCTGGGAGAATGAGACATTAATTTATAGACAGTGTACCATTGAAGTAAAAGAGGATGGTTAAACTTGCCTCCAGTTCCTTTACATGTACACACATAGCCTTTCTCAAACCTGGACAGAGTTCCTTGAACTTAGTACTTTCCAAGAGCATCCTCGTGTGCCTTGCTCCACTGTCAGTTAGACTGCATCATGTCCTCAAACTCCTCCATGGTTTCCTTTTGCACCCAAGGGGTGTCCACTGAATCCTACAGCATAAACCTTCTGCCTGATTCTCCAGCAGTCCAGCCCCAACCACCAATCTGTTACTGTCAACTTGTCTTTCTTAAATTCCCAAACACTCTGAATGCTTTCCTACCTCTGAGTCTCCCCAGAGTCTGTCTACTCTGGGTAACTGACCTAACTTTAGTCCATTCATTCTTCTTGGGTGCTTTTTCAGACTCCCCAGCTAAATCCTACTGTCACTTTGTACTTTTTTATACTTACCTATTGTAATTGCATCTAATGCTTTTTCTTCTCCACACTAGAGCATGAGCCCTCACTAGTCTTACTGTTGATAACTTGATGTCTAGCTTTTTGTGAACTAAAACTATGCTACTTGCCACTATATCTCAGTACCAAGCATACATCACCTGCTTAGAGGAAGCAGCCCATAAATACTTACAATAGAGTCTGATGACCTTCCAATGGAGAAATTTTATCAACAGTCTTATATAGCTGTAAAGCTTCAGAACCATGACAATGATGGCACCAGCAAGATATCCCAGCTGTGCAAGAATGAAACTCAGGGAAAACTAACAGTTGTCTACTTGGAACTAAAGTCCACTCAACTGATGGAAGCTCACACCTGATACTGTAAACCTGGCCAAAAGCTCATGTTTAGAGATGCCATTGAGCTTAGAGGAGGATCTACCATTACCATATTACTGAAGTAATATAATTTTCAATTGCCTTCTAAATGTCTGTTCTTCTACCCATAAATAGATGCAACTCTCACACTTCATCAAAAAGCTTCTTTTTGCAGCAGACAGAAATTATTGGTGATATCCTCAACAGGTCAAAATAAATTCAGAAAGTGAGTAACCATGGGTCACCCAGCCCCTCAAATAGAACACCTATGACACAAGCCTAAAACCTAAATCTCAGAAAAAAATCTCTGAAAAAAAAAAAGATGAAGAGATTATAAGACCAGAACAACTGCTACATGGTAGTTTCCTCTGGACAGGACATGGATGTTGCTCCCATGAACTTTCAATAATATGGATACCCAAAGAAGTCCTGCAAAGACCACATCCCTGAACATGCTAACACGAATGGGACCACATCACTGAACATGCTAACACAGATGGAAGAAAATTCTAAGGCCTCCTTTCATCTGAGATGAGCTACAGGAAGTCAATGGCTGATGAGAAAAAGAGAACCACTTTTATGTGGTTTTGTATTAAGATGTTGATGTTGGTGACATGGTGGTGCTGCTGCTGATACTGGTGGTAGCGGTGGCAGTGGCGGTGTTTCTTCAGAGATGAGACACCAATCCTATATGATCATCCATAAACACATGCAAATAAGGGAAACACTAACTTTACCCAATAGTTTGTGTGTAAGTATAGGGGTGTGGTGTGTGTGTGTGTGTGTGTGTGTGTGTGTGTGTGTGTGTGTGTGT
>JANHMN010000002.1:166991711-167025557 GCA_030674055.1 Rhabdomys pumilio
GTGTGTGTGTGTGTGTGTGTGTGTGTGTGTGTGTGTGTGTGTGTGTAAAACAAAAATACAGCTGAGAAGCAATGTATGAGAGAAGAATAAAGAAAAAAGGAGGTGAAGGAAACTATTCCCTCTGGGTACTCTGTCTCTCATGTCAAAGCTGCATTTGTGTTTTCTCTGTGCTCTCCTAGCCACGTGAACTGTCTCCTCATGTTATTGCCCATCTTTTAAAATCTATGAAGCCTACTCAGAAGTGAACAGCATAAACTGGAAGGCATCAAGAAAACAAAAATAAATATACAAGAAATTATATATTTTGAGAGAGGCAGTTGGAAGATACAGAAGTTCAAGGAGAGGGTGGGGTTTGCAAGTATGTGAATACAGTATGTATGAATCTTCAAATAAAATAAAATAGAAGTTGGAGTAGTTAAAAATGATAGCATGAAGGAAGCACACTCCATTGGGCCTTACTTTTAAGTAAGAATATACTACATTTTCAAAAGCAGGATTAATATCCAATTATTCAAAAGGTCGAGTCTGGAAGTATTACTAAAGGCGAACTTGGTACTAACCATGTTCTGGAATGATCCCAATTCCTGGAGAACAAAAAGAAGACGATAAACTAGTATAAAGGCAATTAGGTCTTGGAGACAAGCTATTTGACTGTAAGTGCAGTATTTCAAGAACTGGTGCAGCTGTAAAGAGAGACAGACTGAATTCCAGTCCAAACTGAAAGGGGACATGAAGTATTGAGTTAAGTAACGGTCACACCAAGATGAACTAGACGGAGTAGATTGTAAAGAAATGATTCTGGCTAAGATATACTTTCCCTGACCACATGTGAAATGGAGATCACAGAAGTACCTAGTTCAAAAGGATAGAATGTGGCAGTGTGTGTAAAGTTGTTTTAAGCCACGAAAAAGAAGTTTGGTAAATGATAACTATCTGGTTTTGATTTGGCTTTGTGTCTGTGTGTATTTAGTTGGCTTGGTTTGATCTTTTATGCCCAGTAAGTCAGCCTTAAATTCACAATTCTTCTGCCTCAGCCTCCCAAAGAGTTGAGACTACAAGTGCTTTCTACCATGCCCATTTTATTATTATTGCTAGCACTGGGCAATGAGCCTGGGGTCTGGCTAGTTTTGCCATAATGTAGGTGGCCATGGGCAACTCAAAAAACAAAACTTTAATCACAGGTTTTGGGTTTATAAGAATATCTAGAAGATTCTTAAAAGAATTTTTAAAAGATTTTACTGTTTATATTAAGTATCTGGAACCAAAATCTTTCACCCTACATTATGATAAATTATATTCTTTATCACTAATCTAGTACCCTTTGTTTCAAATACCACTCTTACTTCCCTCTCCTACGGCTGTGATAAACTGTCCCCAATGACTCATGTAAAAAGATTTGTTTCACCTCACAATTCAGAGGCATCTGTCATAGCAAGACAGTCAAGGCCCCACAAACTTGAAGCAGCTGGTCAGGAAGCAGAGAGCAATGAATGCTTGCACTCAGCTTACTTTCTCCAATTTTACCCAGTCCGGGATCCCACCCAAGGGGATGATGCTACTAACAGAGAGAAATTCTTCCCATTGGTTGACCCAGTGAAAGTATGTTCTCACAAGTATGGCCAGAGGCCTGACTCTCAGGTGATTCTATTTCTGCAATTGACGACTGAGACTAAGTATCACAATCACCAAATTCATTTTTATGTCCTTCAGAAAAAAGGGTGATAATTTTAAGTATGGGCAGTCAACACTATTGATATGTATAAATCACAACACCTGTTATTTTCAGATCTTAAACTTTTATTTCAAATACTTAAACACAAAATTGTGAAAATAATCTTAATGCTAAAGAGTAAATTATGAAAATAAGTATTCAAACTCATGTTCTTCCATTTGAAAACATTTAACATAGAAATACAGGTCCTCAAATCAAATAATACATTGCATCCTGGTGTCTAAACCTCCCCTCAGAGAGGAAAGTAGACTCATGGAAACCATTGAATAAAATGTATCAAAAAGAAAAGTGAAATACAATCCCACAAAATATCTCCCAAAACTAATTAATTCGAGGTTTTGCTTAAAGAAAGAAAAATTTCTTAAATGTCTACCACGTATCAACTTTGATTTAAAATATCTTGCAGAAAAACTAGATATCATGCAATATCTAAAGGCATACATGTGTATCAAACAAGTGTTTGCAAAACTACTCCAGTGGGCACACATGTCATTCCAGTTATCCAAAGGCTGGCATGGGAGGGCCTCAAATCCAAGATCAGCCTGTGAAAATAATTAGACCTTATCTCAAAAAATACTTAAAGAAAGCTGGGAATGTTCCTCAGGTGTATACATTTGCCTAGCATGTGCAAGACCCTGGCTTATTCCTCCAATTCTGCCTCCTGTGTAGAATTTGAAATCTGTGTGAAATCATATGAAACACATACTTTCTACCTCCCCCCCAAAAAAATCTTTATTTTCATGCATACTTTGTGAAAACAAATTGAGACAAAATTAATATCCTGTCCTCCTGAGAGAGAAAGACATCTTTCCCTACTGCTCTGGCATCTGTGTGCATGTTTATTAATCCCAAGATACTTCTTAACCTCTCACCCACCATTCATCAATTTTCATCAGCCGCAGTCACTGGTCACCGTAGTGCACTGCAGAAGGCTGGCAGGAAGACCTGTAGAAACAGGTTTCAGGTTTCAGAGCAGAAAAAAAAAATGTATTGCACTTCGCCAGCCCTGCTGGGGGAAAGGAGGCTGTTGGAATCCTCCATGCATTGCAGTGAACTTCCCCAAAGTATGTGTCTGCATTTGCAATGGGAATTCTTAAAAATAAAAGCAGAATATCCTAGACCAGGGTCGAATATGCAGTCTCCACACTGAAAGAAACAAATTGCCATAGACGACACTCTACATATTGAAATCCTGTGGCTAGGTGTTCTTGAGGTTTATCAGAATGTGGTCTGATTAGGAGAGTCAGGGGAAGGTTGTACTATAAATCATGCCCTGAGTCAAATGCTTCTGAAATTGTCCTACAATCCTAGCAAGGGGAATTTAATACTGGGCAGTATTTACAGTGCTGCCAATTGACTAACAGAGTGACTGGGGAAAACATCTACCAACCAGCGCCAGCATGCTCTAGGGAGTAGGAGGATGGTGGGAACTTAGCTGTTTATTAGTGCACAGACATCTGTAAGGATTAAATGGGATGAAAGGACTGGTGGTTTAGAAGCCTATTAGTTTGCAAATGACAAAACAAAGAGGGTTTTTAAGATAATACTTAAGTGTGTGTATGTTTTTGACAACTAAATTATGAATGTCTTCGATGTGCTTTATACAGAAAGCAAAGAAAACAGCTACATCTTTCAACAGAAAGCACTAAATTCAATCCCTGCATATGCACCAAATGTGTGCCATTTAGGATAATGTCACTCTTGCACACTTGACAACTAAATTACAAAGCTCTTTGATATTACTGTGTATGAATACTGACAATTATGACCAATAAAAATCAAAGGAAGAAAAAAACTAATTAACACTAACATATCATTATGACTCACAAGCAAATAAAATCCCAAGCCTGCTCTTAAATTGCTGGTGCCTGGCAAATGCTGAATTCCTAAGGACATGAATAGTTTCCAAATAACTGCAGTCACTAGAGGGTTTATGGATTCCTTAGAGGTTTGGCCCAATTTTATTCTATCTAAAGCCCCAAGACTGATAGATGACTTTCCAACCCCAAAGAAATAACTCTTGGGATTATAAACTGTAGTGATTAGTTGTAGATCCTAATTAAATTCTGAAGCTACTGTATAAACAACATAAACACAGTATAAAGAACCCAAAATTAAGAGACAAAGGCTTGGGTTCAAATTAAAAATTAGGTATTGATTATCCCAGTAACTTTAGGGATAATCCAACAAAAAATCCAAAAGTGATAAAATATAAGTTAACAATGTACACACGCTCATTCCTCTACTCTGAGTAGAGGCCATCTAAACTTAACACATAGGAAAAGTACAGCACTGTCCTGATACTAAAATCTACACACACTGAAACTCAACTGATCATAAGCAAAAGAATAACACATTGCAGAAGGAGAGGCCTTTAGGGAGCCCGGACTTATTCAAACTGACCCACGTTTCATATAGAAAAAAAATCTGACTGACATTTTCACAAGGGAATAAGTCTGTTTTTTAGGCAGTAAGAAAATATGGATTTAAAAAATCTGTAACTTTGAGATTACATGGAAAAGCATTAAGACTATAAATTACACTTAATTAAAAAGTAAAAATGAACAACCAGAGCTGGCTCTAGATAGCTAGGCGACCATGAGTTTATCACACTTAACAGGTAGCTGTAGCTAGCAGGTGCATTCTCTAACTTCATTATTGAAAACTTTATGACAGCAGATGACCTCCTAGACACTGAAGGTGACAATATTGAGGCCATCTAAACCTGGAAAAGGCTGATTTTCTGAAACCTGTCTTGATTTAATTTATTTCTGCATAAATGTAGCACACGAGAAAATGCACTGAAGAGCCCTTGGAAAAGGCCACCGTGTCCTACAAATGTACAGAAGAGAAACTTCAAAGTCTCCTTTGAATCTTATAGAATAAATCAACATATGTGAAACTTACAAAATAGTCCTACAAAATATGACATGGCAAAAAAACCTGCATTATATCTCAATACAAAATATAATAAATTGGGTTGGAAAAAAAAAGACATGCCCAAGACAAATTTCTTTCCTAGCATGCTTGGTTGTGCTTTGACAGCCCTAGCTTTAATTTTCATGACACACAGTGGCATGCACTCACGTATCTCTGCATCCCTGGTCTCCTGCAGCTACTGCTGTTTCAAGTTATTGAGCTTCTAAATAACTGATTTCTCCTGTTGCTCTTCTGGCCTCACTAAACGGCTCAGGCAATCTCGTCAACTATCGATCCCTGACCAAGTGACAGCACCTCTGGCCTCTCACTCCAACCTGTCACCCCTTGGGTGATAAGACCCACCCACACAACAGTGTGCTGGGTGCTAGGAGAAGACCTCACTGCAACCCAAAAGAAAACACTTTGGCAAATAACAACTTGTATGTGGAGATTCTACTTAAAACTCCATTGAATCTTGGCTTTCCAGAGAGTCCTCAATGCCCAAAGAGTCCCCTAAGGTATCCTTTGAGTTCATGGTTAACCCAGAGCTTTTTAATGCATTGTGAGCATTCATAAACTTCTGGAGGTATTTTGAAGTATACAGCCAGTGATGTTTCAGGACATCTTCCATCTCATAGCACTTGGACTGCCTGGCATTCATTTTCCGGAAGCGTCTAAACAGTTTGTTACCAGATTCATTTCCCTCACTTGCCCATGCCCCAATAGAGCCATCCCTTTCAATAATCTCAGGGACATGTGCCAAGGTTTTGTGAAAGTAATTGGTGATTTTGCCTTCGTATCTGTATTTGAACTTGGTGGAGAGGAGCTCAGCAAAACGCTGTGAGTTGAAACTGTACTGACAGAGGGACTCTGGGCACTCTTTAGCGGGACATGATGAGCGCCACACAGGTTTCATCTTCAGGTAAAGGTCCATCAGCTCCCTGAGAGCTTCGTGTCTCTCCTCAGAAGGAATTAACTCACAAACTGCGTCTACAGTCTCTTGGGTCATAAGCTTCCGGGCAAAGTTGCCATTCATCCTCATGATTGGTTTTAAGTTCATCCTTTTCCGGAGATGTTTGTCCAGGGTGGCCTGCCACCTCTTCCTTTCCTCTTTAGAGGCATTGGGATTTTTATACACTTCCCCTATCTCCAGCTGGAAAATCTTATAGAATTCAGCTGCATTGCCAATGTCACAGTGAAGGGCATCGATGGAAGGGACTGTCTCGATGAAAGGTTTGGCAGAGACTCCTTTCACCCGGTCCCGGAGTTCTTCCACTGACTCGTGATAGGGATTGGACCGCCAGACCTCATAGCGCTGCAGGTTCTCGGCATGGCTTCTGGTTATGGAGTGGAAGACAAGATTTTGAGAGGCTTCCAGACGGGTGGCATCACAAAGTGTACAGATGTAGACTGAGCCAGAAGCTTCCAAGCCTTCTACTTCCCGAACAAGTTTTTCATCATATCCAGTGCCCCTGAAGATGAATTTAAAAGTCCTGGCAATGCCTCCCATCTCCAGCACTAATTCACTGCTCTTCATGGCCTCCCTCTCAGCAATGAGGGGGCTTAAAATAGCAGTAAGGGTCTCGTGGTCAGACTCATCTGCCAGCATAAGACACAATGGCTTGCAACACAGTTCAGAATTGGGCTTGGGTTCCTCAAACACCTTCACATTCTGCGAGTTATGCTCTATTGTAATTCTCATTACTGTGAAAGAGAAACGGACTGCCTTTTCTGGAACTGCAGGACCACTCCCGTGCTTCTCGCTCACATCCCCCATTCCATCGCAAGACTCCTTTACCACCACTGTGAAGGGGCCGTTCAGATAGTCATCAAGATCTTGGGATCTCATGCCTTCCAAGATGTCTTCTTCCATGTCCATCAAAGCAGACACCAAAGCAGAGTCATAGCGGAATCTCTTTGCAATGGTATCTACTGGGTATTCATCTACAGAGGAGGCAAGTCCAGACAGCCCATCGATAATTCCAACATCAGTTCTGGAGGACACATTCTTCAGAGGGGGCTGCCACTCAAAGGGGTGGTAGCCTGGCAGAAGGACTTTCTCGGCATTCCGAAGAGCATGCAAAGGTTGGAAGATCTGCCTCCCTGTGATAGCTTTCACAGTCCTGTACATCTTATGGTACTGGCTACAGCTGAGGAAGGTATTGACACGGATGGCCAAGCAAACAGCTGGTTGAAGACCGGAGCCCCGGCCTTGCATGATGGCCTCTAGCTCATCAGCTTGCCTGTGCTCATTTCTCGCCCTCAGTGCCAGCAGAAACAAGGTCAAGCACACAGACTTCACATCTCCACCTTCTTCTTTGTCCGCAAATTCTTTGACTTGAATCTTGAGCTCCCTCAGCCGATGTTTCTGTGCCCTTCGTGTCAGTGACAGGAGATGCTGGCGAGGCCGGCCCCCTTTATTAATGTGTACCAAAGTCTCTTTAGATTCTTTGTGGCTTGAGACATGGTGGTTATATTTTTCCAGACTCACTTCCTCGTTGCACTCTTGTGCAGGACACTTGACCATCAGAGAATTCAAGATGCTCAGAAAGGACTTCACTGGACTCTCCAGGTCAGTAGGGAAGCATGGATATCGGCAAGAGGGACAATAGCTGCCCATCACTTTGAGGCATCTGAGAATGCAGATCCTACAAAATAGGTGCTTACAGCTGGTCTCCACAGGATCGGCCAGAATGTGTTCACATATCTGGCAGGAGATGGATTTCACAAAGTGTGCTGGGAAGTCCACTGCAAGAAGCTTGGTACTGAGATGAATCTTACTGCAGTTGGAGATTTTCCTCATGACTTCCTTGCTGCTGACCCTAGCCTGAGTTCTCTTACGACGGTCTCGTCTCGCATGGTTGAACACAGTTTTTAGTTTCTTGCTGAGCTGCACATTGGGTTGATGTCTCTTCCTCTTCAGTCCCCGATGGGCAGTGAAGCAGATATCACAGGATGGTGTGTGGGGGTGCCACTCCACGGTCACATTCCTTGGGAAGTAGACCTGACTGTGGGCACTGCTGAACTTTCTGTGCATAATGCTCCAGCAGTTATGGCAGAATTCGGTGGGGTGGATGGAGTCAACGTCGGCCTTCACATCAATCCGGAAAACCCTGGCAATGAGGTCTGGCCAGGAAGTGACTCTTTTTTCCTTCTTTCGGAAAAGGCTTTGGGTTTTAGCGTCCACGGGCCCGTGGACTGGGTATCTCCTGTTGTGCCCATCACTCTTGAAACGATTCCCACAGACGCGGCAGAAGTGTCTAAGCCTGGCTTGGTGAACTGCTTTGTCACTTGACTTCCCATCAGCATGGAATTTCTTTGAAAATTTAGGGTGGAGTTTCAATGCTCGTTGGGTCAGAACTGAATTCTGACTACCAGGCTTATCTGGAACTACTGGAGACTGCTCTAGATAAGGTTTCCCCTCTGAGGAATCCTTCTCCTTTTGTGCTTCTTCTGGTGCCTTTTCAAAGGATCTCACCCTAAACAGCTTAAATTTCCACTCAGAAAATTTGATGAGTGGATGCTGAATTTCATCGGGTGCAGAACTGAGTCTCAAGGGAGATGGCAAGGAGACAGCCATGTTGGCTAAGCTACCTGGGAACAATAGAGGGGAAAAAGTCAAGTTAAGAAAAGTATCAAACAAACAAACAAAAACAAAAAGGAAAGTATCAATATTGTAAGCAACATTTTGAAAATAACCAAGATTGATGCACTCAAATCTTTATTCATTTAATTCTTTCCAAAGATATTTATTAAATTTCTTATTTTAATATGCTCTGATGGGTGCTGATGATACAGCCAAAAACAGTCAATCCTTTTCCTGACACTATCTGGGAACATTTATACCACATATATGCATGATTTTAAATGCATACAGATGTGAAATTTAATTCCCTTGCCATAAAAACCTTAACGTCTTTAAAGACAGAGTCTTTGAGTGATTGATTTCATCTCCCAATGTCCCTGGTATCTATTAGGTGTTCAGTAGTTGTTTGTGAATAAATGCAATGATAAACTGGATACTAAACCAGAGAAAAGTAATATTTTCCACATTGTATTAGCCTCATTACACTAACTGGACAATATATTTCTAGGTTTTTAAAGCATTCTTCCGGGAGATTGGTTGTTTATTTCTTCCAAACGGGTCGTAAAGAAATGATAAAGCTACAAACCCAAAGAAACTAATTACTCACTACTTGAAAGGATAAAGTGAATTTTGAGCTTTATGAATGCAAACTAATAATAAGTATCATGGATAGCAATTATGCTTACAATTTTAATTAGCGAATGCTGCTGTAAATTAGAAGGCTGAGTCTACATTAGAAACCGAACCACAGAGCTCTTTAAGCCCTAACAAAGCATAGCACACGCATACTAAGAGGCTGAAGGGCTTCTAAGATGAAAACTTCAAGTAGTTTCAGACAAAACTCACACAGGTCATCCTGAAAGTCACTGCAGACCAAAAGTCATTAGCACTACAGTTAGTCATGAGAAGAGGTACGAGGAACAATTTTCTTCTGGTTAAAAATATTACAGGTGAGGGAAATGATGTAGTTGCATTATAATCTCAAAAAGTAAAGAAATATTTTTTTAATTACAGAAGAGAATGATGGTGCTTGTCTGTAAATCCAGCTCTAAAGAGGAGGGAAGCAGACCAGCCTGGTCAAATCCAGAGAGTTCTAGGCCATCCTGGGCTACATAATGAGACCCTGTCTCAAGTATTAATAAGAATAAAAACAGGGGCTCAGTGGTAAGAGTACTGACTGTTCTTCCAGAGGTGGCTCATGGCCATCTGTAATGGGATCTGATGCCCTCTTCTGATGCGTCTGAAGATAGCTACAATGTATTCATATACGGAAAATAAATAAATCTAAAAAAGTTAATAGTAGTAAAAAAAAGCAATAAATTAAAATGATAGGCCAATTGTAATATAAATATCAGACACAGCCGGGCGGTGGTGGCGCACGCCTTTAATCCCAGCCCTTGGGAGGCAGAGGCAGGCAGATTACTGAGTTCGAGGCCAGCCTGGTCTACAGAGTGAGTTCCAGGACAGCCAGGCCTACACAGAGAAACCCTGTCTTGAAAAACCGAAAAAATAAAATAAAATAAAATAAAATAAAATAAAATAAAATAAAATAAAATAAAATAAAATAGCTATAGAAAATACTACTTAATATACGTATTTAAACTATAAATAAATAAATAAATATCAGCCACAATGTGGATGAAAAGTAAACAGTGTCATCTGAGTACTCTGGAATTAGACCAAACTTTCTACCGTTCCCTAGTTCATAGTACACCATCCCATCCATTGTTCCCAACTGTGCCTGGGTTAACTCTTTTGACCTACTTATGTCTACACAACTTATGTCTAGAAACCCACTTTCCCCTCAACAGATTAACTAACTCAATGAGCTTTATAGCCATTTAGTCAGGAAGACGATGTCTTCTCGAATGAACACATTTTGACCAGGAGTGGGACTTTGGGCATCAGGGAAGGAGTGATGGAGGTAGGGACTAATCCTGAATCCTGCTAGCAACATTGCTTTTGAATTCTCCCCGTTAAACTAACATTTTATTCTATGTATATATGTATTACACATCAGAGATTTTTTTTCATTAAAATTAAGGGCAAATTTCTAAGACTTGATAGATAGGGAAACACAATTTGGCTGTTCCTCATGCAGAATGATGGGAGTTAAACAATCCTAAAAACATTTCAAAGGTCTCAAGGGCCCCAAAGGTATTTCAAGTGCAACCAAACAAAGGCCTCAAAGTTGTTTTCTGATCAATTGTTTCTTCATTCTGTCTTGTAACAAATGCAAAGCCAATCTCTGTGTTCCTTGCCTTTGGCTTGAACCAAATGCCATTTTCACCACATTAAATATTGGCCTTTCACATTCAGTAAGTCAACTCCCCCTGACTTCCTCAAGCCTGAAACATCATGAGCAATCATATCTGTTGACATGTCCCCATGGAATAATGTAGTTACTAGCTAGGGCCAGTCAAATCAAATGTACTTATTAGGTTGTTTTACAACTCAAATCATAAAAATGTATCCAAACTTTTGAAACAAAATGAAGGTGGAAAGCAGGTGATACGTTTTAATGGACTATGCACAAGGATGTTAACGGGGAGTTTCTGTGGAGGCTACATGCTTTATGAGTTTGGGAAACGATAGAACTTTAAAAATCTGATTTAGTGAATCCTTGTAATCGCTCCAATTATCAAAGATTAAGCCTGTTGGTATCACTTAGTTTTAATGAAGGCATGAAGAAATTAAGATGCCTTCCTACACCCTTGAGAGAAGCATAAGTGTAATGAGCACAGTGACACTTAGTAAAGCCTTTTAAAAGTTAAGATGTGCTGTCTTTGGTGCAATAAATTTCTTTGGGGGAAGATACTCTATAGTTTTTCTATAGAAATACCTCCACAGGTATATGATAATATATACATAATACATGGGGATATTTATTTGAAAGGTTGTTAGCTACTTTGAAGAGCAAAAAATAATACAGATTATCATCAAAAGGGCATTATTAAATAAATTATGATCCAGACAGAGAATAGAAACTACAATATAAGCTGGGCGGTGGTGGCGCACGCCTTTAATCCCAGCCCTTGGGAAGCAGAGGCAGGTGGATTACTGAGTTCGAGGCCAGCCTGGTCTACAGAGTGAGTTCCAGGACAGCCAGGGCTACACAGAGAAACCCTGTCTCGAAAACACCAAAAAAAAAAAAAAAAGCAGATGCTTAAAAAAAAAAAAACTACAATATATATGTATGTGTATATATTACACATACATGTGATTTTTACAGACATATGTAAACAAAAGAAGGTCATGTGTAAAAAGATAAGACAGAAACAACAAGAGCAAGTACAGGAGAATCCTGCTTATGCATTTATATTTTATACACATGGAAATACAGAAATTCTAGAAATTTGTGTACTAAAACAAAATTTGTGCTTAATCACTAGAAAGTAGAATTAGAACTAAGAAAAATGTTTGTTAATTTTATTATTTTTTTCATTTGAGGTTTCCCACAACATATGGCTTTGTTTTTTTGTTTGTTTGTTTGTTTGTTTGTTTTTTTGGTTTTATGATCAATTCAGTTCAAATAAAACTTTTTTTAAGACCGGATAAGTAAGTATTCATGATCTTTTTTTACATTCTTTCTTTTTAATTCTTCTCCAAAAAAGTTTAAGGCCTGCCTCCAAAAAAGTTTAAGTCTTAAATCTAACCAGCATTTTTATTCTTGTTTGTTTGTTTGTTTGTTTGTTTGTTTTCTGTTAAATATGTCTCAGGGGGACTAAAATCCAACCTGTAGACAACATGAAGCTAGGACCATGGGAGTGTGATTTGAAATTCTTCAAATGCTCCTTGTCTTCTCTTGTAGCAAAAGATCTGAGAATAGACACCTCAGAGTCTAAAGGCTGAGGGTCTGATGCTGGATCAGCTCTATCTTAGTCAGCAGCATCACCTCGGTATTATTAGCATCTATCACCGTGACTGTAACGTCCCTCCCTGCATAGGCCATGGACTCTGAAACCAGCCTGGGGAGGTATGGATGAAGCAACGCTGTGGCTTGTAGTGAGAAGCCATTAGTAACCCTGGATGTCTAGAAAGCACAGCAGCAGCTCATTTTTATCTCAGCACCAACTGCAACCAACTCACTCATCCTCTCCTGCTAACAGTGATATAATCATCACTGACTGGCCAGTAAGCCCCAGAGACCCAGGTCTCCTTCTCCCTGGTGCTGAGATTACAAGAATGAGATATCACACCCAGCTGTTTTACAAAGGTTTGGGAATCCCACTTGGGTCTTCACACTTCCCAGCACTCTGTTGACTAAGCTCTCTCCCACGCCCAGTCACACGGCTTCTGTGCACCCAAGTGTGATCCCTCTCTGTCATGCCTGCCCGACTCCTTTGTTCCCTCCACAGGTGCTACTCCTAATTATCTGCCCCACAACATGCACAAAAACATTCCAAGCGTCTACAAAATAACCAGAAATTTCTTGCCCTCCTTCCAGGGGATCCCTCACTGAACCACTTTAGAAAGAAACGCACAGTTACGACCCTTTGTTACACATCCCAAGAACATAAGCTCCGAGTAGGCTCTCCTCCGTGGCAATTCTCAAAATTAATATTAATCAGGATCTCTATGGAGATTGTTTTCCAAAACATGCAGATCATTAGCTCCCAGAGAGTCTGCTTATTTGCTTAGGATGGAGTCCAGAGATTGCATTTTTAAATATTGCAGTGGTCCTGATGAAGTGGCACAACACAGGTCACATTTTCCAAAACACTGGACTTAGCAGTTCAGGAAATGTCAAAACCTGGAGAATTGCTCATTTCCACCAAGGCTGGAATTCTTTGTTCCTGATTACTTTTTCTTGCCTGAGCTAACAGTGTGTTAGTTCATCTCTCCTTCTGCAGCTTCTTAAGCCCTCCTCTGCCAATAGCATTCATTTATATCAACTTAGATGTGCTCCATCTGTTCTATAAGCCTGCCGTGTCTCTGAGCTTAGCCTTGTATTCCTTTCCTTCATTCCACACAAAAGCAAAATCAGTTCCAGCTTTCCTCATCCCTCCCTTCGATGCCTGCAAGGAAACCATCTCTCATAGTTCTGATTAGAAACACAAAGACATAATGAATATTTTGGCTCAAGGCACGAAAAGCACAAGAGTTACCTTGCTCCACAGGCCTCCCGGCCAGAGTGTTAGAATGTCTGCAGTCTAGTTGTTAATATTCGATGCCACAGAGATAGCAACATATGTTGTCTACTCTCTCCTTGCTTTCTTGCCCCATAATACATAATGCTGCATTGTTTATCAGTTTTTACTGTCCTTCCCACCCTCCCCCACCACAGAGGGCTAACCACAAATGATGATAGCCAATCACAAGCCAACAGCCCCCCAGCTCCAGCTGGCACCTGGCTCTTCAGGAAGCTTGTCTGGGGGACCTGAGTGTAGAAACACATAGGGTGTATATTCTGAAAAGCTAACTGCTATTTCATTGCCTGAGACTGCCTAAGGTAGAAATGATATTGCCACTCTAAGCGTTGGTTTCTACCTGGACTCTAAAGCTCCGTGTCTCAATTTCTGCATGAAAGAGCTAGCAATGAGAGCTAGCCATGGGAGCTAACCATGGGAGCTAGCCATGGGAGCTAGCCATGGGAGCTAGCCATGGGAGCTAGCCATGAGAGCTAGCAATGAAAGTTAGCACTAAGAATTTTTAGAGAAAAAAAAAAAAAATTCTTGGAATGGTACCTGTTCTTAGTAAATGACTTTTAAGTATTAACAAAAGTATACATCTTTTTTTATTATATATTGTAAACATCCCCAGGATGCCTCCACCTGGTCAAGTCTTTTGTCAGGTGATGCATCTTTAAAAGAAAGTCTTTGAAAGTCTTGAAAGAAAACTAAGTTGAAACATGACTATAGTCTTGAAAACGAGACCTGGATGTAAACGACTCAGGCTTTAGATCCTTCAACACTGTAAGTTTAAGTCTGGTCACCTACAATTCAGGGTTGGCATTAGTAGAGCAATGGGCTAGTTCTTTGATTGCTTTCTCCATACTTAATTCTTATAAAAAGAATATGCACTCAATAGTATTATCTGTAGAGAGAAAGATTTCAAATTATAGAAAAATTAGCCCATGGTTCCCCAGCTAATAGATGTTGAAGATAGGTTGGAATTGTGAAGTCTTCTCTCTGTGTCTCTCTCTGACTCTGCTTGTCTCTGTCTGTCTGTCTGTCTGTCTGTCTGTCTGTCTATCTGTCTGTCTTTCTGTGTTTCTCTGTCTCTGTATGTCTCTCTGTTTCTGTCTCTCTCTGTCTTTCTTCCCATCTCTGTGTGTCTCTGTTTCTGTGTTCTCTCTCTCTTTCTCTCTCTCTCTCTCTCTCTCTCTCTCTCTCTCTCTCTCTCTCTCTTTGTGTGTGTGTGTGTGTGTGCGTGTGAGAGAGAGAGGGGGGGAAGGAGAGAGAGAGAGAGAGGTATACATGTCTGTTTATGACCACATGTGCAGGTGCATGTGCACCTGTATGCAGTGTGCATGTCGAGGCCAGATGTCAAAGCATGCATTGGGTGCCTTGCTCCATTGCTCACTGTTTTTGAAAGATGGTTTATTGTTGACCATGAGGCTCAACAATACCAATAAATGGGTTGTCCAGCAAATCCTAGGGATCCTCCTGTCTCCACCTCCCCAGTACTTGAACTATTGACAATGCCCCACTGTAACTAGCTTTCCTACATGCATTCTGGGATTTGAACTCAGGTCCTCAATTCATGCACTTAGAATAGAAAGAAGAACCATGGCAAAACTTCCACGGAAGCAGGTAACCCTTCCGACTCATCCCACAGGATCACAGACAGGAAAAGATAAACTCAGTTGTTCATGCTTCATCTTGACGGAGAGAGAAAAATGTATTATCTCACATTGCCAAGCAGCAAACCTGGATATCCCAAAACCGGACCTCAGTTCTATATGCATATTCGAAACCAAATGATAGCAAGGTGACTGAGCCACCGTCACTTGCCCTGGGTTCCCCCTGGCTTTGTATCCTAAGTTCAAGCCAAGTAAAGTTGATTAGTTACCATTTGGCTCCAAACCAGAGTTGGAATATTTTTCTGGACTCAAATATTCATAAGTACAATCCTTTTCAACTTTTTGTGGAAAACTCAAAAAGAAAAGATGTATCAAACTGCTTAGGAGAAGAACATAAGGGGGAGACCCAATAATTAACAGCATTTTCTCTCCATCTCTCTGTCTCTCTGTCTCTCTGTCTCTCTGTCTGTCTGTCTCTCACTGTCTCTCTCATACATTTCTGTGTTTCTTACTTTTATCAGTCCTGTATCACTCTTATAAACAAGCAAATCCATATGTATTACAAAGTTAATCCTGATGAATTAATGAAAGTATTGGGTACATACAAAAATAGGCTTAAAATTGTCTAGTCCAAAAAAGTTTGGATGTGTTTATACCAAATTTCACCAAGTCAAGAGCACTAATATTTTTATATTCTCCCCAATTTTATCCAGCAGTCTCTTCCTTGCTACTCACATCGCAACAGTTTTGCTGTTATTTGTCTCCTACTGTGAGCCGAGACCACTTTTGTGTCACATGGTAAAACAAGCTAAGCAAAGGACCCTGGTCCTTTCGTCTAGAGACAAAACTTCTATTCATGATCCTTTCAAATGTTTCAATGAAATAAGCCCCACCTGAAGCAATCCCTGACTTTCATCATAAAATTGCAAGGTCAGAGCTACCTAAGTTTCTGTGTTGTTCCAAGCAAATTAAAAATGGAACATGCTGACAGGTGTTGGCCAAATTTTGCAGGAGGCAAAAAAAATGAAAACGGCCAGTTATAGTCTGGACAGTGTAATGCCAGATTCCAGCCTGCATCACAGCCATTTAGCTGAGTGATTAACTATGGAGAAGCTGGAATTGCTCACTCACGGGGCCTTTGCTCTCTGGCCTTCCCACAAGCTTGCCTTCCTACTGTCCTTCCGCCTACCCGTCCATCCAAGTCCCAAACCTCCTTAACAACTTGCCTAGGCTTATTTCCTATGACTTCCCAAAGGCCTTTTTAAAAGACCTTTTCAAATTCAATTTCTTCCCAGACAGCAGTGAGCTCTAGCTGCAGATACCAATCAGAATCTCCTCCTGCAGCCAGGGTCTGAGTAGGTAAACGCCACACTTTCCACTCTTATCATAAGCCAGCAGATGCTCTTTGCTGGGCATTGTGATTACATACATAAGCATGTATCTATACATCTCCAACTCAAGAAAGTCTTGTCTTCTAATATCATCGAAAGCCAAAACTAAAGGCGGACTTAGAGGTTATCAGGTCCTGAGGGTGCATGTTGAAGGTACGAAACAGTTCCTGAAGGACAAGGTGCCTCCGTGCAATGTCACAGGAGAGGAAGAGCTACGGGGAGAGCACTTCAAATGTGGTCTCCGGGGTCCCGAGACAAGATTCTTTCCGCAACAGTGAGAAGCAGTCTCTACCCCTCCCATCCCGACACCATTTTAACTAGCTTGGGTCAAGAGTTGCGTTGGTGATGGGTCGGAACTTAGATAGGTCGTTGCTAGATTAGAGCCTTGGGCGATTGTGCTAATTTGGACACTGCACAAGCCCTGGAGAAACAGTGGCTCCACTCATTCAGTTCTCTCCCCACTCCCCCTGCCTTAAAATTGCTTTCTAATTAACTCAGTGTGGATTATCCCTGTTAGTAAATTTTCTAATGCGTTATTAATTACTCTAAACGTCAACTACAGCTCATTTTCGGTACATTCAGGAATGCCGCAGCATGTTTCCTGAGCGCGGCCAGCCTGTTTTCTAAACAGCTAGCGCCACCATGTGGCGGAAACTGGCCGATCCTTGAGGAATAAGAACAAGCCCTCAGAAAAACCAAAACAATCTGAATTTCTGGGCTGATTATGAAGAAATTGTGTGTTCTATCCTCTTCCCTCACTTTGTCTCCACCTCTATCCCCTCTACCTACCCCTTCCACCATGTCTTGCCACTCTCACTCTAGGAATCCTCCCACCACATCCCCATAGGAAATAACAATAAAATTTTGCAAGGTCAAAGTTATCTGCCCAAAAGCTCACACCTAGTCAATGTCAGTGTTCCACTGACATCAAGGGTCCAACATGGAAATCTAGGATCACTGTCTGAGTATTGCTGACATATTGCTGACACCCCTTCCCCACCCACCCCACTACCACCCACCACCCACCCCTGTGGATGCCTTCTGCTAATTCCTCAAACAAGTAAAGATGTGACAACTGTGTCTTCCTTCATTGGAGGGGCTGGACACTGAAAAGTGATGGACAGAGCACAAGTCTTTACTAGACAACTTTTAAAACTGGTGACAAGCATTCCTGTCCAAACCCAACAACAGAAGGGCATCTCTTCGCCTCCATCTCATTTAGTTGTTGGGCATTTAACAATGAGTTCAAAAGTCACTGTAGGATTTAATTGCTCTAAAGTTCTCAGAGCTGGTATTCATGTTTGAGAAACACCCTTAGCCTAAAGATCATAAAGTGTAAACATTCAAACATGTAAGTGATGACAAGACACCACAGGTTGGAAAGTCCTTTGTCTCATGCACAAAGTTGTAGGTCGTACTCAAAGCCATCTTCTGGAATGAGATCTGAATAAAATGTCTCCCAAGGCATTTATTTCATGAGGCGAATACTGATAGTTCCAAAGTCTGGAAATGTGCCAGATGAAGTTACAGGCAACCTTAATATCTTATTTCATTATAACAGATAGTTTAAAGGTCCATCTGAATTCTACTGACTTCTATTTCTGTCAATTCACGGTTCTTTATTCTGCAACCAGTGGGTGACCATGGATTTCTTTAGGCTTCTCTGAGTCTCCCCCAGCACGCTCCTCACTCCAAAGGCAGTCGCCAGCCGGAGCAAACAGTGATGTTATTAACACATGCCGATGGGTGGCTTGACGTGTTATTTGAATGTCCCCTAAGGTTTCCTGCCTAAATGAAATCCTTGTTGTGGGACTGTGTGAGGGTGTTTGGAGGTGAGGACTTTGGGGGATGATTAGGATGAGCAGAGGTCATTAGACCGGAGGTCATGGTTGAACCCTCAAGGGAGAGAGACCTGACACCTAGTGACACACGTTGACCCACACACTCTCTCTTCAGCACTGTGATACTCTGCAGAACTCTTTCAGCGAGGACTTGTGTGCCTCTAGAACTGTGAGATGAAGTGAACTTCTTTCTATTATTAAAAGCCTGCCTCAGAGATTTTACTATAGCAACCAAACACTGACGAACGCAGAAGTATTACATGTATCATACGTGAAGACATATTCACAACAGTGTGACAACAATATAAGTGGCTTCCGGGTCTCCTAAACATCTCCATGGCCTCATAACTATTCACTGGCTATCTTTATTACATAGAGATTGTATGTAAGCTAGAAAGTGGGAACTCAAAATTAGGTGGTTTCTCGTCACTCAGATATAAATCTTCTTTCTCAAGATGGTTCATGAGGTGATAAAATGAAATAGCTCAGTAGGTAAAGACTCCTCCTGCCAAGCCTGACTACCTGAGTTCAGTCCCTGAGACCTGCTTGATAAAAGGAGATTACAGATTCCAGACTGGAGTTCAGTTCCCAGAATCCGTGTCAGATGCTTCACAATAACTTATAACTCCAGCTACAGATCTGATGCCCTTTTCTGGCTCTCGTGAGTGCTCATGCATACAGATAAATAGTGTGACACACACACTAACACAGACACATATACAAACACATAAATAAAATATGGCTTATGCTTGTTGATCTGTGTGCTGATGTCTTGGCACCCAGACTGTGACTATATCTGGAATCAGGTACCTGTATGAGTCAGTGTTCTCCAGAGAGAGGACAGTGGGGGGAGGGACGGTGAAGAATGGGAGTTTGATTCCATGATTATAAAGGCTGGGAAAGAAGTCTCACAATCTACTGTCTAACAAGCATGAGAACTACGAAGCCCAGTGAATCAGTCTGAGCCTGAAGGGGCAAGAACCGGGAGCACCGGTCTTCAAGGGCAGGACTTGGAAGGCATAGCTGGAAGAAGACAAATATCCTCTTCCTATGCCTTTTTCTTCAACTATGAACCTCAGTGTATCAGGGATGCTCGCTGTAACTGATGAGGGCATCTTCTTTACTCAGTTCATTCGAACACTAAATTCTCACACATAAGCCCAGGCCTTACCAGCTACCTAGGCATCCCTTAGCCCAACTACAATAACACACAAAATCATCTATCACAGTCTAAAGGGGTAGAGATTTGGGTCGACAGTTAAGAGCACTTGCTTTTCTTTCAGAGAGCTGGAGTTCAGTTCCCAGACTTATAGGGAGCAGCTCATAACTGCCTGTAACCCCAGCTGTATGGAATTTCCATGCACATAAAGAAAAACAAAAGTTTAGGAAAAAAGAAAAAGGAAGAGGAACATCGTGAAAAATGGGGCAGAAAAATTCTAAAAGCCAGAGGATCAGGGAGTTAGCTGTGAAGTTGTGTCCCTTAGTAATGTCAGAAGCTACACCCATAAAGTCCCACCAACATGGCCACCTAAACATGAGCTGAGCAAGAATAGCAATAGACATGCTAGAATGGACAGAGGGCACCAATGAGGCCACCCTACACAAGAAACTGCAGGTGTCAAGGAGAGTGAGAGCCAGAGAAATAGCCTTCCCCAGGGAAGAGCACACAGATGGATTATCCAATACCCAGTGGTCAGCCCTGAAAACATACATACAAGTACCACACAGACTGGACAGGTTGTGTGTATGTGTTTAGAAAAATATATGTGTATACATATATGCATGTAACATGTACGTAATGAAAATGAGAGGCCATGAATTAGAAAGAAAGAAAGAAAGAAAGAAAGAAAGAAAGAAAGAAAGAAAGAAAGAAAGAGAAAGAAAGGAAGGAAGAAAGGAAGGAAGGAAGGAAGGAAGGAAGGAAGGAGGAAAGAAAGAAGGTACGGGAAGATTTGAGGGAAGAAAGAGAAGAAGAAACTGATGTAATTCCATTACAATCTCAAAAACTAAAAGAATTTTTAAGACAATTTAAAAATTGTGAGAAGATGATTCAGCAGTTAAAGGCACTGGCTACTCTTCCAGAGGACCCGGGTTCAATTCCCAGCATGCACACACACAGCACTCACACCTGTCTATAATTCCAGTTCCAGGGTTTCTGATACCCTCATACAGATATACATACAGTAAAACACCAATGAACATGAAATAAAAATGAACTATACATTTTTAAAAGTTTTTTTAAAAGAACCCTGGCTTTGAAATAACAATTTCCCCTTCACCTTTTTTAATCTGTGTGATTTAGCCCTATCTCTTTTAATCTGTGTGAATTTGGGAACATTTTCTTAGTCTTCCTGATACCATCTTTTGGATTTAAAAAATTGGAATAACAGGAAGAGAGAAATGGCTCAGCAGTTAAAGCACCTACCATTCTTACAGAGGACCGGAGTTCAGTTCTCAGCACACAGTGGCTCACAATCACCTGGAATTTAAGTTCCAAGAGATCCAGAATCTTCTTCCGACTTCCGAGGGTACCTACATGTATATGGTATACATAAATTCACACACACACACACACACACACACACACACACACACACACTAAAACAAAATCCTTTTCAAAAAACACATATAAAATTGGAATAACAATGTGTGCCTGGTATGTCCTTGGAAGACATAGGCAAGTTAACAGAGGTGAGGTGCTTAGCACACTGTCATACAGATCTCCCCGTTGTCCTAGAAACTCTGTCCTTTTGAAGTCTTTGTCAATTTCCTTAGTGGCAATTCCAGACTTCTTGATTAGGACCAGATTTTATTCACTGTTCTTCTCTGACACCACATACCCAATCAGTCAGCACTTTTTTGTTTCTTTTTTGTTTTTTCGAGACAGGATTTTCCTGTGTAGCCCTGGCTGTCCTGGGACTCTGTAGACCAGGTTGGCCTCAAACTTACAGAAGTCTGCCTGCCTCTGCCTCCGGAGTGCTGCTGGGATTGAAGGTATGTGTTGCCACGTCCAGCAATGTTGTTGTATTAATGATAGCTATTCAGAATGGGGTAGGATGGAGTCTCAATAGAGGGATTTTATTGTCACTTGACTTCAGTCTTTGTTGTATAGATTTGCTCTTCTTTCTTGAGATAAAGTCTCGTGTAGATTAGGCTAGCCTTGAACTTAGTATGTAGCCAGGGATGATCTTGAACTTGTGTTCCTCCTGCCCCCAAATACTGACTGTTAGGATTCTGGGTATGTGCCACCACATGCAATTCCTGCAGGGCTGGGTATCAAACCTAGGCCTACATGCATGTTCTGCAAGCACTATGTCAGCTGAGCTACATCCCAGCCCTCAGTGTAATTTAATTTGTCTTTTCCTCATGGCTAAAGATATTGAACATTTTTCATGTTTGCTGGCAATTTGTATGTCGTCTTGTGTTGGTAGTGAGTAGTTGATTCTGTTTTGGTTTTTTGTTTTTGTTTTTGTTTTTGTTTTTGTTTTTGTTTTTGTTTTGTTTTTGTTTTGTTATGTTTGACTGGGTCTCTCTATGTAGTCCTGGCTATCACAAGCTCACTATGCAGACCACAATAAACTTAAACTCACAAAAATCCACCTACCTCTGCTTGCAGTGTTTGTATTTGATTAAGTACTTGAGAACTGTGTTCATTTCATTTGTACATTTATTGGTTGGGGTGTTTGGTCTCTGGTATTTAGTTTCTTTAATCCTTTATGCATTCTAGACAATGCTTTTCTAGCAAATGTATAACTTATTAAACATTTCTCCCATTCTGTGAGCTGTCTCTCTACACAAGCAACTGCTCCCCTTGCTGTACAGAAGTTTTTCCACTACATGACCATCTGTGGTTCTTGATTCTATTTCCTGAGCTAGTGGTATCCTCTTCAGAAAGTCCTTCCCAGGATTTAATCCTGAAGTCTTTTTTCCTTGGACTCTCCTGCCATGTTCTCAGAGTTTCAAGTCTTGCATTCAGATCTTTGACTGGCTTTCACTTTGGTTTTGTATTTGACAAGACATGGGAGTTCTGTCTCATTTGTGAACATGGGGCTGTCCTGTTTCTCAGCATCATTTGTTGAAGAGGATGTCTTTTTACAAATACAGGGGAAGGGAGTGCATTGTATCGTTTTCAAAACTCATGGCTATCGTTGTATGGCTTTAATAAAGGGTCATGTCTAGTTTTGTGTCACAACCATACCAGTTGTGTTACTATGATCTACAGTAGATCTGGAATGACATACAGTGCTACCTCCAGCATTGTTCAGCAGCAGCATCCGGCTCAGGATTCCCTTGGTTATTAGGATCTTCCATACCTTCATGTGATTCTCATCTCTAGTTCTGTGAAGAATTCCATTAGAAGTTTGATGGGGGTTGCATTGGATCAGTAGATTTCTTTGGGTAAGGTTGACATTTCTACTATGTTCTGACAATCCATGAGAACAGAAGGTATCTCCATCTTCTAGTGTCTTTTATCATAGTCATCTTAAACTCTTTTGATTGAGTTTACTCTTAATATGTTTTTAATTATTTTCTCTACAAATATGGATGATTTGACTTCTTCCTTTGCTGTTTTTCTCCCCTTTCTTGACATTATTCACCTCGCTTCTAGGAAACTAGGGAGCCTCATTCCAGTCCATGGTTCATATATTTCCACCATCTGGAGCACTGTATTGCTCTGACTCAGAGATTCTTCCCTGTAGTCAAAGATAATCAACATTCCAGGACTCAGAGACTAGTCTTCTGACTTTGCCCTTTGTCCCCAGAGTGCACCATGCAGAGAGGAACCTTGGCCCGACAACTGCTGACTCATCACAGCTCTTTTTCAGATAGCGTCTTGGGTCAAATGATAGAAGACTTTCCCAGAAGTCCTATGGTAAGCAGGCTCCAAGATACCTATCTGGCTGTATCTGTTCAGTGATGTATTCAGAGTTGGTTGTGTTTTTAGAGTCACCAATTCATTTTTATTTTTCCCTTGGATTCCTGATGGCATGCTGCCTGGCAGCATAACCGGCTAGATGTTCATTCTCTTCCTGCCTCCACCATTGATGCTCACTATCTATCTATCTATCTATCTATCTATCTATCTATCTATCCATCCATCCATCTATCTATTTATCTATCTACTCATCTATCTGCCTATCTATCTATATTATCATCTCTATCTCTATCTATATCTAACATTTACCTGTCTTGATCTCTATCATCTATTTCAAAATTATAACATTTCCGTATCTATACATCATTGTACTGTCTTTGTGTTAACCTCCCCACTGTCCTGTTCCATCCTTCCTTTCCTCCCCATCTCACTGCTCTTCCTGTTCCTCCTCCCCCTTCCTTTAACTCCTTCCTCTTTTCTCACAGTTCTCCTTTTTATATTCGTGTCCTCTCTATTTATTTTATATATACATTCCATACACAAAAGAAACCATGGTACTCGTAAAGACTCTGTGTTTAAGTACAGGCACACTGAAGGCTGGAACTTTAATGTGGAACTTCTGAGAAGACCTAGAAGTTTCATATCTACTCATCTATAAAAAGACTATTTAGATGCAGAAACATACACCTGCAATCTCAGCACCTAGGCTGACACAAGAGGATACTGAATTTAAGGCAAACTGGGCTCCATAGGTAGTTCAATGACAGTCCTGGGTACAAAGTAAGATCCTGTTTCAAGAAGGTGTATTCACCCAAAATGTAAACAAAATCACATTTGCAATAACAAAATGTTGAGAGCAATCTAGGTTGTTATTTGTTAAATCAATTCTACTCTACATTTTAAACCATCTATACAGCAACCATAAAACAGCAGAAGGAAGCTACCTACAGAAAACAATCTCCAAGGGTTGATTGTTGCTGGGGACAGCCATGGTGCAGAGGTTATGTGTACTTTTAGCAGCACCGTTCTCTAGCCATGCAAGAATCTCCAGATCTTTTTTTTTAACTGGTTTGCAAAATGATACATTATTTAAAAAACTCCAGTGCCGGGTGTGGAATACTTCCTCCTTATCAAAGACATCCTAACACCCCCTAAAAAATGCAGGCTCTTGCCATTCTTGTTGTTCACCCACAGGAAGTAGATAATAAGACTCTGTTGCTGAAGATAGCATATACTTTAATTATAAGATATAGAGAAACCAAACCAGAACTGGGCTACAAGCTCCCTCCCTGCTGGCTAACTTTCATAGTATTGGAAAGTGCTGTGCAGGATTCTAGGAAAGAAGCGGTATTGGTAGCTGTGAATCCTGTGAACTACAATACCTGCCAGGGAAAATGTGCCCGCTGGTCAAATCATGCCACAAGTGTTAGCACTATCGGGTTTGAGACCTGCTCTGTAGGGAGGCATTCATACCTGTGACTATAAACCCAATCGAAAACCATGGCTGAGAACGTCTTAGGCCATAGTGAGAAACTTACTGCTGTATTAGATAGCTAAATTGACAAAGAACCAAAATGCCTTTTGCATATTTGTGTTTAAACCAATAGACAAATGCTACTCTCAGCCTTAATCACGGAAGCTTCTCTTTGCAGAAACGTAGTTAACGGAGAGGTTCCCGTCTGCTTATGGGAACAGAGAAGGGTAGGGTTGAGAGTCATGAGCATGCATTGTATACATGTATGAACTTGTTAAAGAACAAATTTAATAAAATTTACTTAAAATGTACAAATTATTTAGGTTAAAAGATAGAAATAGAGGAGTATACATTGCTTGTGCATGTAGAAGACATCCCAGGAAAGATGGGTGGGGACCTATCATGCTGGTTGCCTTCTTGAAGAAGTGGAAAGAGAAAGGCTCCGGGCAGTGCCTGGTGTCTTTTAAATTTGTAGCCTTAGATTATAATTAGATCACTCTTCTGCAGAGCTGCATTCTTTGTGTTCCATCAGAGAGAGCACATGTCCCAGTCTGGACCTCAATGGTCACATTGTCTTGTCTTTTTTCTTTATTTTTTTTTCTTTTCTTTTTTGCCACACACTTAAATTTTAATAAAGGGCCAAAATTCTTTAGGCACTAGAAACTGTATTTTATCCACCTTCCTTAGTTAACATTCTAAATAGTAAATAAACATTATAAAACAAATTAATATGTGTGTGACCCGGGCCTGTGACAGGAACTATCAATTTTACAGTAGTGACAGGCCTTTTCCTATTTGTGTTTCTAGCCCCTTTCAGTCTCTGTCACTTGTCCTTTCTTGGTTAATCTATCCTAACCCTTGTGAAATAGGGACCCAGAAAAAAGTACCAATTCAGTATTATGAGGTTTAAGTACTATGAGGTTTAAGAGACAGCCCAACAGTAAAAAGGCCAAGCTCTCAGGAACCTTCAAACTCTAGGGGTTCCTACCCTTTGGTAGAGCTTTTTCCATATATCTTATCATCCAGACCTTCACCTGAACTCTAGATCTGTGTGCTTGGTTTACAGATTCACGTTGTCTTTTCTAGCCATGTTAATTCTTTGCCTTTCTTATGAGGAAATCCATGATTACAATTCAGAACCTTACTGTTCCAAGATGATTCCCCCATCTCAGAATCCTTAGTTTATTCAAGGTCTGCAACCTTTCTGCTGTGTTGGTAACACTTTCAGGTCCCAGGGATTATAACTAGGTATCTCTGGGAGCCATTACTCAGCTTACTGTAGCTATCCTAGGAGAATAACTAAAAGATCTTCACTATGTATGTACTGCAGTGAATGTCTTACACAAATATAAGATATTAATAGAGGAAAAATGATAGTAGGATATATGAGAATTCCCCATGCAATATTCTCAATTTCTTTGTAAATCTGAGCTCTTATTTTTAAAAAGTCTATTAAATTAGATAATACTAAAGATGCAGCTACCATAAGATCCAAGAATTGGCCACCTGGGCATTGATCCTAGAGCTATAAAATTGTGTTCCTGCAAAAAACGTTTCCAGTGATGTTTACAGGAACTTCTAAGTCATCTGTTGAAATTTATTACTCAGAAATAAACCCAAAAGAAATGTTTTGGTTTGCCTTAGCCCGGGACTTCAGAACCTCATATATCCCACAAACAATTAATCTGGATGAAATTGGGCCATCCATCCCCAAGTGTGGGAATTAAATATCCCAGTATATGGAGGAGGATATTGAAGAAAAGGTTAGATAGAAGAAATGAAGAGACTGAGCAAGACAGATGCTGGGAAGAAGGGACCATTTGCCCAAGTTTCAGTGCTGAGTTTCTTTGAGCATCTCCAAGTTAGTGTGCTGGGAACCAAATTCCAATACAGCGTTGTTGGGAGATGAGACCTTAAGGAGTGATAAGGTCACGAGGACTCTGCCTTGTAAATTGTCGTTGCATGTTATCTCGGAAGTGGCTTCATTATCACAAAGCAAATTTAACCCTTTCTGTATTCCCTCCACAGAAGGGACAAAGCAATACCTTCCACCACGATTTATGTTACAGGAAGAAGACACCTTAACCTTGGATTTCTCAGGCTCCACACTTGTAATAAATAGTTTTCTGCTCATTATAATCTATGCAATTATATTATTCTTCAATCACAGTATAAACTGGAATAATAAATTTATGATAGTCCAACTCAGGAAGTCACCATAGAGCCATTTCCTATTAAGTTTTAAGATTCAAGAGCAGAAAGAATCTGACTTCCTCCAGAGCTCGTAGAGGGAACAATTCTCCCAGTCCTCTGCAGCATTGCTCATGAGGCCTGATGACCAGACAGTCACTAATGTCACGCTCTTAGTGAATCAGGCCAGTCAGAGGGCTGAGACACCCACACCTTGGGCTTTCAGGAGCTGGAATGTAAAAATAACACAGGCATGGAGGAGAAAGGACATCACACCCACAAGAAAGAAGAAGTTAAGGTACATACTGATGACCCATAATGCAAAGTCCACAGTCTTGGGTGTGACTGGGACAATACTCAGGACTCTGAAAGGATATATGCTGGATTCCTACCTGCCATCCCTGAGCCATGTTGTAGTAATGGAATTAATTAAGATAAAAGACAAAATGGAGAACCTAGGACAGATCTGTCTGAAATGACAGATAATCGTGAGCTATACATCAGAGACATTTTTTTGCTTTCATGTTCAAAGAAAATGTCCATATGTATGTGTTTGTGTGTGTGAGTGTGACGTGTAATGTGTTTGGTGGAGTAGCTCCAGGCCACGGTGCACATGTCAAGTTAAGAGGAAAACTTTATGGAGTTGCTGATCTGCAGTATCATGAAGGTTGGGGGCATCAAACTAAAGTCACCGGGCCCGTGTAGCAAGCGAGTATCTTTACTCATCAAGGCATCTGTCCAGCCTCAAAGGGAATTTCTAATAGTCTATCGGCTTACAAAAATGAGCAAGCTCTTTTGTCCATGAAACTGAGCTCTGTAACTGCGTTGCTTGGGGATTTTATTTAGAGTCAGCCTCCAGTCCAGTGGATTCTCAGTCTGAATGTTCAAGCAATCATGAAACAAAAGATTGTGTCTGGAAAACATGTATAGATAGTTGTTTCTTGTGGTGATTCCCTAAGCGATACTGTATGACAACTATGCAGACAACACATTGCATTACATATTATACACAAATGAGATTATTTACCTTCTATTCGAGGTCTCGCATAGGTCGTAATCAAAGCACTACATTGTTTTATATAGGAGACTTGAGTGCTCCAGCTATGATATTAGTACAGGCCATAAAATCAATCTACATGGATATGAAGAATAATTGCATGAAACTTTTTCTATTTTCCTACACTGGAAGCATAAATACATGTCGCTATAATTAATTAAAGGGAAAATTAAAATATGGCACACAAGGTGGCCAAGTTCACCGATGATGACACCAAGCATCGTCTCCTTCACACAGCCTTGCCAGGTCCTATGCCCTGCTGATGTGAAAAAAGTTCTTGGTTTCCTGTGCCTTTCGATGTCACAGAGGTCACACTCCCAATTCTCCTCACGTTCCTCTTCTCATGAACTCCTGGGGACTCTCAATGAGTGGATGTATCAAAAATGTTCTCAGTGTACCAGTCACTATCAAACTCCATGAAATGGGAAGCCTCTCCTGATAAAGGAGACACCCTTTTCTGGGCAGCCTCCTCCCTCATCCTGGGCACCCTGGCCATAAAAGATGTCATTAGTCAACTATCCCAATTCTCTAAGCAGTCACTTTACAGCACAGAAATAATGGGGAGGTGTGAACCAGTTGATCCATATCAATCACCTTCCAGTTTTTCTTATTCAGATACCACCTTCAGTGTTATTTAATATCTGTGCTTAAAGAGATTTGTGTTCTTAAGTATAATTCAGTTGCTTGATTATTACAATTAAATATTTTAGTGATAGAAAATGGTAGTAGCAGAAATGCAGAATAGGATAGAAAACAAAAGAACAGAACAGAAGAATAGGATAGAATAGAACAGAACAGAGCAGAGCAGAGCAGAGCAGAGCAGAGCAGAGCAGAGCAGAGCAGAGCAGAGCAGAGCAGAGCAGAGCAGAGCAGAACAGAACAGAACAGAACAGAACAGAACAGAACAGAACAGAACAGAACAGAACAGAACAGAACAGCCTTTCTGTTAGGGAAGGTAGGTAGTGAGAGCAGACAAAAGTGTTCGAAGGTCTGCCAGCACCACACATACCCTCTCCCATCCCAATCAAAAGGATTGAACATGAGCAACGCAAGTCATTGTTAGCACTTGCCCAATAGTAATGTGCACTCACCGCTGTTACCTTGTAAGCAATTAAAAGCCATTCTATGTTCTACAATAATACAGAATATGATACCTGAAAATCCTCCTAGTCTGACTCACGTTACCAATCACCAATCACCAATCACCAATCACCAATCACCAATCACCAATCACCAATCACCAATCACCAATCACCAATCACCAATCACCAATCACCAATATCACCAATCACCAGTCTATGGCTGTCCCGCTGACAGTTCAGGAGACGACCAGTAGGTGGCAGGATTGAAGCGCATGTGCAGGCAGATGCAGGCTTTTCCTGATCTATTAATAGCCCCATTGTTTACTGCTCTGCAGCTGCTGTTTATAACTCTGCAGCATGCTTGGCGGCTCTTCCTCCTCACCTGCTATTTGTCTACTTCTGGCTCTATGTCCCCAAGGAGAATAAACAGTGTATCATGTCACATGGGGACTAGAACTAAGGAACCCTGTTTGTGTTTGTTGGGAAAAGTTCCTCTACTCTCACCCCTCATGAAGTGTGAACTTGCATCTAAAAGTAGCAACTAAAAGAATCAAGGTCGCTATGTGGGATTCAATCCAAGAATTTAACCAATCAACCACCTAAAATGTTAAAGCATCAGCACTGTGCCACACAGACATTAAAGAGCCCAATAATGTGCTACAGCGTAACTAAACACATGGCATGAAAACTATTGTTATCAATAAAGAGACACATGCTAAAGGTATGAAGAGCCTTAAGAAGTGCAAACTTCCAAGGAAGATTTATAAACGATCACATGACTCCTCTTTCCAAATAGCCCATTACAGAGCCTATGACACCATCCAACAGTAAAGAGAGTTTTTATTTTACCAGAAGTTAGGAATAAACACTAGACATATGCCAGGACCTCCAGGAGCTGCCATACGTTAGCAGAATGATGATGGGTGGGCACAGCGTCCTTTTGACCACCTAGGATTGCCTCAGCTAAGACATGACTGTGGAGTAGACAATCGTTTCTTTTTGACAAAATAGAAGGCCAGTGTTCTAGAGGAAGAAGTTGGCAGGTTAGTTTTATGAGGCGCCTCTTCTTGGCTCAAAGGTTTTGTTACTCATCTAGTCTTGTTGTCTCGTCAATTTTCATCTCTGGCATCTCTCAATCTTGCATCTCATAAAGATGCAAACCACATCAATGAGAGGTTCACCTTTACAGTCTCCTCGGTTACTTACCAGCCCCATCTCTGAGACCATCATACTGGAGCACACAGATTAGTCTTTTTGTTTTGGTTTGGTTTGTTTTGGTTTGTTTTGTTTTGGTTTGGTTTGGTTTGTTTTGGTTTGGTTTGGTTTGGGGTTTTTGGTTTTTTGTTTGATTGGTTGGTTGTTTTGTTGTTGTTGTTGTTGTTGTTTTCAGAGAAAACAGCTAAGAGGGAAAGCAGAAAAGGAGAAGAATGAATGGAAAGAAAAAATCCAGAGTGTGCTGATGACAGACCTGAGGCCAATTATAAGCCATAGTGCAGTCCCAAGAGCAACATGCAGCTTGAAGATGGGAAGAGAGGTGACCTGATGACCCTGATAACAGTCACACAAGGTAAAAACAATTTGAGGAATGAAGCTGAATAAGTGGACTCAAGGATGGAATCCCATGATCGTCTCTGAAGAGACTAGTAATAGGAGGAACATACTTTAAAATAACACAGCCTACATAAGACAAACCTATAACCAACAATACGCAAAGTGTACTCAAAGTGTACTCAATTTCTACTATTATAAATCAATAACAAGACAGTGGTGCTCACTTTCTCCACTCTTTTTTTTTTTTCTTTTTGGTTATTTTATTTATTTACATTTCAAATGTTATCCTCCTTCCCCACCCCCTGTTTCTATGAGGGAGCTCCCTCACCCACACACCCACTCCCGACTCATGGCCTTAGCATTCCCCTACATTGGGGCATTGAATTTCCATTGGGCCAAAGGCCTCTCCTCCCATTGACACCACCCAAATAAGGCCATCCTCTGCTACATAGGCAGCTGGAGCCATGGGTCCCTTTATGTGTATTCTTTGGTTTGTGGTTTAGTCCCGGGGAGCTCTGGGGGGTTGGGGAGTCTGGTTGGTTGATATTATTGTTCTTCCTGTGGGGTTGCAAACCCTTTCAGCTTCTTCTGTCTTTCCCCTAACTTCTCCATTGGGGTCCCCATGCTCAGTGGAATCTGAGCATCCATATCTCTATTGGTCAGGCTCTGGCAGAGCCTCTCAGGGAACAGCTATACCAGGCTCCTGTCAGCAAGGACTTCTTGGCATCAGCAATACTATCTGGGTTTGGTAGTTGCGTATAGGATGGATCCCCAGGTGGGGCAGTCTCTGGATGGCCTTTCCTTCAGTCTCTGCCCCCCTTTTTCCTCTCTCCCTCCTCTCTTCCTCCCAAGTCCCTCCCACCCTCCACCTCCCGTAATTATTTTGTTCCCTCTTCTTAGTAGGAGTGAAGCATCCACACTTTGGTCTTCCTTCTTCTTGAGCTTCATATGGTCTGTGACTTTCTCCACTCTTTTTCTTTTTTTTTTTCCTTTTTCTATTTTTCTTTTATTGAAAATGTTTTTTAATACAATACATTCAGATTATGGTTTCCTCTCCTGCAACTCTTCTAAGAGCCTCTCTCCCACTCCTTCTATCTGAATTTACACCTTTTCGAATCTCTCCTAGACAACAAATAGCCACTTAGATAATATTGGCCACGCAGCCTGCCTCCATCTTAGTCTTGAAAAACATTTTGTAGTAAAGGAAAATTATGTTCATTGCTGTTTAGGATTAAATATGTATCAAGGATTGGGCTATACTCCACCAATAACCTTAACTCAAATGGTTCTGTACTACCTGTTTCAGAATGGCAAATTGCCTTTGTGTATCCTAAAGATAATCACCAACACCTGGGTTGATGACCACCTGTTATGACCACTTTGTCATGATGCTCACATTGCCATCATGTTTTTGTCTCAGGTGGTTTTCATGATCTACTTGTTATGTTTAGGTTCTGCTTCTGTAACAGCACTCATTTGCCTGGAAGTCACATGGAAGACTACTCCACTCTTTTTCAATACAGTGCTTATAATTGTCACTAGAACAATTGGACAAGAGAAGGAAATGAAAGGGACATACAGAAAATAAAGAAATAACCATCTTCATTTGCAATACATATGATTCCATACAATGAAAGATCCTAAAGATCCCAAGAAAACTCAGTTATGTTTATATCTGATAAACAGCTTCAGGAAAATATTGAGATGTAAAATCAACACACAGAAAAGAGTATTCTCCCTATATCCATGTAACAAGCATTCTGAGGAGGAAACCAGATACCAGAAGAGGGTGCCAGATCCCTCCTCTCATTACAGATGTTTGTTAGCTGCCAAACTTCAGCCCTTTGGAAGAGCAGCAAGGACTACTAAGCACTGAGCCATCTCTCAAGCTCCCTATGTCTTTATCTTTAACAACCAATGTCCAGACAGAAGACCTTTGCTTCAGTTGAGTGTAAGAAAGAATTCCTCTGCGAAGCCAAATCTGCCAGTGTAGACATTTTTACCACTAGGACTTTTGACATTTTTCTTCCTTCTTTAGAACAGACTTGTTTAACTTGGATCTGGGACATTCTTCATTAAGGTGGGTTTCCAAAGTTTTAGTCTGTCACCGTGGGGAAGGCAAGAAGAAACAAAGCAGTATCCTTCATGGCTGCCAGAACAAAGCTGTCTATTGGTCTTGACGGTAAAAGTTAATCTTAGAATCCTGGCAAGGATCGTGCACAGCAAAATCTACATAGAGCCCAGATTGATAGGACTGGTCTGAGAAGTTATCGGTAAGGTGTCGAGAGTATTAATAGCCTTTGACCTACTGATTTCCCTTAAAGGAGTTGACCTTTAAGTCACAGTGGAACAATAATCCATACACAAAAGTCCATTATAAAAGCCAATATAGTAGTAATGACCTGACTTTGGCCTTAAAGAAATAATGAATCAACCCTGTGTGGTTGAACATGGAGGCAAATGTACACTCCCCCACCTCATTTGCAGCGTTCTAACTACAAAAGGAAACCCTTTGTGCACAAGATAAGTGATATAAATAGACGCCGTGTTAATAGATGTGACTAAAGATTCCCACATTGTTCCAGTGCCCAGCTCTTTTCAGATTGTTAGTCATTTATTTCCTCCCTGCATTATGATTCTTGCCACTTTCCTGTTTAGTTTGTGTGAGGGTTCCCAGTCTAAAAGTGCACATCTCTAGTTCTGACTGGAAATATCTCCTGCTTCGTTGTTTCTAGTTTTCAACTACTTCCCTACTATAGAAACCAAAAACTGCCCATGACCTCCGCCCCAGGGAGGCCTTTAAGAGACACACCAGCACTGCTCTCAGCACTAAGAGTGGTATGAATCCAACACCAGTTTTCCCTTTCCGAATCTTCTTTAAAGACAGCAGTATCTGTAGCCACAGCCTCTCAGAACAAGAAAACTCCTTTGTTAGAAAGAAATTACATTCCTGCGTTGTTCACTAAAGCAACACTCAAAAAGCAAGGTGTTCTATTTTAGTAAGAATTAGAATGGACTTGATTATTTGGGGTGGATAAAAAGCTGGAAGTTCAATTCGGGATTAAAGATGTTGTTCTGGTATTAACAACAACACCTTATGAAAAGGGAAATGTGGGCGGGGTCCGTGGGAACATGGAAAGTGCGTCCTACTGTGACTGAAAACTAAGACGGTTAGGAACACACAGACCTGCACAAGAACTTCCACTTCCTCTGGAAGCAAGCATTTTATTTGCAATGTACATAATTATACCATTACTACAGACATTCTAGTCTGCTCCAAATTTATAAAAAGAATTATATACTGCCTTCCCCACTAAGCATTTTTATTTAGTTGTCTAGAATAAAATACACACACAAGAAAGAAAGAAAGAAAGAAAGAAAGAAAGAAAGAAAGAAAGAAAG
>JANHMN010000002.1:167032960-167056969 GCA_030674055.1 Rhabdomys pumilio
CACACACACACACACACACACACACACACACACACACACACACACACCCCTTTCCGAGGCGGGGTTGACAGCTGCAGAGTGGAGGACCACAGCTAGGGGGCGCCCTCTTCAGCGGGGCCACTCTGACTTGGGGCGCGCTCCCCTCCCTTCGCTGCTCCTGGCGAGCTGAGAAGGCGGAAGCAGCGGCGGCCGCGGCTGGGGCTGAGGCTCCGGCCGTCGGCGGACGCAGCAGCCGCGGCCCACGAACCGGCAGTTTGGCGTCGGAACCACTTGGTCTCAGAGTGTCGTGTATGAAGGCGACGCGGCGCAGCCCGGGGGAGCCTTCCCAGTTGGCTGCGAAGTTTCTGCGTGTGCGATCGGTGAGTGAGTGGCTTCGAACTTGAGCTCCGGCGACCGCGGGCCCGGGAGAGTCGCCCCCGGTTCCCCACGGGACAGGGACGTGTCGCTGCGGGCCCTCGCTTCCCACAGACGGGAGTGGCGATCACCAGGTCCTCCCTCGGGTCCGGGACTCCGCCCCCTGTCCCCTCTCGTCTGGGTAGCCCTGGGACCCCGTCTCAGCACAAAGCCACCTCTGTCCCTGTCATATGACAGGTGCAGGATGCGCCCGCTGTCCTCCCACGAGCCGGGGGCGCCCTCCGTGCCCTCGCCGGGACTGCAGGTCTCCCGCGAACCTTCCGGCTCACGGCATCCCACTCCCCAGCCCCTCTTCCTCACCTGGTGTTTTCCCCTTTCCAGGGAAGGAAATCGCCTGCTGGGTTTTCCCAGTCCCTTCCAGCTTAAATTAAAAAGAAAAGAAAACAAAAATCCCTTCAAACTCCCAGAGTGCAGGGGAAAACTTTTTTGTGTGCCCTTTTAAATTCGAGAGCGGTTCTAACCTAAGCAGCAAGTTAAAAAAAAAAAAAAGTACGATGACACCAATGTTCCCCTCCCCACCCCTGCACTCTAAGCGACTGTTCCTGACGCGGTATTGCTAAAGCTGTTCCTAGTATTTGGCTTCAGGGGAACTCCGGATGAGACTTAGACTGTCTTCGTGTGTGAACAGAAAGCACCTAAAGCTTGGATGTATAGGATTTGCTTGTTTTTCTGAGAGCAGGTGACTAGCCTGTGACACAAGTCTAGAAACGAGAACCTGTCACATCTGAAGTGTAGGCTTTGTTGGGACTTGAGCTGCTGGCATTTCTTACCTCCTTGGATGATGCTGGGTTGGGGAGAGCTCTTTTTGGTTTTTGAGGTGGAGTGTGAAGTGTGGCCGGTTTGGTGTCATGTGACGCGAGGAAAGTATTTGAACCAGTGGCTTGGCCACATGATGGATACAAGGATCATATCTGAGTTTCAGCCTTGATGATTGATATATATATGTTCAGTATTATAGCCCTGTTTTCTTGATATTTGCTGCTTATAAATTTTTGGTCTCTTGACTTGTGTAAGGGAGTGTCCAGAATCCTTGGGTTTTAGAGGAGCAGACAATCTCTGAGTAAGGAAAAGATCCTTGAATTTTAGTTCAAAGGTAAATGACATCAATCAAATATTTGTGTTATTTCATAACCATTGTAGCACAGTTTTCCAGGTCTTTGTATTTTAAGAATTGATTTTTTTTTTTTTTAAAGATTTGGTACATGGTTGCTGTTAGTAAAGTTTGGGTTTGGGGTTTTTTTTTAAACATAATTTGTGTGTGTGTGTGTGTGTGTGTGTGTGTGTGTGTGTGTAGGCTTTCTTCCATAGGCTTGCCTATGGAGGTCACAGGACAATCGGTGGGCCCCATCTAGTGAGCCCCTTATAGAAGAGAATTAAAGGTAACTTGTCAGTATTTTCTTCTATGTAGTTTTGATTTATGAATTACATGTTTACTTATATATGCACTCCAGCTGACTTAGAATGTATGCTTTCAAGACTTAACTTACACATTTCTTTAGTTTCACATATCCTAGCATTAGCATCTGTGGGTCATCCTACTCCACATGCAAGACATCTGACAGCATTGTCTCTGAATTATAATCTATACCTAGACATAGATCTGTAGATTTAAGCCATGATTTCTGACAAGGCTGATTTCCCTATTAACTCACTGTGTGATTGAGATAGGTTGGTAATGATCACCTCCACGGTGTTTCATCAAAGCATGCTTTAATAGATTGTGAGGGGCAAACAATTGCAGTCCTGAAATACCAGATAAAGGACTTGACTTTCACTCTGCCCCTTCTGTTCATGGAGAAAGCCACCCAAATAAATAAATTAATTACATAAATAATTTTTAAAAATTTTAAAAGTTGTGAGAAATATTTATACCAAAGCATATAAACTTATTTTCGTGAGTCTGGAGGCCAATTTTGTAGCAGCTCATAAAGAGAATGCCCAGGGCATAGTGTTTCGACACACACCGTATCATGTTCTTACCTCTGTAGCTGATTCAGCTCAGTCTTCCTTCCTGTCGTTCATGAAGATGGCGTGTAGGGAAATCAGAGATGTGACTTTCTTACCTGTCACTGCAGGATATGAAAGTAAACGGAGAAATATTTGTAAAACGTACTTGTTTTAGCTTAATTCCCTAATATTAACTAGGTTGCAGTTTAATTCCTATACTATGTGTTAAGATATTGCAGTTTATTATATACATATACAGAACACACACGAACACCACTGACTTTCAGGTTATTATCCAATAAGATTATTTGGAAGACACGAGCTTCTGTGTTCTTAAAGCATGAGAAGTAATGAAAGCAACTTGATATTGGTTACATTTTTTTCTAATGATAACACTTCTAATAATATGTTTTAATATTAATATTCTAATAAGTGTTTCTAATGATAACACTTTCTAATGATAACACATGAGAGCTGGTATGTATGATATATGTATATATGTACGTTTTTGGTAAACCAATGAATTTAATTAGGGTTGCCCTCAAGAACATGAGTAAGGGGTTCTTGACAGCAGGAGCATAGGCAACTTAACAGAAAATGCCTCTCCTCCCTTAGCCTTTCACTGAAGACCTCAGAGAGAGGTGGCACTTGATGAGCTCGTCTCCAACCTGGATGATGGTCCCCAACTTGACAATAGTAAGGAGGGAATCTTTATCTGTTTAACTGATTTATTTAGTTTTATTTATGTAGAGGTGTGTGTGTCTGTGTATGCCTCAGATGTGTAGCCCACAAAAGCCAGAAGAAGGTATTAGATGCCCTGGAGGTGGAGATATAGTTGGTTGTAAGCCTTCTGATTTGGATGCTGGGATCCAAACTTGAGTCTTCCTGAAGAACTACAGTTGTTCTTAACTGCTGTGCTATCTCTGCAATCTGGGCTATCTCAGGATCCCAAGGGGGGATCCTGAGCAGGTAATCAACGCTGCTGAGAGAGTTAAGAATTCAGTGGGCATGTCAGTCCCAGGAGACAGCAGTCCCCAGCACACCTCCCAATGCTCTTGCCACTTCTTGGTCCATGGATGCTTGTATAGGTTTTGGGTTGGCTTTGTTTGTTTGTTTGTTTGTTTGTTTTTGAGACAGGGTTTTTCTGGGTAGCCCTGGCTGTCCTGGAACCACTCTATAGACCAGACTGCCCTCGAACTCAAAAATTTTACCGCCTCTGCCTCTCCAGTGCTGGGATTAAAGGAATGAGCCACCACTGGCTCCTGCTTGTGTATGTTTTCTAAGAGTGCACTTACAGCCTGGTGTGGTAGCTCATGCCTTTAATCCCAGCACTGTAGACAGAGGCAAGTGGATCTCTGTGAGTTTGAGGCTAGTCTGGTGTACAGAATGAGTTCCAGGATAGCTAGGACTGCAGAGAGAAACCCTGTTGGAGAGGTGGAGAGGGGGAAGTGCAATCCTTCAGTGGAAATTGTTTCTGTGAGGCATGTTTTCCTAGGAACATGTAGTTCATAAAAGTTCTCTTTGAATCAGATGACAGTCAAATCTTGACCTGGACAGCAAGAAAGCAGTATAGAAACTGTCTGTAAGCCAATTTTTAAACTAAACCTTTGGCAGGAAAGGAAGACTAAGTTCACTGATGCTTGTCATATCAACACATATGTATATGTGCTATGCAGCTTAATGACAAATATAAATGTCTCAGAAGTGGCTTTACTAAGCAAAACAAAACAGCTAAAAAGTTACGGGTATAACTGTATTGTTATCAAGAGTATATAAAAATGGACATTCTTGTATATACACTGTGGAAGTGAAGATTAGAAAGCCTTTGATATACTTTGGATAAGTAACATCATTTATCAGAAATCTTTAAAAATTCCATGTCCTTTCACCCAGCAATTCTACTTCCATGACTAGAAACCATGACTAAGAAAATAGATACAAGAATGGTATAAGGAGAAACATAACAAAAGATATCATCCATAGTTGGCATGACTCTTTTGTCCTCAAATCTGAAGGAGGTAAAAAGGATTCTACACTCAAATTTTTGAGCAAAGGCACGCATGCCTAGTTCTGCTATATGTCACAGTCTCTCATTCCTTCCGGTCTCCCAGTCCCAATCACACTTTCCTAGACACTCACATTAGAAATGGCAAGGTTTTGGGAGATAATTTCAACTTTTAAAAATTATATCAAAAATAAAGTAAAATAATATGTAATTGCTGATGAATCATTGGAGTTTTATCAACTCAATATAATAATATTGGGCAGCATTTTAAAAAAAATAAATCTTAAATGTGTTTTGTCAAAACCCAGATAAACATGATGTAGTTCTTAAGTGTCCAGGTTCTGGGGTCAGGTCGACTGGGTTTGATCAAACTCCGTCACTTTGCGGATGATCCTGGGCAAGTTGGCCTTTTTAAGCTCCATGGTTTTCACTCTGATAAGTGAGAACTGTACTATGTAAAAACATATGAAATAATAACTGATTGATTGCCAGGTACAGCTTCAGTGCTTGAGTGTGTATTAACACACGTGATCCTTGCAGGGACTCTCAGATGGAACCTGTCACTAACCTCATTTTACAGGAGAGGAAACTAAAGCATAAAAAGATTATGCTCTCTGTCCAAGTCATGACCAAGTGACTGAGAAAGGCCTACTGGGCTGTCCAGCCTAGCCATGAGCTCTGTACTGCACCACAGTACTGACACCTCTAGGTTTTGATTCTGTTGTTGTTTGTTTCATACTTTCATCCATGTTGGTTGGGTGGCTAACAGACACCTGGAACTCTGGCTCCAGGGGATCTGGCTTTTATAAGCACCTGAACTCACATGTATGTAGACACACAAATAATTAAAAATAAAATAAATCTCAAACAGAATTAGAATTTGGCGGCATCTGTTTGCTCCTAGTTTTCCATAGGGAAAGAAGCCACATGTCTTTTTCCAGTCATTAGTGATAAAACATGGTCATCTGATCTGGCTGAAGGCAGGAGACTAACTTTTAAATTCCATTCTTTCTGTATAATAAAAATCACCACATTGAGCATTTAGAAATCCACATGGAACTTTAGATTCAGAAAAGGAAACAAAGTGCCAAGTGGTTCCAGTTACTTGCCCCAGACCACATACCAACAACTGACTGGTGTGTGGTCTCTTGGTTCCTGCTGGCTGTACTAGTCTCTTTAGCTCAGACTACCTAAAGGACCTTCAGTGACATAGAGAACTTCCTCAGGGCTGGAGAGGTGGCTTAGCCGCTAAAGGCTGAGCTCACAATCACATCTCAATGGATGTTTAGTAAGCATTGACTGTTACGTGAAAAACCTGGCACTAAGGTCTGAGCATGACTGTAAGCAGATGACAGGAGGCTATTGTAATTGAAGTGGTTTTCTTTTCAACTTCCTGTTTTTGCATTAGTCTACAAACTTTCCTTGAAGCATCTGTGTCGTCTCTGTGGTCTGCATAGGTGATTCGTAAACATTTTGGAGGAGTGAATGAGATGACTTACCATGAAGTGGTAGCTATGAAACAAAGCTCAAAACACCGTAAAAGCTATTTTGTAAATAACATTAAAACAGTGTGGTAGGAGACTATATAGATAAACTATATATTTGCCACAGCATTTTGTCATTGTTTTTCTTCTTGCTATGTTTGCAGATTGACTGACAACAAAGCTACTATGAGTCTCTTAAACTGTGAAAACAGCTGTGGGTCCAGCCAGTCGTCAAGTGACTGCTGTGCTGCCATGGCTGCCTCCTGCAGTGCTGCAATGAAAGATGACTGTGTGAGTGGCTCTGCCAGCACGGGGAACCTCTCCAGCTCCTTCATGGAGGAGATCCAGGGGTATGATGTGGAGTTTGACCCGCCTTTGGAAAGCAAGTATGAGTGCCCCATCTGCTTGATGGCTTTGCGGGAACCAGTGCAAACACCATGTGGCCACAGATTCTGCAAAGCCTGCATCATCAAATCCATAAGGTATTTGATTTTAAGAAGGAATGATGCCCTATAGCAACCAAATGTAACCAAATGTAACCAAATGTAAAGAGCTTGTGAGAAAGAGGCCCTCCCTAGAACAGGCAGACAGAAAACGCTGGTCAGAAAAACAGCAGAATGGACAGAAAAGTGAGACAGTAGGGTCTTATCCCAGTTTGTACTGAGGTACGAACAGAGACTTCTGTGTCTCCCACCCAGGCCACCAGGAAGACTGGAAAGTAAATAGCTACTTTTGCCTTAAGCAGTTCTGTTGCAGACTAGGAGAGGATTCTGTTTCACGAAAGTAATATTTTTAATTTGCCTTGAATCGGGCTACTAGAGCAGGGGTTCTCAGCCTGTGGGGTTGCAACCCCTTTGGAGGCCGGATGACTGTTTCACAGGGGTTGCAGATCAGATATTCTGCATATCAGATGTTTACATTACAATTCATAACAATAGCAAAATTACAGTTTTGAAGTAGCAATGAAAGTAATTTTGCGGTTACAAGGGGGCTGGGGGTCACCAGAACACAAAGAACTAACTGTATTAAAGAGTCTCAGCCTCAGGACAGTTATCATAGAGAACCACTCTAGGATAAACCCAACCAGGTGAGGAGTCCTGACTCTGAGTGATTATATATTCTATTGTTAGCTCTGGTAAATTCTGTTGTCTCCTGTCTAGGAGCAACTGTAAGATGACTAGCATTCCCAGAATCTAATCCCTCTCTCTGCTGCTACAACCGCACCCTCCTCACACAGCCATGCATAAGTCAGCTCTAACAGGCCTCCCTCCTAGCCTTGCCATCTTCCAGTCTCATTACAGCAGCCAGAGTGGCATGACAGATGACGCCTCCTTGGCTCAGAGCACCCTTCATGAATTATCTGGGAGTAAAAGTCCTTGGAAGGCCATGTGATTCATTTTCTGTCCTCTCCAAGGGCTCACTCCCCTTCCATTCCTCTCCTCATGCTGCCCATTGTACCTGTCAGACACAGTGCTGCCTGGTGAGCTGGAACACACTGATAGGTGTCCTGGCTACTCCATACCACCATGGCAAACCATAACCCTGCTTGCCTTCCAGTACACCATATCTTCCTTACCAAGCTGTTCTTTTCTCATTTTCCCCTGACACTTTTGCCCTTAAATACCTAGTAATCGATGTGTTTTGTCTGCCTACACAATTGGAAAGTAGATCCTTGAGACTGAGGTGTTATATTGGTTTTCTCTAGTTACAGGAACAGTGTCTTCCCCACAATAGGCATTTAGTATGTGATTGCTTTAAGTGGATTCAACTACACAAGAGAAAAAGATCATCATTTGGCCCAACTAGGTCTCACCTCCTAGGTTCTGTCACCTCCTCACTGACCAGTAGTCTGTGAACCACAAATGGATCCATCCACTGAGGAGGTCAAAGCCCTCGTGTAGTTCCAGTCACTTCTCCAAAGCTGTGTCGAGCATTGCTGCATTAGCAAACGAAGTGAAGTGATCCCTAAGTAGGCTATGGCAATCTTGGGCTACTCAGTGGTCTATACATTTTTATCTCTCAATTTCTGTACCAACTGTCCAATAAAGCCTGAAATTAAGGTGATCATATCCTGGAACTTGAATTAAGTTACAGGGGAGCAACACAGCTCTTCAGTTTGAGCGGAAATGTGTTCCCATTAAATTAGTAAGGGCTTTAGAGGATACGGTTATTTATTTGTGTGTTTGTTTTCCAGCCTTGGCACTATTAATATTTGGGGCCAGATAATTCTTTATTGTGGTACACTGTCCTCTCCCTCTTTGGCCATCAGCTGCATCTGCTCTGTGTTGTCTAGATGCTCATATGCTACCTTCGGGCCAGCGTGTGAGGTCATGGTGTCTCCTGGGGCCTCTGGTTTACCACACAGCAGATCAGCTTCAGCCTCCTCTATATGCTTTTTAAGTAGGTAAAGATGATAGCACAGGAGACATGCTGAAATGTGCACTATTTATCAAGTGTGCAGGAAGGTAGCTGGCTAACCTTTGGAGTCTTTGGAGCAGAAGATTTTGGACGTTGTAGGACAGTGATAGGAAAGAGACAAATTCCACAAAAGGGTATCTGCGGCTTTAGTCCCCCACTTCCTTCAAAGCTAGAAGTAGCTGCATACTGTCACTTCAGTGCTCCCAAGAACAGCTGCTATAAAGTCTTCATTCCCTGCCATTCACGAAATCAAAACAGATCTTGGTCTAATTTCATTTTCTTTGGATTATCTAAAACTACAGGTGATGATTGTAGCTTTACTCTGTAAAGTTCTTACTTTCTCTTAGACACATATGCTTTACAGATTTGTTCCTGGCTTTCAGCGTTTTAAAAGAATCTGATGGTTTACTATGGTTTTGGTTTTGGTATTGGTTTTGGTTTCAGACTGAATATGTAGTCCTGGTGTCCAGGAGCTCCCTAGGTAGACCGGGTTAGCACAGAGATCTCACACCTGGCATGCTTTATATAATCCTAATCGGGCCCTGTAAAGATTCTCTCTACACTTCACTTTGTGTTTGAGAACAGACACCATGTCCTGCCATAGCCGCAAAAGCAGTGTTCATTTCATTTTTATGTTAACCAGACTATTTTTTTCAATGTTTTGTTTATTGTCTAACTGGAATCTATACCACAATCTACAACCTGTTAGCTTTCTTAGACAGTCAATGTGGTGCTAGTTTGCATTCATTTTACAAATGAATTCATAAACTCTAGTGAGAATTCTGGAATTTGGGGTTCTCTTTTTAAAAACACAGAAATATTATAAGAATGTGCTTTTGCTTTAACTCCAAGTATGGGCATATGGGGACTACGTTGGACTGTCCATAACAGCTGTGATTCACCTCATGCACTAGGAATGCTGGGAGCTTTTTCAGAGGTTATATGGTGGGAGATAGAGTGGGTGGTTGTTGATCGTTCACATGGATTGCTTGCAGTTTGTTAATAGTTGTGCTCAAAGAAGAAACAAAAGGAAAGAAATTAGATTCAAGGATCTCCTCCCCACCCTCTCTTTCCTCTTCCCCTCCCCCCTCCCTCTTGACTTTGTAAAATTCTGGGTTTTTCCTCTTGTTCCCATGCTTCCAGAATAGCAACTCTTGACTCAAATATATTTATAGATACCTAGGGTATAAGCCTAAGTTCTGCCACATGGCTGGTTACCTCTGCTCACTTCCCATGCCTCTGACCTCCTCCATGTTCCAGGGCCAATCCTCCCATGCTTGGCTCTATCCCAGAATCCTTTCTGCCTACTAGATGTCCCACCTTTAATCCTACCCTTTTCTATAGGCCCTAGGTTTTTTATTGACAAGTGATGCAACCATACAGTACACAGGCTAGTTTTCTCTACACCCTTCTATCCTCTCCTGTCTAGTGATAGGGGGTGAAACGGGGATAACGGGTGGAGAAAAAGGAAGAACCTGCAAAGTGACCGAGGTCAGCTACACTCTACAGTACACATGCCATTTGGGTGTTGCAGTGCAATATAACGCATGGATGGATGATTTCGACCACTAACTCGAAGTTGCCTGCTTCTTGTAGGGATGCAGGTCACAAGTGCCCAGTTGACAATGAAATACTGCTGGAAAATCAACTGTTTCCTGACAATTTTGCAAAGCGAGAGATTCTTTCCCTGACGATAAAGTGCCCAAATAAAGGCTGTTTGCAAAAGATGGAACTGAGACATCTCGAGGTATTAAGGGTGTTTTCTGGCTGTTGTCACAATGTGATCTCTAGAGCATAAAGCCTTTGCTCTTTGCCTGTGTGTTATAGGCTGTAGCAATTGGCTAACAGGTTCTTGCCAAATACTAATAACTCTTTCATCATTGAATGCAAAAACCTAGAAAATGGTTTTTTTTCTATCTGCTTAAGCTTTGTCCCAGCAATAAAAATAAGTGTGTGTTCTTGTACGTTTTTTAGATAAGGACATCTACAGTATAACAGTTGAAGAGCTCTTTAATTGCAAAAATTACATTTTAACCCCATAACTTTATTTCTCTCCTTTTGAAATGTTTTTAAAAATAAAAATGTCTTCTAGCCATCACCTCAGTACCTTCTGTTTTCTTTGTTTCTGTGTCACACAGGAAGTGTGACAACCTCATGCTTTCCATTTCTCTAAATTGCACATTGTAGTATCCACTAAATAAAATATTTACATAGTTAAAAAGTTAGCTAAAGTGAGATAATTTTCTTTTTAATTAAGATAAATCAATTCTTTGATTTTTTTTTAAACCAGAAATCAAATATGGTCAATATTCTGTTTGAAATAAATGTTTGAAGTCTGTCCCTCTTCTTTAGCTCTTTCTCTTTAAAAAAAAAAAAAAAAAAAAAAAAAATATTTGTTCATTTGTGTGTATGCACACAAATATGTGTGTGTTTGAGTGTGTACTGTGTGTGCAGGTGCCCGTGGAGGCCAGAGAGGTACTGGACCCCTGGATTACAGACAGTTGTCAGCCCGGTGTGGCTGCTAAGAACAGAATCCAGATCCTCTTGAAGAACAGCGGTCACTTTAGTCACCGAGCCACCTCTTCGGCCATTTTTGTGAGAGTGACCCTTTCAGCACAGTTTAAATTGCTAATCTGGAAATCTAACTTCTTCCTAAAACTTCCCTAACTGGAAGTATAAATTTGAGACTTCACATTCTTTTTTATAAATTTGACATCCACAATTATTAATTGGAAGATTCCATTAAGACCTTCATACTGTGTATGGCTAGAGAATGTGGGCTTCAGTCACTGTTATAATTTGATTTCTGTTGCTGTGATTACTCTGACTAAAAGCAGTTCAGGGTGGGAAAGGGTTTATTTGACTTAGAGCTCCAGATCATAGCCTGCTATTGAGGAAGTTTGCTGGCTAGCTCACAGGGCCTTGCTCAGCTAGCTTTTCATCCAGCCCAGGACAACCTGCTCAAGGAATGGTGCCATCCACAGTAGGCTGGGCCCTCCCACCTCAGTTAATAGTCAAGGCAGTCCCCTATAGACATGCCCAATCTGAGCAGTCCCTCAAGTGAGACTTTGTTCTTGGAGTGACTCAGGTTATATCTAGTTGGCAGTTAAAATTAATTCTGAGAGGAAAAAACATGTATTATTAGAAGAGATTGTCTTTAGAAAACTTTTTTAGTGTTTTCAAATACTAATCTCTTATTTTGCTTTATACAGGATCATCAAGTACATTGTGAATTTGCTCTTGTGAATTGTCCCCAATGCCAACGTCCTTTCCAAAAGTGCCATGTTAGTACACACATTATCGAGGATTGTCCCAGGAGACAGGTTTCTTGTGTAAACTGTGCTGTGCCCATGGCATATGAAGAGAAAGAGGTATGTGCTTATTTAAATTTGTTCCTTGCTTTTTAAATGCATGTTTGAGAGGGTCAGCATTACATAGGATGTAACTACAAAAATGAGTTTATATCATCAGTTTTTTAAAACCAATTTTTAAGAAAGGAATAAAGTTTCAAGGCACTCACAAATCCTTAAGTGTGGAGTTTGTATTTGCATATCCTTAAAAAGCATTTTAAACTAGTTCCCAAGAGTAAACAACGAAAGAAAGCTGCTAGGGAAGATACATGCTGGCATACTTCCCTGACTGAATTTTAATGAGTGATTGGTCGTAGACAAACAAGTAGCATGATTACTGTGTAAGATTTCTACTTGATTCACAAAGACTTGATTCACAAAGAGTGTGAGCTCTTGCATCTGTAAGAGAGACTTCATTAAATACAGCAAGTGTGCTCCGGTGGTACCAAGTCAGTGGAGAAACAGTACGGTCCCGGCACTTGCGACATGGAGTGGTTGTTTTCATTCTCCTGAGATGTAAGGAGGCCAATCTGTTTCATCCTAACAGTGTCTGTCGGGCTGACACTGAAATCCTACCCTGTACTCAGTGACTTCCTTAAAATTGTATTCCTCTAAATTGTTCCTTAGGAAATTGAGCATTTTATATTTTATATGCTCATAAAATAGTCAAAATTCAGTTAACTTATTACTAAATATGTAAAATCTCATTCATAATTGGAACAAATTGGTACCTTTCTCAACCTGAACAAGTTGGATGAACTTATGAGGAAAGTTTTCTATTTTCAGCATATCAAGTAAACCAGTTACTGTGTTCTAGAAAATGGGGCTCACCCTTCTAAGAACTTGGGCACCAAAACCTCCTGCCCTGCTGTTTGTTTGTTTACTTTAACTTTTTACTGGAAAGAATTGTAACTAACTTGTCGTGTTGCTGCTAAAAACTGATGCCTTTGGAGAATTTCAACATCAGCAAGTGCAGTCTATGCTAATCACGGGTACGCTGCCTCGAGGTAAAAGAAGTGAGCCAACTGTGTTGTGTATGCTAACACATTCTTTGAAGAAGTCTGGAGACTAAGTCTTCATTTGCTCATGGTAAAAATTAATATCTATAAAAATCCGTCTTTTTAATTTTTCATATTTTCTCATACATTTCTTAATTCTCTCTTACAACTTAGATCCATGATCAGAGCTGTCCTCTGGCAAACATCATCTGTGAGTACTGTGGTACAATCCTCATCAGAGAACAGGTAGGACCCTCTTTTGCAAATCACTATTTCCTTAAGAGCTTAAACAACTGCTAGGTATTTTTTAATTGACAATTTAAATTAATAAGGCAAAATTAGTACATTTTTAAGCAATCTGTTGTTCAAAATATTATAAAAATTAATGTAATTACAAATACTTTAAAGGAATCAAAATATACCATTTTAGGTACTTAAAATTCTGAGTCATTTGCATAATACCTGTATTTATATTTATTTATAAGAGTTGGTTGGTAAGCCAGGTGGTGTATGCCTTTACTGTCAGCACTCAGGCGACAGGTGGACCTCTGAGTTCAAGGCCAACATGACTAGGTAGTAAGTTCCAGGACTACACAGAGAGACCCTGCTCCTCCTTGCCCCACAAAAAAGGATTCCATTGGCTAGGGATGGAACTCAGGGGAGCAGAGAATCTGCTTAGTGTGCCCAGGGCTCCACTAAGTGTGTGATCCCTAGCACAGACAAAGAAATGAACAAAAACTGAACCAAAACAAGTAAGTTTAAGATCAAAACAGTTGAAGGTAAAGGCCCCACGTAAAGACAAAACAGACGTATAGTGTTTATACCCTGAGGTGAGGGACGAGGGTCTCCTTGTCAGAGGCTGGCTGAGAGCAGGGACACAGAAGAAAGCATGTCTGCTTAGTAGCTCAGTACTGTGTCGTGCCAGTTCCTGGAGTCTGCAAAGGGCTTCCAGAACCTGCAGTGTCCCCAGCCGTGGTGATCATCATGGAAGGCAGAAATGGTGATTAAAAAAACCTCTTATAATTATTAATCAAAAAAGGAGAATTCCACCCAGTTGCAATCTGTTGATGTTTAGGGAGCTTACCCACAAAGGATAAATATTAGTCACTAAATCTGTGTGTGCCCAGAAAAGCCTGTAAGTGGAGAAACTCGCTATCTTGCTTGTAGGAAGAAGCAACAGGACCTGCCACGTGACTGTTTCTGTGCATCTGTTAGTAAAGTAGTGTTTTCCTAGGAATCCTAATTTGAATGTGTTAAATGTGTTGCTTATGAAGTCATCTCGCACCTCTGGTTTTCCTTTTTGTTCTCAATTAATATTTGATGGAAACTATGCTATACTTATAAAAGCTCAACAAAAATAAAATGTAATAAAGACAGAATCCGTAAATGAAACATCAGAAAAATTGGACTTTGATCCTTGCTGTGACATGGACGTCATCTCAGTCCACAACTGTGGCTCAATCTCTACTGAAACGTGGGCCCTACTTTCACTTGGCTTCTCCCTCCCTCTTTCTGTCCTTCCTCTCCTTGCTCCTCCTCCTCTTCTTCCACCCTTTCTTCTCTACTTTCCTGTCTGTGCTGGGGTTTCACATCCCAGGTTCGCACATGCTAGGCAAGAGCACTCTCCCAGTGAGCTGCCTGGCCAACCCCTTGGTACCTTTTCTGTATTTGCTTGGTTGATTTTGATTTTTTTTTTAACAAGGTCTCTCCATGTAGCCCTACCTGGCCTGGAACTCACTATGTAGATCAGGCTGGTTTTGAACTTATGGAAATCTACCAGCCTCTGCCTCTTATTGCTAGGATTAAAGGCTGTGCCATCATACCTGGCTCTCTTGGTACCATTTTAAAAGTATGGTCTCCTTTAATGCATCTCGCTCTAAAGAAGATACCTTTGAGCCCCCAAATCAAAGACCAAAATTTCTCCACCATGTCAACATCAGCAGTACTGAGAAGAGAGCCAAGCACCAGGTCCTCTGGCTGTGCTCCAAAGTCATTGTTCATTTACTAACCATGATAGCAAAACATGGCTACATTGGCAAATTTGAAATCATTGATGATCACAGAGCTGGGAAAGTCGCTGTGAACCACACAGGCAAGTTTGGAATGATCGACCGTAGTAGATTTGACAGCTCAAAGGATAGAAAATGACAGAACAATCTGCTCCCGTCCCATCAGTGTGGCTTCGCTGTACTGACAACCTCAGTTGGCATCATGGACCACAAAAAAAAAAAAAGATAAAAATACACAGGAGGGAAAATCCTGGGGTTCTCCTTCTAGAGCTGTAAAACACATAAGAAAAGCCTCCATGGTCTGTGCTCAGGGTCAGTCCTTTCCCGCAGAATAGCAAATGTATGGCAGTGTGGATTGTGCTGACTCTTCAATCAACTAAGACAGTCCTGTGACCACACCTTCACTTGAGGCTGGGGTGCTGTATCCAGTCCAGGATGGTTGTGTCTCTCTACCATATAACAACAGAGTTCCCCAGTAGAACCAGAATATGCCAGGGTTTCAGAGATAAGATGATTCATAAAAGGTTGTCAGACAAGAAGTAATGGATCTGTTCAGTGGTTTTAATGAATCTATTTATGACTTGTCCCTTATTAAATGGCTGAGACTTCAGAGAGGGCTTTGGGGTTGCCACAGTAGTTGTCAGGGTGTTTTCTTGAAAAGTGCCACAAGAGGGCGCCAGTTCCCTACAGTAGAAACAAATCCATTGTAAGGAAGTTTAGTGAACGAGAGGTGATATTGTAAGATGTTACTACTTAATTTCTCTCAGAATTGTGAAGAAGCCATGTATAGTTTTGCTTTGTGTAAGTTAAATTTACTTTTAAATATACTGACATCATCTAGAACATGATAGGCAGGGGAAGACATTTTTCAGCCTTTGTTTTGCTTTTCAGATGCCTAATCATTATGATCTAGACTGCCCAACAGCTCCAATCCCGTGCACATTCAGTGTTTTTGGCTGTAATGAAAAGGTAAGTTTTCTTTGAATTCTGGAATACACATTTTTAAAAAAAATATTCTTAGATCTATGGCCTACTGAAGAATACTAATAAATTTTAGTTTTTATAAAACATTTGTATAAACATCATTGGTGTAAACTATTTTGAATACTGATACTATTACACACAGATACTTGGCAGTGGCTAAAGTATTTAAGCATGACTGAACATGTCTACACTACGTTTGTCGTTTTTCACTTGTGTGCGTACATGTGCACAAATGTACATCAGTACGTATGGAGGTCCGTGTGGTCCGTGCAGCATGTGAAGGTTAACAGCTTATAGGAGTTACTTTTCTCCTTCTATCATGTGGATCCCAGGGGGTCAAAGGGTTATCAGTCTTGGTGGCATTATCATTGAGCCATCCTAACAGCCTTGGACTGAATTAACGGGCGGGAACAGCAGTGTTGAGGGCAGCCCTGGACAGTGTTTCAGTAGCTGCTAGCACCTGCCTATATCAGGTGGCTCACAGGGCCTGGAACTCTGGCCCAGAGGGTCCTCTGGCCTCTATAGCACCTGCATTTGCATTTACAGCCCCAAACACACCTATAGTTTAAAATAAAAATAAAAATTTACCAAAAAAAAAAAAAAGTCCAAGAAGACAAGGGAAAGGGCTGGAGAGACAGCTCAGTGGTTAAGAGCACTAACTGCTCTCCCAGAGGACCTGAGTTCAAATTCCCAGCAACCACATGGTGGCTCACAACCATCTAATGGGATCTCTCTGCTGTGTCTGAGGACAGTGTCAGTGCACTCATATAAATAAAATAAATAAATAAATCTTTAAACAAAGACAAGGGAAAATGAATATGGTGATTTATTAAAGTATTTTAATGTTTTGCAGGGTTTTTTTTTTTGTTTTTCGTTTTTTGTGTTATTCAGTCTAGCAATGGCATGCATGCAAGACTGAAGTAGAATAAGGAAAGGGAGTCTGTGAGCTTTTCACTAACAGCCCCAGAATCAGGGCAGCGTGAGCAATGAAAGTGAGGGGAGAGATGTAGGAGCCCAGGCATATTACAGGGGAGTCTAATAAGAATTAAGTAGATCGGCAGAGAAAGGGTGGGACGTCCACAATGAAAGTCTAATAAGAACTAAGTAGACAGAGAAAAGGCGGGGCATCCAGAAGGACTGCAGCCTTAGTCACTAGCTCGGAGGGAAAGACTTCAACAAAAGCAGTGAGTACAGCTGGAAGCTTACAAAGAAAGAGAAGGTGTTTTAATGGAATTGAGTCTCCTCAGCTCTGGCACATCCGAGTGGAGCTGGCCCACATGTAAGAAAGGATGAAGTGGTATTACGGGGTGAGGTGGTATTACAGGGTGAGTGTTACAGGAAGAGAAGCATACAGTACTCACAACAAGTGATGGAGTGAGCGGGACAGTCCCGCCACTCTCCCCAGGGTAGCTTCACCCTGTGAAGTGTCTGACAGTTTGATGTGTGTGTTGGTGTGTGTTGGTCTCGTTCTGTCTGGGGTATGCGATTACATGTTTGCTTCTCCACCGTACTCTTACAAAGTTTAAAACCTAAAATAGAATAACTCATACTTACGTGTTATGAGGAAATTCTGTATTGTGTACATAGGGAAAATGTTACATATATCAACATGTTAGTGAAGAGAGATAGTGGGTAGCCTGTCTTCTTTTCACTCACCTGTATCTTCTGTTTTTCTATAATTATGATTATCATAGAACGTTGGGACTTGATGATCTTAGAATACTGCAGCGAATGGCAGTTAGCAAGAGTCAGCACCAGAAGTGTGAGTTGAGGACTTGACAACAGGCTCAGGTGGTTTTAAATGAAAGGGGGGGGTAATGATATTGGCTAAAACAAAGCATGACCGTAGAGGTTTGCCTTGTTTTTCTAATGCAATGATTATGTCAGCTATAATCTGAGGAGGGAAGCATTAGAGGAAGAAGGAGCATGCAGAAAAGAGACCTGGGTGTGTGTTGTCTGAGTCAGCAAAGGAGGGGTGTACATGCTGCTTTCACAGGTAGAAGGGAAAGTTATTGCAGTGACAGCTCAGAGTGTTCATCAGATAGCTCCAGCAATATAAGAGGAGTATTTCGTTGGGTCAGGTGACAACAGAGAAGTGATAAAGATTTGAGAGGAATTGTGTTGCTCCTTTTCCAGCCTCCTGCTGGCCGGCCTGGTCTTTTTCCTCGACCTCAGTGGTGTTCACAGCTCACAGCTTGCTCTTCATTTCAGATGCAGAGGAATCACTTGGCCCGACACTTGCAGGAGAATACCCAGTTGCACATGAGGCTGTTGGCCCAGGCTGTTCATAATGTTAACCTCGCTTTGTGTCCATGTGATGCTTCCTCGCCATCCCGGGGATATCGCCCAGAGGACCCAAATTATGAGGAAACTATCAAACAGTTGGAGGGGCGCCTAGTAAGACAGGACCATCAAATCCGGGAGCTGACTGCCAAAATGGAAACTCAGAGTATGCATGTGAGCGAGCTCAAACGGACCATCCGAACTCTTGAGGACAAGGTTGCCGAAATGGAAGCACAGCAGTGTAATGGGATTTACATTTGGAAGATTGGCAACTTTGGGATGCACCTGAAATCCCAAGAAGAGGAAAGACCTGTGGTCATTCATAGCCCTGGATTCTATACAGGCAGACCTGGGTACAAGCTGTGCATGCGCCTGCACCTTCAGCTCCCGTCGGCTCAGCGCTGTGCAAACTATATATCCCTCTTTGTCCACACAATGCAAGGAGAATATGACAGCCACCTCCCCTGGCCCTTCCAGGGTACAATACGCCTTACGATTCTTGATCAGTCTGAAGCAGTTATAAGGCAAAACCACGAAGAGGTCATGGATGCTAAGCCAGAACTGCTTGCCTTTCAGCGACCCACAATCCCACGGAACCCCAAAGGTTTTGGTTATGTAACATTTATGCACCTGGAAGCCTTAAGACAGGGAACCTTCGTTAAGGATGATACATTATTAGTGCGCTGTGAAGTCTCTACCCGCTTTGACATGGGTGGCCTTCGGAAGGAGGGTTTCCAGCCACGAAGTACTGATGCAGGGGTGTAGTGTCCATCTACTTGTGTTCAAAAACTAAGAACCATGTGGAAAAGCTGTGCTTTCTATGCCTGGTCCCAGTAAACAATAGTCAAACAAGCAGTGGGAGAGGTGTAAGGCCCAGCAGCGGATGTCATCAGTGAGATCACGTTCCACTTCTCACTGTTAACAAATATCTGAGGCAATTCCCATGGAAACCTACACGTCCCCTCTGTCTTCTTCAAAACCTTAACATTTAAGGGCCTGTGGCTCGTCTGTTTGTCGGGGTACCTCTTCACTGTGCTTCCATGGGCTTCTCAAATGTCCATGTACTTTATTGTAAAACAAAGGCCAGTTAGTGTGCTGAAGCTCAGTCGTTTAATAATTCTGGTGCCTTAAAAACTCGAGGTGTTTTTAGGACACTTATTGCTATATTAAACATGAGAATCACCACTGCCTGTGCTGGTGCCAGTGGAATAGTTACTGCTCTGGTGTAGAGTTCTCATTGTAGTTGACTCCTGTGAATTTCAGAAGCCTTGAACCATGATCCCTGGAAAGCTTAAGTTCTCATGTACTCCCTCCTCCTTTGTTCACTAAGGATCCAGGGACCGGTTTAACCCTTACTTATTTAGTGTGAATGTATTATCGTCCATTGAACACCAAGCATTCTCCTCTGCTTTCATAATTTGAAATATGCTCCCGGCAGCATCTTCCCAGTCTGTAATACTGTGGTCATGTGGTTGCCAACTGTTGAGTGTTATTGCCATGTAACCTTTCTTGCCTGTTCAGTGCAGCTTGGTTTCCACAGTCTGTTGCACATATTCTGTTGCTTGCAAATACAAAATCACTAGCCTAAGCAAGTGATTCAGCTCGTCAGCCATTAAATGGCATCTCATGGAGGATGACAGCAACTCTTATAGCCAGGAAACTCGAGCCCTCTTAACTACCTTTTGATTTAGCTTAGTTAATTGAAATGAAATTGATTTCCTCAAGGGGCTGGAGAATTGGCTCAGTGGTTAAGAGCATTCGGTGCTCTTCCAGAGGACCCTCAGTCTGTAACTCCAGTTCCAGGGGATCCGATACCCTCAAATAGACACTCATACAGGCAAAACAGCAGTACACATAAAATTAAATAAATAAATAAATAAATAAATATTGATTTTTCTCAAAATAGAATTTATTGGAACTTGGGAAATTGTAGGTACCTGAGAGATGCCTAAACCAAGGTTGGCTCTCACGGTTGTGTGGACACTCAGCTTGAGTGGTGGCTTTAGTCCAGCTCAGTAGAGGTTCTGAGCATGTTCTGTGGAATGTATTAGCATGGCGGGTGTCCCTAATGTGGAGAGGTGACTGTTGTGCTGCTGTGTATTTGTTAATGTCCTGTGCATATATAGTACTTTGGAGTCTAGTTCTCAGGGAGTCCTACGACTAGTTAGAGCCTTTGTAAGGAGGGGATCCTCCACTGCTGTTTACACAAGATCAGCTAAGTGCTCCGGTGACACAGAAGGCATTCGTATGTATCTCTAGCTGAATCGGAGGCCCGGCAGTGCTCAGACCTGCCCTGCTTCCAGAGACGGCTCAGAGCCCTTGACCAAGGAGTCTGGTTTTTAGCTGTAGCCAGCAAGAGCCCCTTTGACCTCTTCATGTTTCCCCTTGCTTCCATTCCACCCATAAAGGTGAGGGAAAGACCTAGTCCCCTACCATTAGCACAGGCTAATGACAGGTCTCTGGTTGGATAAATGTGGGTTCTCCTTGTTTTTACAGCAGGCAGTAGTTCTTTCTATGAAGAAAATGTAATCAACTAGTTGAGGACTTATTTTCTGTGTCTTTTTTAACTTTTTTACGTTAAATGTCATCACAAAATATCAGCTCCCCGCCCCCTCTTGTTTTTCAAAAAAAGGAAATGACATTTAAGGACTTCCTGAGCAGATCTCTCTTTTTAAAATGTCTCTATTAGGAAGAGCACTCATTTCCTGCCTGGGTTTTGACTTAAAAAAAAAACCAAAACCAAAAACAAAAAAAAAAAAAAAAAAAAACCTCTAGCATCTTTTAAGTTTTTTGCATAAGTTAAGCCACTCCCAGCCTTAAATTGTCCCTGCCTATAAGGCAAGTCAAAGACTAGGTGTTCCTCGTGTCCGTCTTGAGAAACTCAGTGCTAAGCCACAGAACACTGACATTACTCACTAAGTGGCTTTCACAGTGGAAACTTGGTGTGACTGTCCCTACTACTGACACAAATGTTTCACTTCAGTTTAAGGTCCATCAGCTAAAATGCATCTTTGGTAGTTTTAGAACTTGCAGCATTTGGTGTTTGTCATAAGCCAACCAGTTATTTCATGATTCTCCACTGCCATGAATGCAACGTTAAAATAACTAACTGGCATTCAAAGCCAGTGTTTAGTAAGGTCCTCAGGATCACGTCTTAACCTAGAAAGCTGCTTTCTCTACCTGTACTTCACCAGCTCCCCAGCTCCTGACCTTTCTCTTCGTACCAAGAGGCTTGTACGAATCTACAGTCCAGGGTGCGGCCATCGTCTTTTCTCTACAGTCCAGGGTGCGGCGGCTGTCCTTTCTTACCAATCTAGAGCACTGCTATTTTTAAAGTTGTTTCTTCTTAGAAAAATGCCCAACTTACTATTGAAGATTTTTCTCCAAGTCATATATATTCCGATTAGGTCAGATGGTGGTTCTAGTTTGATAACTGGTTACTGTCCTTTGGCTATCACCATTTCTAGCCATTCTTTCTTTCAGAGAATGAAGAGGAAAAGTGAAAGAAGTGTGCCCTCACTGTGGTAAAACCAATTGACAGGTGTGGGATGATCTCCAACCATTAAATTCTGTGACTGGTGTAAAGTTTAACTTGTTCCAATATCAAACAGAGTCAGACTAATGTAAATTACGTGTGCAATTAGAATATCTTCTTAAGGAGAAGTTGCTTGTTTCTGCTTTATCTAGAGTTTCCCTTAATTCTCTTGTGACTAGAAAATGCTTTAATTACTAGTGAGGTTATTCTTAAGACTTTGAAGTGTTTTTCTCTTTTTGCATGTTGTTAACACACTTTTTTTTTTCTGACTTGCCTCAAATTCTCTCCATTGTCTTAATGTAAAATGTCATTACATTTTTTTCTGGGGTGTTTGGTGATTAGTTTCCTGGTTGCCTTAAGGGAGTGAACAGGGCACAGTCAAGAGACATTTGATTGTCCACTGAAATACTCTTTTTAAATGTCAGCATTCTCAGGGTGACTGTCATTTGTTTCAAAGTTGATGTGATTGTCCGGGGAACGGATGGATGCTTCCCAATTCCCAGAAGCCGGAAAAATGAAACCAGATGTGATAACCTGAACTCGGGACACTGGGTCACAAGCCTTGAAGTCTCTTAAAAAGGACAAAGTTACTTATTTCTCTGTGTGTTCTCTGTGTCCTTGATGTTTTAAACTGCTCAACCCCACCCCACCCCCAAAAAAATCCAGATTAATAAAAAATATAATAATACAAGAAAACAATTCTAATTGAAAACATTGTGGAATGTGGAGAGGAACTCCTTTTCCTATCCTGTGTCTGCTCAGCAGAACCCAGCCCTGCCTGACAGAGAAGAAAAGGGTGGCCTGTTGGTCACCTGTCACTCAGAATGTAGCCCAGTCTGTCTCCTGAAACCCCAGTTTCCTTCAGTGCAGGCTCCAGGAGAAGGCAGAGACCCCATTCTGGTCACTGCTGAACTCCTGTTCTTAGCATACTGTGCATGGGCCTGGCCAGTAGTAACAAGACTACTGTTACTACAGTAGTCAGGGTGGAAGCTGGCTGTTTCTGGGTAGCCTGTTTGTCATGGAAGTCACTTGGTAAAGTGAGAATGTTCTTTTTCTGCTTTTCCCCTGGGACTTTACTCTGGCAGTTCTCAAACATGCAAGTATGTTTAAAGCCTAGTAAACTCCTACCATCTAGAATCTGCAGTGACATTGGGTTTGCTCTGTGATGTAATGTTACTTTAATGTAAATTCTAATTGCTCTTTAAGACTGTTCAATCCTATAATAATTAAACAACTTGGAGTTGTGTAAGATTCTCCTTGGAAAGTTGTGATATTTATTGTAATTCACATTGTAGCTTCTGCTTCATGCTCGCTTAAAATTTGTGGGAATGTTATGAGGAATTTTAATCTTATTTCTTCATCTACAGGAATATTTTTCATAAAGGATTTATTTGGAAGCTTCTGGTTATGCAGAATGTTATTTTCTTAAGGGTATAATTTGGGGCACATTTTGCTACTATATATGATTTCAGGATTCTGTTCCCTGGGGACTAAAGACAAGTGATTTAGCATATAGCTACTAAATTTAGAGTCAGGATCTGGATTGTTGTAAGGGTCTCTGTAGCCCCTGTGGCCAGCAGAGTGGTAATCCTCGGAGGCAGGAATGGCCAGCAGAGTGGTAATCCTCGGAGGCAGGAATGTAGCTCAGTTCAGTGCAATGAAGTCCTTGTTGTTGCTTCAAATCTCTGTAGTCTGACGCTGAGTGGTTTATTTTTGGCATATTTAAGCCCAGCTCACCTTGGTGAAAACTTTTCTCATGATAAATAACTCAATTTATTGTATACAATAAAGGATACACAAATCTCTTTGAGGAACAAAGTGAGCTAAGAAAACATTAGATATAAACACATCAAAACTTTATAACATGCGTGTAATACCTTCCATAATGCGTTCTATAGACTGACTTTAAAAAAAAAAAAAGCTTTGATAAAAGGGGGTGGGGAGCCGGGCGGTGGTGGCGCACACCTTTAATCCCAGCACTTGGGAGGCAGAGGCAGAGGCAGGCGGATTTCTGAGTTCAAGGCCAGCCTGGTCTACAGAGTGAGTTCCAGGACAGCCAGGGCTACACAGAGAAACCCTTGTCTCGGAAAAAAAAGGGGGGGGAGCAGTCAGACGTGGACTCTTACCACACTGCACAAAGGACCCCAAGCTGGAATGCTTTTCTGTTCCCAGCCTTCTAGGTGGATAACGGGTTATGCATTCCTTCTCTTGAAAGAACATCCTTGTATCCTAACATTCCAGGTTTCCCTAGTGCTAATCTGTGAGCACCAGGACCTCTGTGCTTCCTACAGATTTTATTGCTCACTGACCACTTATGTTCAATTTTATTTCTAATAGTTTAGCTACCTGTAAAATGGGAACTGGAATTTGAAATTTAGATATTATGGGGTAGTTAACATTATTAATACTTAGGTCCATTTGGGGAGATATTTTATAAACTTAGAGAGATTGCTTATAATTTTATAACTATGAAAAACTGTATAATAAAATCTGACTTTTAAAAAAATCAAAATGAGGGCTGGAGAAATGGCTCAGTGGTTAAAAGTACTGCCTGCTTTTCCAGAGGTCCTGAGTTCAATTCC